>JACEFZ010022675.1:0-50000 GCA_014155875.1 Cepaea nemoralis | reverse complement strand
AGAAAATCTGGTTTACAGGAATGACATTGTAGCGCTCCAGGAGACAAGACTGGTTGATCAGCTCCTCTGAATTGCCGGCTTCAAATGTTTCTACAACAGTCAACATCTGCGAATGGCGATTCTCATTCGCGACAGCATGTGGCGTCAGAGCTAGACATGTCCAGTTTGGACAGTGACGATATACAAATACAGGCGGTAAGAGTTCAATCCAGTCTACCATTAGTGCTGATTAATGTTTATGCCCGCAACGCGAGTATGGATTCCCAGAAGTGGCAGTGCTTAAATGAAATATTAGATCAAGAGAGAAATGTTATTTTATGTGGTGACTTCAACGCTAAAGGCAGATCATGGAGAAATATTTCCTCCAACACACAAGAGGAGGAGCTCGAGACTGCACTTGAAACCATTGACCTGGTTTGTATCAACAGTGGCTGTGTCACCAGGACAGCAAGCCGTCCTGGGGATGAGGACAGTGCTATTAATCTGGCGCTATTTTCTCCTTCACTCACTACAGTGTGTAGATGGGGTGTCCTAGGACACCACGGCAGCGACCACCACCCTTGCAGCATATTGCTGGAAAAAGGCAGAACCAGGCAGCACAAGTTAACTGTCAAGACATTCCAGTATGACAGTACAGGGGAAGATGTGGTGAGTAAAATAAGACGTGACAAGCGCAGAAAGCCTCAGGGCAGGAAGAAAAGCTGGGAGCAGCCACCTTGGTGGAATTTTGAGGTGGAGAAGGCTTGGGTGGATAAGCGTAGTGCTTTAAGGAGATGGCAGAATGTCAAGAAGAACAGAGCTGGTCATCCTAGTCCATGCATGCACTTAGAAAGAGAGATGCACACAAAAGTAAGCTATTTCAAAAAACTGGTCAAGGTGGTTAAAAGCGAAAAATGGACAGAGGTGTGTCAAAGAGTAAGCACAGACAAGTCACTGAAATTGTTCTGGCGACTACATAAAAGCATTAGCACGGTAGTCAAGAATAAGAGCATTTCTGAATTCCAAGGTGCTGACCTCATCTGGCATCTGGGGAATGCGTGTGTGGGTGGGGAGAGGTGTGTGGTGTGTTGGTTGAGGATATTGTGTGGGTGGGGTATGTGTATGTGGGTGGGTGATTTTTGTGGTGTGTGGGTGGGGGTATGTGGGTTGGATCGGTGATGCTATCTGTGTAGGTGTGGGTGGGGATATTGTGTGGTATGTGGGTGGGGGATATGTTTGTGGTGCTTAGGTGGGGATGTGTGGTGGTATGTGGGTTACTGCTACTAGTACAAATACTACTACAAGTACTACTACTATTTCTACTACTAATATTATGATTATTATTGTTACTACTACTACTACTACTACTACTACTACTACTACTACTACTACTACTACTACTACTACTACTACTACTACTACTACTACTACTACTAATACTAGTACCACTACTACTTCTACTACTACTAACACTACTACTACTACTACTACTACTACTACTACTACTACTACGAATATTACTACTACTACTACTACTACTACTACTACTACTACTACTACTACTACTACTACTACTACTACTACTACTACTACTACTACTACTACTACTACTACTAAGACTACTGCTACTACTATTACAAATACTACTACTACTACTACTACTACTACTACTACTACTACTACTACTACTACTACTACTATTACTACTACTACTACTACTTCTACTACTACTGTTAATACTACCAATGCAAATAAAATAGTACAAACAATTTTGCCATCGATTTCGTCAATGCATCTTTAGGACAAGAGACAATGGTTATAGCTTTTGACCTGGAGGATCCTTTTAACAGGGTCAGATGTGCATTTACACACTGCCGTCTTGACAGACGATAGTCTGTGCTACAAAAAGGCATAATAACTTTTACCCATGGCGGTAGCGAATGTGACTGGTAAGGCCAATTCGCGTTTTAAAGTGGGTACATGTAAACACGTGGCTATTTCCACCATCATGCACCATCTTACGTCTCACACTCTCGGTGTGTGACTTATCTGCAATAATTTTCTCCTTTGTCTGTATTCCATTTCTGATGTTTGCCCTTTATGCAACACGTTCAGCGGCGACTTGCTCCCAAAGTGCATTATCAATGTCTGTATCAGTCATGTCCCGCTTACACACATCTTTGTATCGTAATAGAGGCCGACCCTGAGATCTCTTACCCATCTGTAATTCACCAGAAATGATGTCCTTTGGTATTCTACAATCACCCATCCTCCTAAGATGTGCTATCCATCTAAGTCTACGAAGACTGAGCATGGAATAAACCTTCACACAAACTGATCGTTCCAATACTTCAGTATTTATGATTTTGTCTTGCCACTTAATACCAAGAATTCTTCGCAGACACCGCATATGGAAGCTGTTTAAATGTTTCTATTGGTGTGAGTAAGTTGTCCAGGTTTCACTGCCATAAAGAAGAGTACTAAGGACACATGCTTGATAGGCAAGGACTTTTGTTTTGACAGTAATCTTCCTGTTCTCCCAGACTCTTTTTCTTAACCTGTTTATTGTTGTTGCTGCCTTACCAATCCGGATGTTGATTTCCTGATCTAGGTATAATTTGCTATTTACCACTGATTCTAGATATGTAAAATGGTCTCCCATCTGTAGTTCGGCGTCGATAATAAAGATTGATGGTACCCCATGTTCACCTGGTGACATAATCTGTGTCTTCTTTTTGCTAATTGTCAAACCATATTCGGAACAAGCATTGGGGATTGCAGATTGTAGACATTGTAATTCTTCTTCAGAGTGGGTCATAACTGAAGCATCATCTGCAAAAAGCAAATTTCTGATCAGTACCCTCCTAATTGTGGTCTTGGCCTTCAATCTCTGAGCATTGTAGAGGCCGCCATCTGAGCGTGAGTGATTGTACATAACACCATCCTGATCACGAATGGCATATTTCAGTAGAAGTGAAAAGTATATTTCAAAGAGGGTGGGAGCTAGTACACAACCTTGCTTAACTCCACTCTTGATTTCAAACTCTTTAGACGTTGCACGATCAGACTTGATTATACTCTACATGTCTATGTGGAACGATTCCACAATGGACAGAAGAGTTGGTTGGCAGCCAATCTTCTATAGTGCCTTGAACAGACCCTCACGACTGACCAAAGCAAATGCCTTTGTGAGGTCGATGAAGGCAATAAACAGTGGTTGATTCTGTTCACGGCATTTTTCTTGTGTCAAAGAGCTACGTGTGAGCTTAAAGCTAAGGAGAGCTAAATAGAGCTAAGGAAAAGGACAAGTAACATAACGACTTAGGAGACCAGACAGAAGAGACACAAATGCTATAAATAGCTATTACGGGACACACTTGTGTCAACAAGAAGGTCAACAAGTGTGCGTGAGCTGGGGTTACCCAAGAGACTGGGAAACCCGCTTCACGAGATGTAACCCTGTAATTCTGGTTACTACAACCAAGTGACCAACGTGCTGGAACACGTAAACTAGCGAATGCACGGAGTGCTAATTGCTCGTGGCTGAACACAGCACAGAGAGCTGGTTCAGACAGAGATTGGACGGCGTAAGGAGCAGACGGTGTATCCGCTGTGGATACTGTGTAGTTAAGGACAGTATCAATAGTTTAGACTTTAGCTTAGCGTCAGTGGTGATTATTATTAGTATCATTTCCTCATTCCATCTTCATAACATACTATGATGTTTAATACCGATGTGGTATTCCGCTCGTGGAGCTAATGTACGATCAGCTCCGAATAAAATGTATCCTTTTGCAAACAATACGAGTTGTCACTTTCGTGTGGTGCAAAAGTAGGGAATCCTTGTATGCCTGTCGCAAGTGAGTTGCTGACAGGCAGGATACCATTTGGTGTCAGAAGTTCCTGAACCACCGCTCATTACCATTTGGTGTCAGAAGTTCCTGAACCACCGCTCATTACCATTTGGTGTCAGAAGTTCCTGAACAACCGCTCATTACCATTTGGTGTCAGAAGTTCCTGAACCACCGCTCATTACCATTACCATTTGGTTATCAGTAGCCAATTACCAGTTGGTGTCAAAATCGTGGGCCTTGAACCACAGCCAAATACCATGTGATAAACATATTAGAATACCATGTGGTAATCAGAAGTGCCGTGAACAACCATCAAGTTATCATTAGGATACCATTTTCAAAAGTACTTGAAATTACCATTTGAAAAATTACCGTTAACTACCATTTGTGGAGCTTGAACCACATACAAGCTATTTAATTTACCTTTTTATCGGAAATTCGATAAAATGTTATCTATATTATTTGTGTAAATTATTTTCATGAAAATGTATCAAAATTGCAAATTTAATCCATCATTTGTGAACCATTTTGTGTGATACTATCATAATGTCATACATTTATCACATTCACGTTTGTACTTGTGCAAAATCAATTCTTTTTGCACAACAGAAATAGATTAGAGGTTAAGCTAAGTCATACAGCGCAGCTCAGTCAGAGACGATAGAAAGTGAAGACAAGACGACATTGACATTCATTGACGATCATTTAGACTATCATACATTCATATCATTTACATCAATCATCATTATTTATATCACATTTATTTACCATCCGTAGAAACTGTAATGTTTGAAGTAATAATAACCATGTATTGTACATTACATGCTGGTTGCTAAAGTATTGATGCTCTATTGAACAGAGACATCAGTTTTAAAAGCAAGTCGATCAGTTGTGTGTACGAAAGACAGCGGTGGAACATCCCGAGTGCCGTATTTCTCAGCAGATTAGATGAGTATATTTTCCACTAATTTTGATAACCATCCTTAACGATGCATCCTCTTTTTCAGTGATGATGTAAATATTTAGCACATAATAACTGTAAAATTATATTGCAAAATTATATTATCAATTGTGGAAAAACATAAAACCATATAATGTCATCATTAAGTGACTGCATCCAGGCGGGCAAAGAACTAGGCCACTCTGGAGAAAAATTAGAGAAATGGGCAAATGAAAAATACAAAGAAGAAACAAACAAATTGAGAGATGAAAGAGCAATAGAAAGGCAATCATCAGAAAGAGATGAAGGAGTTAGAGGAAGCCACCAAACAAAAACAGTTAGAGTTAGACCAAGCCACAAAACAAACAGAATTAGAAATGAAACAAAAACAGATAGAGATGGAAGATAACATTAAACAGAAGGAATTGGAAATAAAGCAGAAGCAAATAGAGGTAGAGTCACAAACGAAGTTGAAGATGAAAGAGATGGAGATTGACTCAAACATCCAGATAGCCTCTACTAAACAGAAGAGTCAGGAAGAGCAAAATAAATTCTCTAAGTATAAAGGGATCATCAAGCCTTTCAGTCAAGGCGATTCAATATCAGCTTGGACTGAGAATATAGAGTTCCAGCTTAAGACTCAGAAAATACCATTAGAAGACTGGGCGATGATCTATATGAGGAATCTCAGTGGGGAGCCATTAAAGGTAATAGAGTCCATACCATCAGATCTAAGAGGTAACTATCAGTATATCCATGATAGGATTATGCAGCATTTTCTACTCGATGCTCCTGGATATCAGATCCAGTACTCTCAGATAAAACCAAAGCCAACTGAAACGTTCTTAGACTACGTATCAAATGTCCAGAGTATATTCAATAAATGGCTTAAGGCGGCAAAAGTAGGGAAGAATTTTGATAGATTGCAGGACTTAATGGTGATGGATAAAGTCATATCCACAGTTCCTACTCCCTTTGCTAAGTTCCTTCAACAAGCAGACATTGAATCTATTGAACAACTCGAAAAACGTGGGTCAGCGTATTTTTCCTCAAACAGGGACATATTTAAAACATCCTTACATGATACTGAGATCACTGCTTTTGTTAAGAACGTACCTAGCGAATCATACAACCAGAAAGGGTATCAAAGAAAGATAAACCCTATCAGAAGCCACCACAGTGTGTATACTGCAAATTATTTCATCCGCAGTACTCGATGTGTGATAAAAGTCCATCTTATCCTGCTCATCTTGAAATGATGATGAAAAAGCAGGAAAACAAACGAGACTCGTACAAACGAGCTGTTAAATGCTTCTTCTGTTCAAGTTATGGCCATTATTCTTCTAAATGTTTGGGCAGGCAAAGAATGAAGGCTAGCAATGCTGTGCTCTTAGATACATCATCAGACGATGAGAGTGTAATTGATTCCGATCTTGAAAATGTATTACCATTCAATGAGTGTGAGAGTGTGGCTGTAGTTACTGATATGTTAGAGTTTAATGAATGTGACACTTGTCACCAGTTTCATACGGACGGGAAACTTAAATGTGGTCATGTTATACCATGTTCCAACGAAGATGCTAATGCAGCTTTAGCCTCCAGAGGTAATCTAAAGTTCCACGATGCACTGGTCAACGAACAACCATGCCAATGTTTACTTGATAGCGGCAGCACTTTACTTGGGGTAAGAAGAGACCTAGTTAAGCCAGAAGATTATACGGGTGAGTTTGTTAAATGCCGTACTTTCTCTGGAAACATTGAGAAATACCCGCTGGCAAAAGTCCGCATAAACACCCCGTTCCTTTCCGGCACATTTACGTGCGCGATCCTGCAAAATCCCTGTACTGATTTGATTTTGGGTTGCTTGCCATCATTAAAACAATGTACTGATGACGAAATATTAGCCTGGAAACAAACAAACACGGCTAATGCTGTAACGAAGGTCAGATACTCAAACACATTATACTGACCTACAAAATGAAATGTTACAGTTGTTAACACCCAGCGGTGCTAGTAACAGTGCTACTCGACAAGAGTTTATCGAGGCACAACGCACCGATCAAACTATCGCACCTTATTTTAAATTGTTAGGTGAGCGAGCGAAAGTTACTAAAAATGCATCTTGGTATTTTAAAATACACAACGGAATTCTCATGCGTTATTATACAACAAATAACCATGAAATTCAGCAGACGGTGTTACCAGTAACACACCGACAAAATGTGCTAAATATTACACATGAGTCACCGTTTGCTGGACATTTGGCCTATGACAAAACAAGAGCCAGAATTTTGTCACACTTCTACTGGCCCTAAGTTTTGTAACGATATTAAATTTTTCTGTCGGTCATGTACTATTTGTCAACATTTAGTGAGAAAGGGAAAGCATGTAGTTGCCGAGGTCCAGCGTTCAATATTGGCCTCTAGACCATTCGAAAGTGTAGCGGTAGATATTGTTGGACCCCTGAATCAGGTGTCGAACAAAGGAAACCGGTTTATACTAACCTTCGTGGATCTCTGTACACGGTGGATCGAAGCGGTGCCACTTAAATACATCACCTCCAAAGATGTGGCAAATGTATTCTTACACCTATTTTGTCGCTTTGGCTTTCCTTGAACCATTTTATCCTACCGAGGAACGCAGTTTATTTCGGCTGCTATGCAAACACTAACAAAATTGCTAGGAATAGAACAGCATTTTTGTAGCCCGTATCACCCTGCCAGTAACGGGATCATAGAAAAAATTAACGGGGATTTAAAACACATGCTGGCGAAAGTAACAGCAGAGAACCCATCCGATTGGGATACTCTATTATCAGCAGTGTTATTTGCCCATCGAGAAATTCCGCATTCAAGTACGGGATTCTCACCTTTCGAGTTACTTTATGGGGCGACCCTCGTGGACCCCTAACAATCTACCATCAGCTAATTCACTAGCTCAGTAGAGAATCCAACCGCATTAACACCTTATGAGATGGTAACAGAGACACGCGATAAAATCATGAAGGCGTGTGTAATAGCCAAAGCATCTTTGGAGAGAAAAGGCCAGATGTACCGCGAATATGCAAATAAGGGTGCCAAAACCCTACACCTTGAACCCAATCAAAAGGTGCTACTTTTACTACCAGATAAACGTAACTTGTTACTAACGTCATGGCAAGGGTCATTCAAAGTTGAACGAAAGATATCAGATGTCGATTATGAAATATCGATAAAGGGAAAATTAAAGATATTTCATATCAACATGCTGAAGCCTTATTTTTCACGACAAGAACTGATGACAGACGAACAAAACGCACCTACACCAAGCAATCGGACGACAGACGTACACAACACAACTACACTAGGTAGGGCGACAGAGGACGACGACAGCGCAAACACACCTAGCCAGGAAACAGAACACACAGCTAGTACAACAACAGTACTTAATCAGACAGATGTCGATGGAATAGAATTACCAGTCCCGACAGTAGACACGACTGCGACAATTGATAGCATACGTTTAGAACCGAAACTTACAGACGAGCAACGACGACAACTTATAGAGTTAGTAACGGAGTACAAGGACATTTTTTCCGACATCCCAGGTAGGACAGACAGGATAGAACACTCTATTATTCTGACTGATAACACACCTATCAAATGCCGACCTTATTCCATCCCATTAAGTTACAGGGAAAATCTCGACAAGGAACTGTTAAATCTTGAGTCGAGTGGAATAATTCAGAAATCACAGTCATAATACGCTTTTCCTATCGTCCTGGTCAGAAAAAAGGACTCGACGATTCGCCTCTGCGTCGATTATCGGCGGCTAAACAACGTGACCAAAGTCGATGCAGAGCCGATCCCTTCATGTGACGATCTTATCCTTGATATGTCAACATCACGTATCTTTTCTAAACTTGACCTTACGAAAGGTTATTGGCAGGTCCCGATGCAATCATTGTCTATTCCTTTGACAGCATTCTCAACACCTCTAGGCCTATATGAGTGGCGTTTTCTTCCTTTCGGTCTTCGTAATGCCCCAGCCACTTTTGTCCGACTCACTAGAGACCTGTTACACGGAATTCCTAATACATCTACCTATATTGATGACATTTGTATCCATACAGCAGACTGGACATCACACTTACAGAAACTGCGACATGTCTTCGAGAGATTGCGATTATTCGGTCTTACAGTGAAACCCACCAAAGTAGAGTTGGGAATGGAAGAAATCGATTTCCTAGGCCATACAATCAGCAGAGGCCAACTCAGAACAGATGAAAGAATTGTGACCAAGATTCTTAATTTAACTATGCCAACGACCAAGAAACAGGTCCGTAGTTTGCTTGGTCTTGTCAATTATTACAGCAAATTTATACCCAATTTGGCTGAAATCACCAGCGTTTTTTCGAATATTTTAAGGCATCTGTAAAACTAAATGTACAGGATGCAAAGTTAATCGATGCTTTATCAAAATTGAAACGTATGTTTAGCGTTCCACCTATTTTGCGTTTGCCTAATCAGAATCTTACCTATTTTCTCCGTACAGACGCAAGTTCTATTTCCATTTCTGGCGTCTTAGGCCAATTTTACGAAGGAAGGTTTCATCCGATAATGTACGTAAGCCGTAAGATCACTCCTGCTGAAGGAAGATACTCAGCCTCTGAATTGGAAGCTCTAAGCGTGATCTATTGTGTCAGGAAACTTCATAGATTCCTAGCGGGTACAGAGTTTGTTATTGAAACCGATAATTCGCCTATAACTGTCATGCAGTCTGGGGTTCAACGCAATAACAGGATCTACAGGTGGTCCTTGATACTGCAAAACTATGCGTTCACGATTAAGCACTTGAAGGGGAGCATGAACTCTCTGGCCAACACATTGAGCCGACCTTCTCACATTGAGATACCTGAAATACGAGAAGGGAGCGACCTCATATCACCAAAGACATTGACACTGTAATTACCTAGTGCCCTATGTGGTGATTATGAACGTTATGGTGCGTTACCATCGCCAGTCGCTTACAACTGTGTAATATAAACTGTGTCAGTATTAGTGAAATGAACAGACACATCAGTATTTGTCTACACCACTACCACTTATACAACCCTTGAGTGGATCGAAGTGATAGACTTGAACCTACACCAATCAGTAGCATACCATTAGTATGAACATTACCCAGGATGAGAGCGTAAATCAGACTTTGTCTAGTGGAACTCTATTTTCGAGGACATTCTACGGAGGACACGGCTCCAACATCACACCTGGATGTAATTAATTAGTGTAGTTAGATAGAAATTATGTGATATGTATATAACATGCTTTTATAAACAGTCGCGTATAACTTCATATTTTTGTAGTGATATTTGAATTATGAATGTAGATTTACCATATAATGTTATTTAGAACATTTCAGAGTTATAATTTACCTACATTTAGTTAAGAATTCATTTAATTTAACACCTACATCAAACTACTTTAGTTTATCACCATTTAAACATATTTAATTAGATATTTAGTTAATTAAAACATCACTTACAAATTAACACCATCATTTAATAATTTATATCATTTCATGTATTAAAAACACTTTAAGGAAACTAACCAATTTTTCCCAAATTGAATTAATTAGTTAGATTAGTTCCCTTAGATTAATTTAGAACATTACACCAACTTACAATAGATTAGTTAGATCAGTCATTATTAAAGGATTGGTACCAAACAATCCATGCAACCATGTATATTTTTGTATAGAAATGACAAGTGCACAAATACAGCACAGTCATGTGGCTTGAAAACCGATTTAAATTCAGCCAATGATTTAATGTACATATTTATTGTTCATCTATGCATTATTTCTTGAACCATATTTTAATGACGAACCAATATTTTAAAACCACTGTTGAATGAAAGGTGAACGAAAGATGTGTGAATGGAAGAGAGAGAATGGATTAAATTAGGAGAGTGAGAGAGATGTTGCGGTATGTTTTTTCACCGCACAACACGACTTGTTGTAACTTGTCTGCGTCAATCTGTGTAAGCAATGTGTTGTAGAGATTTTTGTATAAGTTTGTAGTCGCCATACTTTAGTGATAGACATAGGAAACATATTTTGAGCTTCTTAAAACGGAACTGTAGACATACATCAGCACAACACACTCTTTTGTGGCTACAATAAACCGCTTTACGGCGCTCGAAATAATACATACACGTAAATTAGAAACGAATACACATGTTAGTAAGTTAAATACACTTTAGTTTAATAGGAAACACGCAACCAACCAGGAAAACAAACACGTAAAGTTGCATACATCATGAACTTCAAAGAACCAATACTACTCCAACAGGGGACACAATAACATCTCTAAAGCCTTAGTGTAACACTTAAATATTCCTTCACACGCTAAAGCTAAAAGGTGAAGAGTTGCACATATAGCATGTATACTAGTTGGGGCAATTATTATATGGGAGCATGAACATTTATTGTCCATGTTTTGCACTCGTAACAGAGACAAGTTGTATGGGATTATTAATTTTGGACAATCGGAGGACAGGTCTTATGGCATCGGTTCCGGATCACACAATTCCCAGAAATATAATGACAGTTTATAGCCAACGGTACTAGTGTGGTGAGCTACTCAATTAGCCGAGTGAAGTGATACAACAGTGTGACGAAGGAGAGGAGAGATCTTGTCATATCCCCAGAAGAGAAGTAGAGAATTCACGAAGCCTTTGACAAAATTAGACAGCCAATTTTTGGTGAAATGACTTGTGTTACCCCCACAACTTAAAAGTTTGTAACACAAGAGGGGAGGAACGAGAGCCTGTCAAAGAGCTACGTGTGAGCTTAAAGCTAAGGAGAGCTAAATAGAGCTAAGGAAAAGGACAAGTAACATAACGACTTAGGAGACCATACAGAAGAGACATAAATGCTATAAATAGCTATTACGGGACACACTTGTGTCAACAAGGAGGGCAACAAGTGTGCGTGAGCTGGGGTTACCCAAGAGACTGGGAAACCCGCTTCACGAGGTGTAACCTGTAATTCTGGTTACTCCAACCAAGTGACCAACGTGTTGGAACACGTAAACTAGCGAATGCACGGAGTGCTAATTGCTCGTGGCTGAACACAGCACAGAGAGCTGGTTCAGACAGAGACTGGACGGCGTAAGGAGCAGACGGTGTATCCGCTGTGGATACTGTGTAGTTAAAGACAGTATCAATAGTTTAGACTTTAGCTTAGCGTCAGTGGTGATTATTATTAGTATCATTTCCTCATTCCATCTTCATAACATACTATGATGTTTAATACCGATGTGGTATTCCGCTCGTGGAGCTAATGTACGATCAGCTCCGAATAAAAATGTATCCTTTTGCAAACAATACGAGTTGTCACTTTCGTGTGTTGCAAAAGCAGGGAATCCTTATATGCCTGTCGCAATTGAGTTGCTGACATCTTGCTTTTGTCGCAATGGGAATATCATATCAATGGTAGACAGGTTCCGTCGAAAGCCACACTGTGATTCGGGGTAGACTTGATCTCCTAGAACTGCGCAGAACAATTTTGACAAATACTTTTCCAACAATATACAGAAGTGAGATACCCCTATAGTTGGTGCAGTCGCTCCTATCGTCCTTGTTCTTGTACAGTGTTATGATGCTTGAATTATTGAAATCCTGTGGGAATTGTCCTTCTCGCCAGAATAGCTATATTAGCTGGTTGATCTGTAGAGTGAGTGTGTCTTGTCCACTCCTGATAACCCTCTATTGGAATCCCATTTGTACTTGTGGCCTTGCCAGATGCAAGTTCATTTATAGCACACTGAACTTCTGTTATGGTGGGAAGTGTGTTCAGGTGGTCAAGAGTTGGTAGAACCTCTATGGCGTTGAGGGTATCATCCGCTAGTTTGGTCTCACTTGAGTAAAACTCCAAATAGTACTCTACCCATCTGTCCATCTGCTGTTTCTTATCAGTTATGATTTCTCCAATCAAGGTTTTCAGTGGTGCACTTCTTTTGATCACTGGATCACAGGCTTTCTTTATTCATTCATACATGCTTCTGATATTTCGCTTATCACTTGCAATTTGAATGGCCTCACATAAATTGATCCAATCATCATTAGCACACTGCCTGGCATCCTTTTGCACATCCTTCCTAGCTTGCTTTAGCTCACTCAGAGTGTTACGCGTTGGTCTTTCCTTGTTTCTTAAGAGAGCTATCTTCTTCTTATCAATAAAGGGCTGCAGAGTCTGGCTGTTTGCCGCAAACCAGTCCTGCCTCTTATGATCCACACTGCCGTAAACCTCTACGGCAGTTTTATAAAGAGTTTCCTTAAGTTGACCACACTTTTCATTTACTGTACACATTTCTGGTGTATCAGTGAAAGCGTCTTCAAGTTGATGTTGAAACTGAATGCACTTTTCAGGATCGTGAGTGTTAATAATATTAATCCTGGGGCTAGATTTGTGTTTAGCTGTGTAGATTCTCTTTGGTCTCAGTCTAACCCTTGAAACAACCAATGAATGATCCGTATCACAGTCAGCACTGTGGTAACTTTGAGTCAATGATGTATGGTTCAGATGTTGTCTCCGTGTGATGATGAAGTCCAGTTGGTACCAATGGCCGGATCTTGGATGTTTCCAAGTGACCTTATGCAGTTCTTTTGGTTTAAAAAAGGAATTTGTAATACATAGGTCATTTCTGGTACAATGCTACAGCAGCCTTTGCCAATTTTCATCGATGGTGTATTTTCCAAGGCACACTGGCCGAGAACTCGAGTCCTTGCCCACACGAGCATTGAAGTCACCGAGCATATAAATGTAGTCAGATTTTGGAACTGCCTTGATCACGGAGTATAACTCCACATAGAAAGAATCCTTCACATCATCAGAGGAATCGAGAGTCGGTGAACATGCAGTAATAATGGTGGCAAAACCACAAGAGGTTGCCAAGCGCAGGGATAATAGTCGTTCATTTCCTCCTGGTGTAATTTCAATCATTCCCAGTAGCAAATTATTCACTGCAAAGTCCACACCGTGTTGCCTTTTTTCTGCCTGCCCTATACCCTCCAAAAAGGTGTAATTGTTTTCCCTGAGTGACCCTTCCTCAGCGAGGCGAGTTTCCTGCAGGCCAGCAATATCAATGTTAAGACGATTGCGTTCGGCATCAATCACAGCTGTTTTTCTCACATCGTCAATATTGGTCAAGTCAGTGGAAAATCCTGGACACATGGTTATCACGTTCCAGGTTGCAAGCCGTAGCTTGAGGTTTCTATTTTTCTTTTTATTAGTACCTGGTGCCTTGGTTTTACAGCCTGCGGATCAGATTTTGACTTAGCCCCAAGCACCCATTGAAGCAGGCAGGCTGTAGCAGATTATCACCCAATTGGCCGGGGGCTGCCCAGCCTGAGGCGGGCGGTAGCTGATCAGTGACACCTGTAAGTGTCTCCCAACGTCAGAGGCAACGGGTGGCGCCCCTTGTCTACGCCAATTTACAGGGACTTATAACCTGTAACAGTTGCCTCTCACTTTGATTCCGAAACCGGTCAAGACCAGGGATTGAGTTATTGCCTCTCCATAGCACAAAGCCTGGGCTAAAATATAGAAATCATGAGTTGCCCATGCAGCATGATCCCTCTCTCGGCCTGTCTAGTTCACTCCAGAGGAAAGGTAACACCTCTACATCTGTAACAAGACAAGCTGCAGAAGCTTCCGGATCAGCAAAGCAATGCTCTAACTGTCCGCCTGTCGGAGCTCGATCCTAAACCAGCCGCCAACCAAGGTTTATGGCCTGGTCCGCTCGAATCCGTTGGCACAATGTGGGGTGTCGGGTTTGGTAAGCGCTGCCCAATGTTCGGCGCTAACAAAAAGCATGTAGTACCATCTTCTGTGATACTGTAGCTCAGATATACCTGACACACAGGGTCAGATATGATCGGTTAATATACACGCTCGTGGACATGGGCTTATGTAGGACTTGTTTAATAGTTGTTATGTCTGTACATGACATTCTTAATTAATTAATACGGACTCAGCAGTTGGATGTGTAAATATTACTTACTTCTGGCTTTTGAGCTGAAACTCGTATGGTTCAATGGGAGATCTCTGTTGCCCATTGAATGCCATCGTTGTAGTAAAATTAGTGCAATAATGGATGCATGTAAATCGTGGATGTTTCTGAAAAATACGATAAAAATACGAATCAACAGTATAACAGAATACCATGTCTCCCTGGAATCAAAAATATGAAAGAATATCTTGGATCCTCAGAGACCGAGATCTGTTGAGAGACATGCTCGTCTAGGCCAGTTGACAGGGCAGATGATGATGGTGCCATTGGTTCTGTAATTAAGGACAATGGGGCTATTCATGTGAAATCAGAAAGAGACTGGTCATATCAATACACAAGTTAACAGCTCGATGAATCTAGGACACACCACCAGTAAAAACGAACAGTAAATATGCAAAGAACACGTGTATTTCATGTGCCACCATAAGGATGAGAATCGTCGACCTTGCCACAAATATTAAAGAGGAAAATCAAGATTTTTCATGTGACAGAAAGTTACTTACACAAATGTGGATCGTGATGGGGAAGAAGAATACAGAACGAGCGGAGGAACAACGAACAAACTCTGTTTTCGAAGGGTTAAGAATTGGGCATGGAAAGCAACCAAACTAACAGTAACAAGTCCGGGACACAAATAATGTGGCCATATAAAGAGTTACAGTGACTTAGGAAAAAACATTGGTGGGAGGAATGGTTCTCGAAATGACCGACCAAGAAAGGACAATAAGACATACGTTACATGGTATTCAGATTGCAGGGACGGTGGGAAATATTGGATTTACTACAAGATGATGATGATGCTCGTTAGGAAAAACAAAGGACGCACATATGCTATTTTTTGCAAACTCAGAAGCTGAATTACAAGACCACATGAATAGTCTAAGCGAAATGTGTAGGGAACATAACATGGAAATTAGCACAAGTAAAACAGAGGTAATGACTATAACTAAAGAAGAAAAGGCAACAACGATTCACTTAAACGAACATCCCTTGAAACAAGTAAATATTTTCAAGTACCTAGGAAGTATACTGTCATCAAATGGCAAATCAGAAGACGAGATCGAATATAGAAGCAATAAGGCAAATCAATTCATTGGACAAATGGCACCAGTACTAAAGAACAAACATGTATCAATAACTACCAAGAAAGCACTTTACAACACGATCTTCCTACCAACTCTATGCTACCAATGCCAAACCTGGAGAATGACAGAAAAAGATAAAAGAAAAACCACAACAACAGAAATGAGATTCCTGAGAAGAATACTCAATGTATCAAGAAGAGATAAGATCAGAAATGAAGAAATCAGGACTAAAGTTGGGGTTATAGCTGCACTAGATTTTCTTAAAAGGTAAGCAAGTCAAATGGTTTGGCTATGCAAGTAGGTTACCAACTAGCAGTATACCACAACAAGCAATGATGTACAGACCAGAGGGAAGCAGAGGAAAAGGCCAACCACGTAAACGTTGGACGGAAGGAATAGCAGAGTCCATGGGAATATCGATACATGAAGCCCATAAGCAGGGAATCTCACGATGTTTATACTTCACCTCGACACCGCAAGGTACAAGAGAAACATGATGAGATGAGATGAGGAGGGGTTTGGAATACACGACCAGCATACCGGCAGGCAAGTGTGCTGGCCACTGCGCCACTATGTAAATATTGTGATTTGTTTCTTGGTGCTGTCGGCTCTGTGGCGACGTGGTTACGGACACAATTCGTAATCCCGCATACCACGCTCGATACACAGCGGTGGACGATTTGGAAGCAGACTGCCTTGTGTTTGTTTCCATACAATGGTCGTTAAGAAAGCAATGGCAAACAACTGGTCGTAAACTTGTCCAGGAATCAGAAACAACCCAAAATCATGGGGTTGACTGTTATCCTCCGTTAAGGAATGCAACTAACCTTTAACTTCCTGGTGGTGGATCAGGAGTGCAAGGGAATGGCTAACAAGTTGTGCAGAATGGGAGATGTGACAATTGATTCGCGACAGTTCACACACAGGTGATGTAATGGTTTACACTGGGAGGGACCCTTTGTGGCGTTACAGACAGCTGGCTAGCAGACATACAGCCCACACAAGTCTTAATTGTAACGGACTCACATTTTGTGGGTTAAACACTGCCTGACAGAGACACTGCCTTTCGCGTGTTGTTTAACACACAACATACTCGCTTGTTAAAATTTGCAGAAGCAATTATGATCAATCAACGCAAGCCAGAATTGTGCAAACAGAAAGACATGTTAGTCAGCTTAAAATTACCGTGGTAGATAATTGACATTACTGTGCGAAATTGTGTATATTTCAACTTGAAGAATTTATCTAGTTAATTCACGTAAGTTGTGTGATTTCTGCAGTATGTACCTGACGAGATGCAGCGAAATATGCCAGGCAATAAATCGTACAATTTAAAAAAACAATTGAATAATCCGTTGGATTATGCTGGTGTTGTGCGAAATTAGGAGGCAACAGACTGACTAATGGGAGGTGCATTAGTTCAGAATCGGGCCCTCTGTGATGAACAAAAAATAAATCGTCATAACATAGATATAATGGTGCGGCAGGGAGCGAGAAAAAGACCTGACAGACACTAAGTACTCCAAGGGAACACCAAACTGCAACTGATGACCTAAGTTTTGGGACACTTTGCTAGCTGTTAAAGATGACTACGGAAGTATGGACATATTCCGAGTGATGTCATGTTGGATATTGACATAACTGAACTCTTGATGGTTGATATAGACTTTGGCGGAGAATACTGACTGTATCTGTGTGTGGGTTTCATTTCTTCAAACTCCCTAGTTAAATGTGTGTCTACTCGTCCCCCCACCACCGTGTAACTTAGTGAACGTTACAAAATGGTGGCATGTGAACATCTTATGTGGGTGTGGAAGTCAAGGCAAAACGGCCACGTTAATGTTCTAAGAGTACATCTTGTCGTTAGTGTAGTGGCTAGACTTTGGCCTGTCGTCTCAGTGATCATGGATTAGCTATTCATCGTAGAGGATTTGGATTTTTAAAATCGAACTTGCCTTCAAAGTCGACACAATATAAAATGGGCTTGAAGGCGTGTCAAGGCGTCATTTACTTTATGTGACCTACATTTGTAAGGAATCATACAACCACACGTGTAAAGACTGACCCCGTTAACTGTAGCACTACAGAATGGCAAGTTTCCAAAGGCGCCTTCCCTCATAACTCTGTATGACGCATGGCAGTCCTTGTCTTCACGAAGATCTTCACACGAGATGTTGGACAAGTCCTTAACTTTGAACACTCCTGGCCTGTAGTAAAAAAGGTATCGATAAAAGGGGTCTGCTGTGGAGGATATACAAGGGTACGATACGAACACACACGCACAATGTCTATGAAGTGCGACCAATAAACACACACACGCACACACACACACACACATGTATATATATATATATATATAT
The DNA here is from genome assembly GCA_014155875.1 of Cepaea nemoralis. NCBI lineage: Eukaryota > Metazoa > Mollusca > Gastropoda > Stylommatophora > Helicidae > Cepaea > Cepaea nemoralis. The sequence continues at coordinate 31,728 of JACEFZ010022675.1, read as the reverse complement.
ATATATATATATATATATATATATATATATATATATATATAGAGAGAGAGAGAGAGAGAGAGAGAGAGAGAGAGAGAGAGAGAGAGCGAGAGAGGAAAGATAGACAGATAGAGAGAGAGAGGAGAGATAGACAGATAGAAAGAGAGAGAGAGAGAGAGAGAGAGAGAGAGAGAGAGAGAGAGAGAGAGAGAGAGAGAGAGAGAGAAAGAGAGAGGGAGAGAGAGAGAGAAACATAGGCGAACGAAATCTATATCAACGGAGCATCAAGAACAAAACGATTACAATATACAATTTGACCTACGGGGATAATCTTAGGGTACCACACGTCTCTGGGGAAGTGTCCTTTGGTGCTTGTTCGTCTATTTGTATATATTGTCTTCTTGTTGCCCCGTTGGCCTGTGTTTTCGTATATTCTGCGTTTCGTCGGTAGTTATTTCATAGTCAGTGTGTGTGTGTGTGTGTGTGTGTGTGTGTGTGTGTTCTTTTCGTACCGCAGTAAACAAACAAGGGAATATCAATGAGATATACTTGAAATTAATGTATGGCGTATATTTATATCTGAGTAACATATATGGCACAAAGTAAAGGTGTACAATGGTATCCGTAAAGACACGTTTCGTAGTAGTGATATTCTGAAACAATGACATGGCTGAAGAAAAATCAGCAAATATAACCATTGTCACTGATATCATGTTCTATAGCATTTACGTAACTTATATCATGACCGGGAGAATAAGTGCACTTGCTCTTAAACTTCCCGTGCGTGGTTCCTTATCATCAGCGGTCAGTTACAGTTACAAACTCATTCCCTGTTTAGAACACAATGAAAAACTACTGAATGTAACATTGCGCAGTAAAAACTATAAGGCAATAAATGTTGGGGCTGATTGCAACATCCAGTAAAATAGCATGCAACTTGCATTAATCTATATCTATAAAACAAAGTGTATGTATGTAAATATGTAAATATGTAAATATGTATGTCCTTTATTTTTTCGCTAACGGCCCATCCGATTGAGATGAAATTTTCTACACGCCTTCCTTTCATTCCAGAGCTGTCAACTGTCGTATTTTTTTTCTTCTTCCCCCTCCTCCCTCCTCCCATTCCCAAAATACGTACGTAAATATATGATGATGATGATGAAAGAATCCCCGAACCAAAACGCTTGGGAAAGGGAAGAAAATGACGTGACTACACATTAGCTAAGGGACTTAACTCTAGAAAAAGTTATTTCAAGGGGCATAACTTTTAATAACATTGTTGTATAACTTATAGTCATATTGTTGTATCGTTTTCAATGATTTATAAACTCTTTGTCTATAGTTATATACCGGCATATGAGTTATAATAAATAATGATACAATCTTTTAGACATTTACAAAGTTTACATAAAAATAATGCATAATGCATAACATTGTAACTCATCTTTCTATACTTAAGAAGTTATCTAAAAGATGTTGAACAATATCATCGCATCTTTAGTGTTTTCCGCCATCATATCGACACGATTCGCTTGACAGCACTTCTCAGCGCTATCAAGCCAAGACGCCTTACACATTTCAAGCAGTCTGATACGGGGGGAAAATGGCACGTCGTAATAGCACAAAGAAACAAGCAGCTTCCAAGATGTATAGTGAGAAAACCGACCAGACTATCAAGAAGACGAACCTGCCTTTGGAGAGTCTGCATGCAAGCTGTAATAAAGTATCTGAACCTACAGTCAATGAAACTACCAATAAGAAGAGCGACGACTACCCACAGACGAACACAAAAACTTGTGAGAGGAAGGAGGACCAAGATACCAGAATCAGAAACACTGATTCAAACACAGTCAGATGGGTGGTCAAGCGGCACATGCATGAATACGCACAAGATGCAATGACATATGTTCGCGCATATGGCCGCCCAGATTTGTTTATTACCTTCACATGCAATCCTACATGGGATGAAATAACAGAACTGTTGTTAACTGGACAATCATCATCAGATCGCCCTGATATTTCCGCACGTGTGTTCAAACAAAAATTGAAATCTTTAATGGATTTAATTGTCAAGCATCACGTTTTTGGAGAGACACGCTGTTGGATGTATTCCATCGAATGGCAAAAAAGAGGATTGCCACATGCACACATTTTGATTTGGTTGATGGAAAAAATCACACCAGATCAAATTGATCAAGTCATCTCAGCAGAAATACCAGATGTCGACATTGATCCAGAGTTACTTGAAGTCGTCACCAAAAACATGATTCATGGTCCATGTGGCTTCCTCAATAACAATTCACCTTGCATGTCTGATGGAAAATGCACAAAACGGTACCCAAGACATTTACATGCAGAGACAATCACTGGCAATGACGGATATCCACTATATCGTCGACGCTCAACTGAAGATGGCGGCAAATCTATCACTTTAAAAGTACGAAACAATGATCTTCAGGTCGATAATCGTTGGGTTGTACCGTATTCACCGTTACTCTCGAAAACGTACAAAGCACACATCAATGTCGAGTATTGCATTCGGTTAAATCGATCAAGTACATTTGCAAATATGTCAACAAAGGAAGCGATATGGCAGTTTTTGGAGTGGGAAATGCAACTGCGTCTATCGATGAAATAGACCAATATCAAGTGGGACGCTACATTAATAGTAATGAAGCAGTATGGCGTATTTTATCATTTCCAATCCATGAACGTCATCCAACAGTTGTTCATTTGGCAGTGCACCTTGAAAATGGACAGCGCGTGTACTTCACAACAGAAAATGCAAGTGAACGAGCATTGTCACCACCACCAACAACGTTAACTGCATTTTTTTCATTGTGTGGGAATGATATGTTTGCAAAGACACTACTTTACTCTGAAGTGCCAACATACTACACATGGAATGCATCAGCGAAAAAGTTTCAACGTCGCAAACAAGGTAAAGCAGTTGAAGGACATACCAATTTATATTCGACCGACGCGTTAGGCCGTCTGTACACTGTTCACCCAAACAATGCAGAATGCTTTTACTTGCGATTACTGTTAATCAACGTACGTGGACCGACATCCTTTCAAGAATTAAGAACAGTAAACGGTCAAGTATGTGCCACTTATCGTGAAACTTGCCAAGAATTACATCTTCTTGAAAACGATGCACACTGGGACACTTCACTCGCTGATGCATCAAATACTGCTCAACCACAGCAAATACGCACATTATTTGCCATCATATTGACAACTTGCTTCCCATCCAATCCAAAAGATCTTTGGGAAAAATACAAAGACTGTATGAGTGAAGACATCCTACATCGTTTGCTGGCAATGAATCAAAATCCGGACATTCAATTCACACAAAATGTGTATAATGAAGCATTGGTTTCGACGGAGGACATATGTTTGGCAATCGCTAACAAACCACTGGTACAATTGGGAATGACTGCGCCAGATCGATCTGCAAACGATCTTTTCGATCGTGATTTGCAACGAGAATCACTCTTTGATGTCGACGAATTGTGTGCATTTGTTCAAACGAATCTTCTGAAATTGGTTCCAGAACAACGTATAGTGTATGACATAATTATGCATGCAATTAAAAGCCAAACCGGCGGATTGTATTTCCTAGATGCGCCCGGGGGCACAGGGAAAACTTTTCTCATTTCACTTATATTGGCAACCATACAATCACGACAAAATATTGCGCTGGCTATCGCATCATCTGGAATTGCGGCAACTCTTTTGGATGGTGGCCGAACAGCACATTCAGCACTAAAATTGCCCTTGAATATTCACATCACTGAGACACCAACATGCAATATCCGAAAAAATTCTGGAATGGGTAAAGTACTCCAATCATGTCAACTCATTGTATGGGACGAATGTACTATGGCACACAAAAAAGCATTGGAGGCGCTTCATCGTACACTACAAGATTTCAGAGGAAATGAACAGCTCTTCGGTGGCGCACTTATTTTATTGTCTGGTGATTTTCGACAAACTCTACCAGTTATACCACGTTCAACACCCGCTGATGAACTTAATGCATGTCTGAAATCATCAGTTTTGTGGCGACACGTTCAGAAATTGACTTTGAAGACCAACATGCGTGTACAACTACAACATGATGCATCCGCAGAAGTTTTCGCAAAACAATTGTTGGATATTGGGAATGGAAAAATGCCAATCGATGAATCCACACATAGTATCACGTTGCCAACAAACTTCTGTAACATCACAGCAACTATAGACGAATTAATTGTCAAAGTTTTCCCAAATATGGCACGGAATCACAAAAATCATCAATGGCTCAGTGCACGTGCTATATTAGCAGCTAAAAACAACGATGTCAATGCCATCAATTGCGCCATTCAAAACGAAATACCAGGCGAAGCGACAACGTATAAGTCCATCGATTCTATGATGAATCAAGACGAAGTTGTCAATTATCCAACAGAATTCTTGAATTCACTTGATTTGCCAGGCATACCGCCGCACGTTTTAACATTGAAAATTGGCGTGCCTATCATTCTTCTCCGAAACATCAATCCACCTCGACTTTGCAACGGTACCAGGCTTGCAGTCAAAAAGATGATGAACAATATCATCGAAGCTACAATTTTGAATGTGAAATTTAAAGGAGAAGATGTACTGTTGCCTCGCATCCCAATGATTCCAACAGACATGCCATTCGAATTCAAACGCCTGCAGTTTCCGGTGCGAGTTGCATTTGCCATGACGATCAACAAAGCACAGGGACAATCGCTACAAGTGTGTGGACTAAATTTGGAAAATCCGTGCTTCACACACGGACAGCTATATGTGGCCTGTTCACGCGTTGGAAAATCTTCGGATTTATTCGTCTACGCACCAGACAGAAAAACAAAAAATATTGTTTATCAAAAAGCACTACGTTAGACATCATATTTGGTGTTCGGCCATAACTTGAAATTTATACAAGATTTAAAAAAAAATAATCCTAGCATTAAGCAAACTTTTCTCCTCTAGATAGACAGACAGACAGGCAGGCATGCAGGCAGGCAGGCAGGCAGGCAGGCAAGCAGGAGAGGAGGCAAAGAAGAGAAGAAGGATGGGAATATGAGAAGAAGTAGAATTTGGGGATGAAAAAGAGGGGAAGAAGAAAAAGAGGTTGAGAAGAAGAAGGCGAAAAGGATGAGAAAGATAAAAAAAAAAGGAGGATGAGGAGAATAGAATGAGAAATAGTAGAAAAGTACAAATGTCTTCATGCTTTTTAAATGCATTATGTTCTGGTGTTTCTTTAACACATTTGATCCTGGGGGAAATTTTTGGCTTTATGTCATAGTCGTAATCTAACACCTTTAGTTTTGGGGTATATTTGACAAAGCTGCCCTCGTGTAACTTTAACCCATTCTGCCTTGATTATTGCTTTAGACTCCTGCCTCTGAACCACTTGGATCCAACATTGATTATCCTCTAAACATGATTGTCAGAAGATGTTGATTTAAGTGCCGGGGTCCATGTGGTACTTCCAGCATGCCAGCACAATAATAACAACATCAAGTGCAGTTGTGTTTAGAAAATAGGTGCATAACATCGTATATTCACAGCAAATGCCCGGTATCAGTTGCAAGTTTATTTGTTGCTTTCACTTTCTGTATTTCAAACTGCTATAATAATAACTCTTTCTGTTCCAGGAGTTTATTACTTTAAAATAACACATTTGTATGATATTCTTCATGTCACGTTTCTCAAATACAAAGTTAGTTTATCTATTTGCAAATTATTTAAAGTAGTCTCAGCAAGTGTTACATAAAAACTGCACGTCATTACGAGTGCAAATGACTCAAGAGTCTCATTGTTGATGTTAACCTAATGAAGAAATAAATCACTATTACTGCCTCTAAAATTGTCTTATTTAAAACGAAATCAGCCACAGGCAAGTGAGGACTACATTATTGTATTACTTTAGGCTGACCGTACATACTTCACGAAATCATGCTCATTATGTGAACGATCCTGCAAGATTCTCGACTCTACAGCAGACAATATAACTATAGTGAATATTTCTTGAATTCAATAATTCAGTTTTCCATTTCATGTTTTCAACTTGGCATTGCTTGTCAGACAGATAGTGGGGAACGGGATCTTATATGACTACTTATATAATTTAAATGAGATGCTCTCCACCATGGTCTGGGCCGGGTCAGACAGACAGACAGATAGATAGATAGATAGACAGACAGACAGACAGACAGACAGACAGACAGTCAGTCGGGAACGGGAACTTATATGACTACTTATATGAATTAAATGAGATGCTCCCCACCAGGAGTTGGGCGATGCCGGGCCGGGTCAGACAGACAGACAGATAGATAGTCGGAACGGGAACTTATATGACTACTTATATGAATTAAATGAGATGCTCCCCATCAGGGTCTGGGCGAAGACGGGCCGGGTCAGACAGACAGACAGACAGACAGACAGATAGACAGACAGACAGACAGACAGATAGTCGGTAACGGGAACGAGAACTTATATGACTACTTATATGAATTAAATGAGATGCTCCCCACCAGAGTCTGGGCGAAGCCGGGCCGGGTCAGCTAGTGTGCAATAATAATCGCATAATTCTTTAGAGAGTGATGCGGTAATTTACACAGATGGGTCGGTCGTTCGACAAATCAGAAGTTCATTGGCCTTTACGGCTCACGTCGAGGAAGTGATGTGAAGGAAGATTCTGGTGTTTTTTCTTTGACCACAAGTAGCCTGACTATAGAAGTCATGGCAGTAAGTAAAGCAATAACATGGCTCGAGACACTGGCATTCACTCTGACGTGTTTCATTAGTGACTCAATGAGTATGCCCAGGAAGACAGATGTGGTGGGTCTAGAGAGAGTGGGTGCTGTCTCTGGAGAGGACTCGGCTGGCTAAGATTAGTTTCATTTTCGTGTTACGGCAAGTGGGTGTAAAGAACATTATTAGGCTGACAGGCTTGCAGGTAAGGCTACTGTGGGAGGCGGTCGATCTATGGACCATGCTGATTTTCTTAATGCGCTACGACAAGCAAGTCATTTGCGAGAACCAAGTGATGACTTCAAATCTACAGCCATTGTCATGCTGAGAGAACAGCAAGTTAAAAGAGTTGTGGCAAAACAAGGAAGCCAAAGAAGATTAATAAATCAACAAAGAAATAGTGTCGTACGCCGCTTTACGGTGCAGGATTTACTGAGGAGAGGATCCGAGCACTTATGGACTGAATGTTTCGATGTGCAGTGAGGATGATCTGTCGACTAACTATAGTATGTCCCGAAAAGAATGCCTTCATTCAAGATCAATTATTTTGAAAACTGTCTGTTGCATCGTTATGAAATTGTTCCTGCCGTCTTATATTTGAGCTAGAGAAACTAGCAGACATGTACAACAACAGTATAGGGAGTGCTAGCATCAAGGAGGAATGGTTACATAGCTATCTGATTCCCTTGCCGAAGCCTGACAAAGACCACAAAAAAATTCAGGGATATCGAATTATAACCATGCAGAATACAGTAGGCAAGCTGCTGGAGAATGTAATTGCCAGGAAAATATCAAGCCAACTAGAGAGGCAAGGTGTTTTCCCACCTACCCTGGGTGGGTACCGTCCAAAAAGAGAAACCTGGACCAATGCAGCAGTCTTTGCCCATGATGTCTATGAAGGTTTCCACTCAGGCACTGAAACTGTTGCTGCAGCGATTGATCTTGAGGACGCATACAACAGAGTACCACTGGATTTTTTAATGTTTCAGCTTCTTGAACTAAACGTAAGTCCATTCCTCCTTAGTTGGATCGCTGCAGCCCTCTTCCAACGGAAAGTAGTTTTTAGATGTGGCAGTTGGACTTCGGAACCAACAACAATATATCCTGGCCTACCACAGGGATCACCATTATCTCCGGTACTGTTCAACGCCTACACAGTGAGAATCACCAGTGAGCAGATCACTGGACCTGGCAGGACATTGTCATATGCCGATGATGTTTTAGTGTATCGTCAGGGTAAGGATAGAGAGGAGGTTGCTGTGGAACTACAAACCGAACTCAATCGCATAAGTACTTGGTGTGATGAAGCTGGGGCAATGGTCAACCCAACAAAGGCAACAGTGACTTGGTTCTCGTTGAATAATCATATTGTCAACAATCCAACACCAACTGTAATGCTGTGTTCAGAGACGGTGGAAAGAACGCAGGCAATGATTTACCTGGGGATACGGTTTGATCGAAGCCTTGCTTATAATGTGCACATAGACCAGGTGATAACAAAGGCCAAGCGGGGCTTGGCAGCCATGCGGGTGATGGCGGCAGCAAACTGTGAGCAGCGCCATCTATGTCTTCTGTACGAGGGGCTGGTCATGTCTGTTTTGGAGTATGCAATGGCAATCCTGACTCTCAGCCATAAGCAGATAGAAAGGATGGAAAGGATACAGAATGAAGCTATGCGCATTATTCTTGGATGTACAAGAGATACAGCATGCAGGGCGATGCGCTACCTTCTTGATTTTCCAACCATTGAAGAGAGAATGCAAGTTTGCAGGGCACGCGACTACCTCAGAATTAACGCAAACACACAGCATCCACTGCATAGTGAAATTAGGAAGGTGAAGGGCAGCAGGTTAAAAAGAGGACGGTCGTGGATGGGTCAAGCCGAAGACATTCTTCAACAGGTGTGTTCACTTGAGGACTTAGAACCTTGCGAGGAGTGGGTGCAAGTGCCAACAGACTTCTGCACATCCTTTTCAGTTTGCATCCAACTAGATAGAAATGCAGACAAGAAAATCCGGCTGCTGTGGAGGCTGAAGTACAAGCGTTGATTTTCGAGAATTCGCTAGACAGTGACGCGGTCATCTACACAGATGGGTCGGTCGTCCGACATGTGAGAAGCTCATGGGCCTTTACAGCTCGGGCCGGAGGGAGAATTGTGAAGGAGGACTCTGGTGCCTGACCATGGAAGTCATGGCAGTAAGTAAAGCAATAACATGGCTCGAGACACAGACATTCACTAGGGCTTGTTTCCTTAGCGACTCAATGAACATGATCAAGAGGATAGAGGAGGGGTCGATCCGAAGAGAATGGTTGCTGCCTCTGGAGCGATCTCGGCTGGCAAAGATTAGTTTCATCTTCGTGCCAGGTCATGCGGGAGTACAAGGAAATGAGCGGGCTGACAAGTTCGCAGGTGAGGCTACTGTGGAGGGCGGACGCGCCATGGACCAGGCTGACATTCTGAATGCTCTACGAGAAGTGAGACTTTTGCAAGAACCAAGTGATGACTGTGAATCTACAACAATGGCCAGACTGCGAGAGCAGCAAATTAAAAGAGGGGTGGCCAAACAAGAACACTACGCAGGAAGCCAAAGAAGATTGATAAACCAACACAGAACTGGCGTCGTTAGCCGCTACACGCTGCGGGATTTGCTGAGGAGGGGATCCGAGCACTTATGGACTGAATGGTCCGATGTGCAACGAGGATGATCTGTCGACTAACTAACTAACTAACTTATATTTACCCCCACCCAAGGAATATGTCTTTGATAGGTCCAAAAGCAACTTAAATCATCGAAAGCGACGACATTTCTTTGATGTTTTGCTGAAAAACTAGTGATTTCTTGCTAACAAATTTATGTTTACAGTAATGAAAGCCCCGCCAATTCAAATGACACACAAGGCGTATCCGGATTCGTATGGGAGTGGGTGCAATGAAAGAAGTAGCTTAAAATCGACAGGGTGGGCTGCATTGCGCCGGGTTTTTATCCCACATGGCTCAGTTTCTTTCCGCAGCGCGGAAAGCGTCGCACAAAGCGCGAACTCCGTACCTCCAGCGACGACCCTCGGTAGTCTCCGAAAAAATGCACTCGTGAAATGAAGGACGCGGCCCAGAATCGAACATACAACCTTCGGAGCCCGAGTCAGACGGCTTGACCACTTCACCACGGAGAATCCCGAGAGGAGTGCAATGTGTAATTTTATTAAAGACAGAGAATTTACAGAGGCATGTGGTAAATAATTTGTAAATTGTCAGGAAAGTAGTAGGAATATATTTCTTACCTTATTTTTCATTTCCTTCTTGTTTCTTCAGCTGCTGGTTAATAAGGTGTACACACGTATTCGTGTTAGCTTTTTATATTGAGTTCGTGAAAGCTTCCAAATAGCTGTGCGTTAATGTGTGTATGGAGTGACCAGAAATTATACCGCAATTTAGTCATCATGTTTCCTTTTTTAAGGTTCTGTTCAGCTGTCTGTGTAGTTTGTTCACACGTACACATGGGTGACAGACCCGCTTTGAGTCTTCGTGAAAGATTGTCTACTCTGCTGTTTACCGTTCAGAGACGTAACATGATTACCTGTTTTGCACAGTTTTGTCAGTGTCTCTGTAGTGGGTTTTCTTCTTAACGACCAAGATGTTGGTCCTCTTTTCATTGAAGTTTATAGATTGATTCGTATGCACGTGTGTTGTCCCCTAATTTGACAACGTGTTTGCTCTCACGTTTCTTGTTATGACACAACATGTCAGTTTCCACCGCAATATTACTCTTCTTTTGGTAATCAATGCGTTTAGTGTGTGTGTGTGTGTGTGTGTGTGTGTGTGTGTGTGTGTGTGTGTGTGTGTGTGTGTGTGTGTGTTTTCACTACAGTTGTTTGTCACGGCTGATGGCTTGCAGAATTGAAAATTCATCACTGTTTAATACAAACTGTTGCCAATGACATTATGCTGATGCTGTAATGTTTAGGGCCTGCAATTCTTCTGAATATTTGTAGCAAAATATTCCAGTTGATGTTCACGTGGATTAAGTTCTGAGATCTGCTCAGACCTTAATCTGTGTCGGACGATTCCAGTAGGTTGATGACTGCTCTCTGTTGCATAAAATTCAATCCATCCTTTCTCCAATAATCCTCTTCCTCTTTCAACACATGGTCCTCACATTTTTCCAGTAACTTTTATCACTATTTAATAGCGCGGACTGGATTAGTATCCTGACGTCAGACAATTTGAATATAGTATTGTCAGCTGCCACCTGTCCTTTAATTTTAGCCCACACACGTTCTATAGGGTTAAAATGAGAATGGTACGGCGGAAGTCTCAAGCACCCATGAAGATGATCTTCTATCAACTTGTCGATTTGATATTTCTTGCTTTTTGGCGTCTGTTTTACAAGGGACAACAATTCTAGCTAGAAATACTTTTCTGGAAATGGTATGTTTTCCATTCGGAGTCATGCCTTTATTGCTCCCTTTGTGCTCGATGTTGTAGGTATTTTGTCTTCTTGGGCAACAACATTGATAGCATGCATTGTCCATAATTGGACACGACGGTCTATCTAGTGATGGAAGCAAAGTATTCTCGAGCCAATCTCTAAATACATTACCATTCATTTTATTATGATAATCCATATTGTCTGGATGCTTTGATACGAACACGAGCCCAGGATTCTGTTGTAAGCCATCATGCGTATTACCAGCATGGGCCATGACCAAAAGCTGTCTTATACTACTGGGCACATATCGCTTTATCTTTCCATCCACTGATTGCCATTCCTTATCACTTGTGTGGTGCGCATTGATCCACATTTAATCCAAACACACTATGCTATAATTTTCTTTTCGCATTTCCCTTATTTCATGTAGGTATCTGCTTCTCATGGCTCCTAAATGCGGTTGCTCGAAAAGATTATTTCTACCGCCCTTGTACTTTCAAATAGTGAAGATAATGTCCTTATAATTTTCCACAAAGTTGTTTTGGATAGCTCTATGTTATTGTTCTTTCTTAACCAAACCCTAAGTTTTCTTACAGTCACTGTTTCTTTGGCATCCAGCATTTTTATAATGCTGGATAATCCTGGATATAAAATCCACAATTTTTATAATTTTAGGAGACTCCGTGGCGAAGTGGTCAAGCCTTTTGACTCGGGCTCCAAAGGTCCTGGGTTCGATTCCGGGCCGCATCCTTCTGTTCACGAGTTAAATTTTTCTAGAGCTGCGGAGTTCGTGCTTTGCGCTGCGGAAAGAGACCGAGCCATATGGGATAGAACCCAGTACAATGAAGTCGACTCTGTCGAATTTTAAGCGACTTTTTAAAGCATTTTTATAATAGCTCGCCTTATGACATCTTTGTCAAAGCTGTCTACAATAATCTTTCTACCTACCGTTGTGTTATTGCGTGGTGGTTTAATTCCAGATTCTTGCACCCATCGACGAAATTACCGTTTACTCAAACACAATGCATGCACTGTTCTTTTTTCGGAATTTGTAATAGTATAAAACAGTTTCCTGCGATCAGCTTCTTGACAAAAGTATGTGTACAACGTCATAGCGATTCTTTGAAGTGTACAATTTCGCATTAAATCCCATTGAAAAATATTCACACATTTCAATGTTAGCGATAAGTGGTAAGATTAAAAAAAAAAAAAAAAAAAAAAAACAGGTAGTACGTCTACCGTCATACGATTGCTCAGTCATATCCGACAGAGACGCCATACATAACACACCATATACCACATAACCATACTGGGACATTGTGGTATAGACATTCATTAGCAGAAGGGCATCACATATCATAGATCATACATCACACATTATGTATCATACAAGCACGCAAGGACATCGCTGTACAGACTTACACAAAGCTGGGGAGAAATGCTGAACACAGAAGAAAGTGGAGTGATATGATAAGTGTCGATTTTAACACCAGCTTCCCGAATAATTAACATGATTATCATATTGATAGAAGAGAATGATATATGCTGATGATAGATGATGATTGATGGATAATGCCAATATAATATCATCATAGATAATGATGATAAATTATGTTGATGTATGATGATCATAGGTGATAATGTAGATAATGTTGGACAAAGGTTATGTTAATGACGAGTTTGATCTTCATCATCATCATCATCATCATCATCATCATCATCATCATCATCATCATCATCATCATCATCATCATCATCATCATCATCATCATCATCATCATCATCATCATCATCATCATCATCATCATCATCATCATCATCCTCATCACCTCAATAAAACTTTACCAAGATTGTACGTCGAGTCCATCCAATTAACGGTTTCCGTACGTGTACAATTAATTATTTCTTGTTTAGTTAATATGTGTATGTAGTTTGGTCAACGATCACTCCAAAACACTTTATAACAGCTGTACACACAGACTACTAACTTGTATTTAGGAGCGTCAGCAAAGTAATGAACAGTCAGAGAAATTGTGTCCTCGATGCCATCTTTCACCTCGGCCAGAAATATCATTCCGGTAACATTATTGACGTCTTCCTCCAGAAATATAGCTGGGTTCTATATAAACATTCATATACAAGTTACACAAAACTATCATAAAATGTTGATGTGAAACGTATTATTCATATGACATGACTACCTGTAGAATTACATATTTAGTTCATGCACCGTTCTATGTATTTTTAAGTATGATTGTATGTGTCGAGAGTCTGACAATCCTTGATATTATTTGATCTTAAAACTCCGTGTCGCCAGAGCTTTCCGCTAGAGCCATTTGTATCATGCAAGATATGAAGACGCGTGAGTTGAGGTACTGTGTAACGCAAGGTGACTAGTCATGAGTACTCATTCTGATGTCGGAATATCTCGTGTGCACAGCTACCGAAAGTCTGGCTGGTCATAGTGTGGAATGTAAAGGCTGATATCGCATGGAGACATTGTTTAACAAACAATATAAAGTCCCAAATACAACTAAATCGATGCAGTTGATGGTTGAACGGGGCCTTTCGTCTCGTGAGCTGGAGTTGGAGTTGGAAATAGGGAAAATGATCTGGAGACATTACACATCCCTGCCTAACACCACTCTTAATAGGTTGATATTGTCCCACTTCATTATCAATCCTTATGGCAGCTTGTTGTTTCCAATATATGTGTTTTATAAGTCCCATCCAGTTGTAGATCTGCAAGCATATCTACCATGTTGACATGTCTAACTTTATCGAAAGCCTTTGTGTAGTCAATAAAGCAAAGGTGTATATCCTTGTTTACTTCTAAAGCACGTTCAATAACTGTTCGCAGCATATACACAGCATTTACTGTACCCTGTCCTTCTACAAACCCACATTGTTCTTCCCCTATTTCAGGTTGTATTTTCTTCCCCACTCTTTGCATGACAATTCGTAACAAAATCTTTGTGATGTGACTCATTATACTAATTGTTCTATGTTGATCACATTCCAAGGCTACTGATTTCTTTGGGATAGCAATAAATACAGAGTTACATAATTCAGAAGGTATATCACCAGTATCATATAATGTGTTCCTCAGTGTGGTGACTTGCTCTAATCCAAATTCTTCTAAAGCTTTAATCATTTTGATGTTATCTGCACGGGGGGCCTTGCCAGCTTTCATATGCTTAAGAACATTTTGAACCTCCATCTTTAAAATTGGTGGTCCTTCATTATTAAATCTATTATCATACTGTTCCTCTTTGTTATCATTATACAGGTTTTTCACATAATCTGTCCATACATGTAGAATATGATTTTATTCTATTATGATTTTGCCATCATTAGTTTTTAGACATCCTGTTGATGTACTTATTCTTCTATTAGTAAGATCCTGAATTCTTGTGTGCACTAATTTGGTATTTTGACTGTTGTGTTGTTTTTCAATTTCTAAGCACTTTTCCTCAAGCCATGATTCTTTTGCCTTCCTACATAATATTCTGACTTGTCTGTGAATTTCTTCATATTTGGCAGAATTATTTTTGTTGATTCTTCTTGTTTCCATTAGGTGTAAAATTTCTTCAGTTATATATATATATATATATATATATTTATATATATATATATATATATATATATATATATATATATATATATATATATATATATATATATATATATATATATATATATATATATATATAATATATATGTAGTGGTGTTCATGTAGTTGTATCAGTGTATATTTGTGATTTCTTTCTTGTGATTCGGTTCTAAGAAAGATTACCGGTTCTCATTATAGTTTTTATTGACTCATTTATTGCCAAGGTGCCGAGTGCCATAGACGTGGTTTCCTTTAATTGCAATAATTTTCACACCTATGTCTCTCAGTTTTGTTATTACGATGCCGTAAAAGAGTCAGCTAGTTAAACCAGTAAACAGTTGTCATTCGCAGCGGGACAATGTGTGTTGAGGAGCTGCATTGATCATGTACTTAAATCAAAATGATGCAATGAATGAATGGACCTCATCATTCGTGATGGACGAACACCCATAGAGTAGAGCGTGTACAATGAGCAAACAAGCTAAACATCGTCTAAAGGCTGTGGAAATGTGGTTTCTGAGGAAATGCAAAGAATACCATAGACAGACAGAAAAACCAATGACGAAGTTTTTCAAGAAATAAATGAAATCCGTAAACTGATTACAGAAATGAGACGTAGACTGGCAAGATTGAGGGAAAAAGAATCAGGGGAAGGCAGAAAAATAAATACCTGGATAGCTTGGCCATGTAGTATGGTCGAGACAAGAATACAAAGCTGATTCACGACTCTGGTGATTGTGTGAGATGGCGAAACATGACCGTCAATGCTTATCTGTATAGCACATTATCATGATGAGTGCAACAAGCGGTTATATATAATGAAACTATATGGGAGACTCTCTAATGCACAAAGGACACGACGGATGAGTGCATGAGATACATCCCAGCCTAGTCAGCGATTGCGGATCAGGCTAAACTACGTCTCCAAGTGGCCGCGGGTAAGGAACACCACCCGCATGAAGTCCTGAGATACAGATGAGGGCCACAGACTGGTAAAGGGAAATCACGGATAGCTCGGGCAGACGACACAGTTAAATAATTGTGCACGTTTGTAAACATTGGAAGAGGAGAGGAGTAGGTCAGAATGTCATAGGAAATAGCAGACCTGTGCAGGTTTATAATTCAATTGGACAGGGAGGGCAGGGATTGACCAGGAGGCAGCGTTGAACTGGAGTTGCAACAATTGATTCACCATAATTCTAGCCCAGAGGAAGTAATTGTCTACGCAGATGGCGCTGTGCTAAAAACGGAACAAGTGCCTGGAAGTTCATAGCGAAGATTATTGAGCGGTGTTGAGCTGATTGATGATGACTGGCACCTTGCCGTCTTGACAGACGATAGTATGTAAAATGGGGTTATCTTTCCATAACACAAAGCCTTGGCTGAATTTAGAGATCATGTGTTGCACATGCAGCATGATCCCTCTCTCGGCCTGTCTAGGTTAGTCCAGAGGAAAGGTGACACCAATACGTCTGGAACAAGACAAGCTGCAGAAGCTGCCGGATCAGCAAAGCAATGCTCTAACGGTCCGCCTGTCGGAGCTTCGATCCTAGACCAGTTACCAACCAAAGCCTAGCGCCTAGTCGGCCCTGCCATGACATTTAGCCTTTAGGTTGCATTTCCTCACATCAGGATAAGGCTTGTATCCTCCCAATTGAGTAAACAACCGATATCACAGTAACTCGGTACATTTCTATACGTACTTCTTCCGCAGCTTTACCAGTCAGCGAAGAGTTCATATACTACTGACACTCGTTGTTACCTGATTATGTAAACAATATAAAATTACACAAAGTAGTGCAGCCTTTACATAACAGAATTACGACACATACAGGGCGTTGCGGCGATTAGCCTTCATCAGCACACAAACACATACACAAAACACAACAAATAGTCGCATATATCTCCTGTGACTACATTAAGACGTGACGACAGAATGAGAAGAATAAAAAGATGGAAAAAAAATGAAAGCAATGAAGGGAAAATAAAAATTGGCAAAATGTTCCTACTTACCTCAGCATTCCGATCTGTGTATAGTCTATACTATATAGGATATACACAGCTCGGAATTCTGGCACCGATAAAGTGTTTGGATTCCTGTAGAAGAATCGACTCTGGTGTCACTACTCAGTGTCTTGACCCGGTCGTAAACATTATGTCACAGAACTAACGTAATTTTGAAACTTCCTAGTCCACACATACACTTGCTGGACTGACACGCATAGATCACCATACTGAACCTTCATTAGTCGATGAAGTTTTATAAGTTTCCCCCTTTGATTGATTAAAAATAAAACGGGTAAAAGAAAGCTGCTCCTCTTTCGCGCATGTCAAAAATGGGGCGCTCATATTTAAACTGTCATTAATACGTCACCGTGTTCGTCTGCATCGTGATATCAAGTGCTTAACACTCGTGATATTCGTATTACCAATGTTACCATGTTACAAGACAATGACATGGTTATTGTAATTTATATCACACTTTTGAGTTTCTCACGTGTAGCCCCTCGAATGTCTCTTCATATCAGGCTGATACACATACCTGTCTGATATTTCTCGTGAAAGAAACAGATACATACAAAAATTGGCACACCAACACAATTAGGATAAAACAAATAAACGGTAGAAGGACATGTCCACTTGCCGGCCGAAAACATTTGACATCGACAGGCATTCCCCTGAACCGTACGAAGTCATGGTCATCTCCGGGTTCCTTGGTCTGAAGTTCGTTGTCAAAGTTACCGTTGTAAAAGCTGGTGAAGTCCAACACCCTCTTAGACGTCCCTGTGTGAGAGGAGAATTATGCCAATACCAGGACGTAGATGTTTGCATTTGCAAGGGGTGGTCAGAAAGAATTCCAACGTACTTGTTTCGCACACTGTTCAAAATGAAGGAAATGTATAAATAATATGCATGAACATTTCCTCATATAAACATACTAGCTCAAAGCGAAACAAGTGAATGGATGCCTTGACTGTATCAGGCTTTGTCTTGCTCAAGTAGGCATTTTATTAACTGCGTAACTCACAGCCTTATCATGATCATTCCTGACTCCATGGAGTGCATATTTCAGTGACCAGAAAGGAGAAAATCACTGGAAGCCACATCCGTGCTATTGGGTGGATGTACCAATTTAGCAATCCTCCCCTTCTCCCCCCGCCCGTGTTTTCTGTCTTGTGTGAGGGTTTTGTTTTAGCAACAGTTCTGCTAAATTCTTCCAATGTCGGAACCGCTTTTTGCTTGTTGGTTGTGTTTTGATATAAGCAGCAGACCTGATTATCTCACATCTTTGCATCTCTTTCACAAGCATCCTAACATCTGTGTTCCACAAGACAGTGATCATAAAGTTTCCTACAGATGGAGATTTTATTTCTTTTTGACAGCTGTCGAATATTCCACTCCATTGACTGTATTTTCATCACAGGCTTAAAAATGACGTCCAGACATCATCATCTGTAGCGACCATTGACACAATGTTTGCTTCCCCAGCTAGAGCCATTTCAACATTTCAGAATAATTGGTTTTCCTTTGCAACCTGCGCTTATTTGTGAGACATTGCGAAACCAATCGTTCACAAACTTTTGAATATACGAGTTCTAAACATTGTGATTACACTTGTTGACTTGTAATGTGCCTGTTATCACGAATACTGACATCAGGGCGGTTCAACATGTCTGAACTGGTAGCAGCGACAGAACGTCCTGAGTGCAGAAGACCATACAGTACAACACTTTCTGAAGCTTTTTCTGAACCCATATATGTATGGTGCTCCTATACAAATTCATACAAATGCATTTGTGTACACACACACACACACACACACACACACACACACACACACACACACACACACACACACACACACACACACACACACACACACACACACACACACACACACACACACACACATATATATATATATATATATATATATATATATATATATATATATATATATATATATATATATAACACATTTAATGATATGATGTGAAGGGGTTCAAATATATAATTAACTCACATGACGTGAAGGGTGTCAAGTAAATAATTACCCCTCATATTGTGAAGTTTTGATGTAGATAATTAATATGCGGGACTTTACGACCCTTACATAAATACGTAATGTGCACGTAGTGCGCAAACATTGATATGTTTATACAAGATAATAACAATAAGATCAATACATGATACATATAAATAAAACAAACATATGAAGATTTGCATATGGATAATTGAATCTCCAGACATGGACGTTTATAGTAAGATAGTTAACTCGCAACACGTCAGGGTTGCGATAAACATAATTAACCCACAGGACGTAGTTGTATTCATACATATAACTAACATTTATGTTCACTGTTCTAGCTGGAGATTGTTCATTCTGCTTGTTCACTGTTTTAGCTGGAGATTGTTCAATCTGCCGGTCTCTGTGGCTAAGGGCTTGCGAACGCGGTTTGTGAGCCCGTATACCCGGGTTCGAAACACGGCGGTGCTTGTTTTTTAAAAAAAGGTATAGGGGCCGGTCGTTCAGAAAGCAATGGCAAACTACTGAACGTAACACTTGCCTAGTACATCAACAGCAGCTGAAAATGCTGGTGTTGACTGCAACGTCTCGTAAGGGATACGCAACACCAAAAAATGTATGTAAAGTATTAGTATAGCTAACTGACTATCAATACGTGAAGGTGTTAATTTGCATTTATTAAGTCTTTGGTCGTTAATGTATCAATACAGATAACGTGCTTTCCGGTCGTGAAGTTTTGATCAAGATAATTAACTCAAAGGACGGGACGATCTTCATATAGATACATCTGAGGTAATGAACGTTTTGATCAAGATGATTAATTTTAGGTCGTTAAGACCCTGTCATAGAAATTGTACTCACAGTATGTGAGGAGTTTTATATAGAATAACTAACTATCAGTTTGTGAAAGCTTTATAAGTAAGTAAATCAGCCAATAAATCAGGTGCCGTCTCCACAATGAAGGTTGGCTACAATGGATCTCCAACACTGTCTCCCGCCATGACTGTATATTCTTTCAGACTGATGTTTGTCGATCTCTTGATGTTATCTTCCCACTTGTATCATTGTCTACCTCTTGCTTGCCCTCACACTTGCCATCCAGAATGGTTTATAAAATATTATGTCTTTTAACGTGGCCGAAATATTTCGCTAGCTTTTTTTTCCCCTCATGAAATACAACATATTCTTCTGTATACATGCATCTCCAGAGCATCTATTCCACTTTCTAGCTGCTTGTTCAGTCCCCTTGCTTGCTCCCGCATCATGCAATAGTGTTGAATATATGTAACATTTGACAATTGACATTTTAATGTGTTGTTTATCTCGCTAGAAGTTAATACTGATTTCATGCTGTTTAAAACATATTTTCCCATTCCTATTCTCTCTTTTTGTTTCTATTTCACTTCTGCCATCATCTGTTTTTACATGTCCGAGATAGGAGAAACGTGTTACTTTTTCTAGTATCTCCCCATTTACTGCGATGTTCATTGATGATCTTTCCCTTCTATTGCTAATTATTATAGTTTTCGTTTTTTGGATGTTAATATCTAAGCCACAATCTGCATTATGCCTGTTTATTTGTTCCACTAGGGTTAGTAACTCTTGCTCACTTTCTGCTGGTACCTCGGTATCGTCAGTATATCTAAGATTGTTTATGATTCTTCCATTGACGTTTAAGTCCAGCCATTTCGAATTGTTTAAAAATTCGTTCTGTGTATAAGTTGAAGAGGCTTGGGGAAAACAAGCATCCTTGCCGTTCTGCTCTATTTATGTTTATGTGCGACGAATAATTATTTTCGCATCTATTTGACGTCAGTTGTTCCCAATACAAGTTAAGTCTGATGTCCTTTCTGTCTACTCCTATATCTTGAAGGCATGCAATTAAACGTTTATGTTGTACTCTGTCAAAAGCTTTCTTGTAGTCTATAAAACAGACATATCTATTTTTCTGACTTCTATGCATTTTTCAATTAGCATCCTGAAACAGATTATCGCTTCTATGGGGCCGTTGTTTTTGGGGAACCCAAATTATGTTTTCAGCTACTTCATCATCTATGTTATTATGAATTCTTTCTTTAGTGACATTGAGTAGTATCTTAGTTATATGGCTCATTAAGATAATAGTTCTGTATTCCTCACAATCAACAGCTCTTTGTTTCTTGGGTAGTGTGATGCAAATGCATGTTTTAAAGTCCTTGGGAATGTACCAAGTATTATATACATCACTAGCTGACCCGGCCCGGCTTCGCCCAGACCCTGGTGGGGAGCATCTCATTTAATTCATATAAGGAGTCATATAAGTTCTCGTTCCCGTTACCGACAATCTGTCTTTCTGTCTGTCTATCTGTCTGTCTGTCTGACCCGGCCCGGCTTCGCCCAGACCCTGATGGGGAGCATCTCATCTATCTATATCTATAAAACAAAGTGTATGTATATATGTATATATGTATGTATGTAAATATGTATGTCCTTTATTTGTTCGCGAACGGCCCATCCGATTGAGATGAAATTTTCTACACGCCTTCCTTTCATTCCAGAGCTGTCAACTGTCATAGTTTTTTTTTCTTCTTCCTCCTCCTCCCTCCTCCCCCTCCCAAAATACGTACGTAAATATATGATGATGATGATGAAAGAATCCCCGAACCAAAACGCTAGGGAAAGGGAAGAAAATGACGTGACTACACAGAATCGTCACACGGCAATCATCATCATCAAGTGTCGTGTCCGTAGATCTCAGTCTTTGGTTTTTTGGATCAACTCTGCTGCTGATATTCCTCCATGCCACGGCAATATCAATAACAATTCATCTTTTTATGTGTAAGGAAGTTATCTACAGTCGTGTAGAAGGGAAGAACTAGACGAGTATGAATTCGGAATGGCGAAATCTCTCCTCCTCTCTTCTCCTCCCTCCTCCTCCCTCTACCTCCTCCCTCCACCCTCCTCCTCTTCTTCTTCCCTCTCATCCCTCTCCCGACTCCCTCCTCCTTCTCCCTCTTCCTTCTCCCTCTTCCTCTCCCCTCCTCCTCCATCCTCCTCCCTCCTACTCCCTCCGCCTCCTCCCTCATCTTCCCTCCTCCTCCCTCTCCCTCCTTATCCCTCCTCCTCCTCCTGCCTCCCTCCTCCTCCTCCTGCCTCCTTCTCCCTCATCATCCTCACTCCTCCTTCTCCCTTCTTCTCCCTCTTCCTCCTCCTCCTACCTCCTCCCTCATCCTCCCTCTACCTCCTCCTCCTCCCTCCACCCTCCTCCTCCCTTCTCCTCCTCTTCCTCCTCCCTTTCCTTCCTCCTTCTCCTCCCTCTACCTCCTCCTCCCCCTACCTCTTTCCTCCTCCCTCCTCCTCCTCTTCCACCTCCCTTTCCTTCCTCCCCTCCTCATTCTCCCTCCTTCCTCTCCCTCCTTCCTCCTCCTCCTTGCTTCTTCTCCCTCTGCCTCCTCCCTCCTCCTATCCCTCCTCCTCCCTCCTCCTCCTTCTCCTCCTCTCCCCTCCTCCTCCTACCCTCTTCCTCTTCCCCTCCTCCCTCTCCCTCCTCCATCCTCCTCCTTCTTCCTCCTTCCTCCTCCTCCCTCTTCCTCCCTCTCCCTCCTCCATCCTCCTCCTCCCTCTTCCTCCTCCTTCTTCCTCGTCCTTCCTTCTCCTCTCTCCTCCTCCCACTTCCTCCTCCCTCTACATCCTCCCTCCTCCTCTCCACTCTTCCTCCTACCCTCTTCCTCTTCCCCTCCTCCCTATCCCTCCTCCTCCCTTCACATTCCTCCTCCTCCCTCTTCCTCCTCCTCCCTCCTCCTCCTCCTCCCTCCTTCTCCCTCCTCCTCCTTCTTCCTCCCTCCTCCTCCCTCCTCCCCTCCTCCTTCCTCCTCCTCCCTCTCCTCCTCCTCACTCCTCCTCCTCCTCCCTCTACCTCCTCCCTCCTCCTCCCTCTTCCTCCTCCTCATCCCTCCTCCTCCCTTCTCCTCCTCCCTCCTCCTCCTCCCTCTACCTCCTCCTCCCTTCACATTCCTCCTCCTCCCTCTTCCTCCTCCTCCCTCCTCCTCCTCATCCCTCCTTCTCCCTCCTCCTCCTTCTTCCTCCCTCCTCCTCCTCCCTCCTCCCCCTCCTCCTCCCTCTCCTCCTCCTCACTCCTCCTCCTCCCTCCTCATCCCTCTACCTCCACCCTCCTCCTCCCTTCACATTCCTCCTCCTCCCTCTTCCTCCTCCTCCCTCCTCCTCCTCCCTCCTCCTCCTCTCTCCTCCTCCCTCCTCCTCATCACTCCTCCTCCCTCCTCCTCATCCTCCCTCCTCCCCCTCCTCCCTCTCCGCCTCCTCCCTCTTCCTCCTCCCTCTACCTCCTCCTCCTCCCTCCTCCTCCCTCTACCTCCTCCCTCCTCCTCCTTCACATTCCTCCTCCTCCCTCTTCCTCCCTCCTCCTCCTCTCTCCGCCTCCCTCCTCCTCCCTCTACCTCCTCCCTCCTCCCTCCTCCTCCCTTCACATTCCTCCTCCTCCCTCCTCCTCCTCCCCTCCTCCCCCTCCTTCTCCCTCCTCCTTCTCCCTCTTCCTTTATAATAGTGTTACATACAGGTTAGTAGGCACGTGATCGTACAGCACACAAGACTCCGTTGTTTAGAAGATTCTTTATTAGTCGAACCGTTCAACTACAGCACAATCATGGTAGGCTCAAATCCCGATGTTTACATGTTCCTGCCTTCTTGCTAGCTGGCCCCCAAGTGACGTGTGTCCCAGCCTAGATACCCTTCTTCATTCGTGCACACACGTTCACTAGCTATGGTTTTCCCACTAGTCAAGGAATGCGCAGCATTCCTTAACTCTTTACTCTTAAGCTACTCCCTTTACTGTTACAATACCTCCCCTTCTTCAAGGAGAATTTTTCCCTGAAAAAATCTCAACCCCAACTCTTAACCCCTTAACTCTACATCTCTATACAACAATTCCATATAACTCTTAACTCAATTCTCATTCTCCTATCTCATCATAGCCAAATGCTAACCAGAGACAATAATACCGAAACTCTCTACAAAACTCGTTATAAAGTTCTCCAGAAAACTCGCTACAAAACTCTCTATACAATTCTCTAGAAAACTCCCTACAAAACTCTCCATAAGCGAACCGCTTTTAAAATTTAACCATCTAAATTATGATTGACAAAACTGAAGATATTCCCCCTATCCTTTAATTCTCCCTTATTCACATTCTCACATTCTCACTATTCTAGGATAGACAGAAAAAATAGTTAGATTGGGTAGTTAGATTTGGTAGGTGCGCACCTAAAAATAATAAAAGTAAGGAAAAAGTAAGAAGTAATCACCTTTCTCTTCCCATACATTCTCAAAACTTTATAAAAATAAAGTTTCAAAATTTATCTTCAGTTTCCGTCAATAATAATTGTTATTATCAAAAAAATATGTTAATCCAAAACTACCAGCTTTTGTATTATTCACCTCGTCAAGTTCAAAAAAAAAACTCTAAATTATATACACTGTTAAGTACAGTCTTCTTCTTCCAATATCTATTTATTTAAATGCCAAAACTCAAGCTGGCATTCCCCCCATATTCTCCCATTTAACGCTGTTCAACCCAGCTCCTATTTTTAATCCAATCATTTACATTGCGAACGACTCAACTACTTTAAGTCATCTGTTTCCAAAAAAAAAAAAAACAAGACTTCATATTTCTTCCAACTGAACGTCAAACTAATAATCATTTAAACACACTCAGGTTAACTCAATAAAACCAAAGTTTTGTAAACATAAGCAGCTAAGTCAACTTATTCATTTCATAAAGCGCAATTGAAGTTCAAACAATTGACCAAACCATATCAATCCCCTCATTCTTTGACATCATTTTTATCCCCACACATTAATCAAACATATATAACTTAAAAACCAACCTGATCATAAAACATATACCAATAATAATACCTTCCTTGTAAACACAAAAATATCGTGTCTAACTTCTTCTTCTATCTGCCATCTGCAGAATATTCCACCACGCTATTTATCTACCTCTTCTCCATTTTCTTAATAACTTCAAATTTTTTTCGATAAGTGCAATATCTACATCAATGTCGCTATCCTCCCGAGGAGAGCTAACATCTTTCATATCAGCTTCTTCATCAGTTTCTGACTTTTCATCCATCTCTTGTTCCCCATCTGTATAACCATTACTAGCAACCGCTAATTTCTTCCTTTCTAAATCCAATCTAATTTTCCTGTCTTGCCGTCTCAACAAATTTTCAAATGGCGGCATATCTTCACCACTTGAAGAATTCACTCTAAGTTTCCTTTGCCTCTTAATTTCTTTTTCTTTCTGTCTATCCAACTTTCTTTTTACTGCCTGTCTTGTATTCATAAATGGTGGTTCTATATTTTCCTTGACTGATTCTTCACTAATATAATCGTCATACATGTTATTTTCCTCTGTCATGACTGTTTTTGGTACCGTTTCTTCTTGTTCAGCTGTAGTAGATGCTGTTGTCACTTGTTTCCCATTCTCTATAGGTATTGGATATACCGATTGTCTGACCATCTGTCCACCTGACAATATTTCTTCGGAACAATAATTATTATTACTATTCTCTGCATCCCTTTCCTCATTATCCCGCCTTAAGTGCTCTACATGTGAACGTGCAACATGCCCTGAAATTTGATTCTTAATAGTATATGACACTGGACCCTTTTTTTCTAAAATATAATATCCCGGGACCCAATGAGCATCAAACTTAGAGTTTTTTCTATGTTTTTTGTAATACACCCTATCACCTATGTTGAACTCTTGTAAATGTGCATTTTTATTTGCGTATTTCTTCTGTCTTTCTCTAGCCTTAATTATATTATTTCTTAAACGTACATGTGCTTTATGCATTTCTTGCAACCTTGTTTCCTGAAAATCTTCCCCCAGATATTTTCTCCTAGGCTTTAATAAATTATCAATTGGCAATATTGGTTCTCTCCCATATACAAAGTAAAATGGTGAGAAACCTGTTCCTTCATTTTCGTGTGTACGTATCGCCTCTAATGCTATCCCCAAATAAAGATCCCAATTCCATATCATGTTCTTCTACATTTTTCGCTAGAATATTGTATAGTGTTCTATGTTGTCTCTCATTTTTAGCATTGGAAGTTGGTCTGTAATATGAAGTCCTAATGTGTTTTATATTCAAATCTTTTACCAATTTTTCAAACTTTCTATTTACAAATTCTTTCCCATTGTCTGTAAGTATTATTTGTGGACACCCAAACCTTGGTATAAATTCTTGTAACAGCATATTTATAACCGAATCAGCACTCTTGTCTGGAATTGGATAAACTTCTGGCCAGAGACTATATGAATCAACTATATGTAGTAGGTATACATTTCCCGATAATGTTTTTGGATGAGGACCTGAAATATCCAAACTTACTTTCTGCATTGGAAATTGAGGAATATCGGTATCTTGTAAAGGACATTTAATTATCTTCATGTTTCTTAACCTACACTTTTCACATGCTTCAACATATTCATATACGCTTTTGAATAAATTCGGCCAGTAATATTTACTGCTAATAGCCTTCACTAACTTATCTCGTCCAAAATGACCATTATTATCGTGATATGCCTTTAAGACTTCTTGTTCTAAATGTTTCGGAATATATTTTCTTACTCCTTCACCTTTTTCACTGATATAATATAATTGATATGTCTTCTTGTAACTCTACAAACTTTCTTTTAAAAACTATTTTCCCCCTGTTTCTTTCAGTTTTCTTTTATTTGTACTATTTTTGGATCTAATTCTTGTTCTGTTTTCATATCAAACTGTTCTAAATGTGGGTCTTCTGTTCTAGGGTTCAGACTCTTGATCCGATGGTAAACTCTCAAATCTTCCCTATTTATTATGGCAGAATCTAATATATTTACTTGCCAGTTTCGATCGTCTATCTCTGGTTCAGCTTCATCTTCCGTGTTTCCTGATGACTGTGTATATGGAATCCTAGACAAAAGATCGGCGCATGTATTATGTTTCCCTGAAACATATTCAACCTTAGCATTGACCCCTGTAAATTCATGCCCACGTTTGTATTTTCCTATTTTGTATTGGTGCTTCTAATATCGACTTTAATGGCATGTGGTCAGTTCTAATAATGAAATTGGCGTTATGTAAGTAGTAATTTAATTTTGAAGAGCGTAGTGTATAGCATATGCTTCTTTCTCAATAATCGGCCATTTCTTTTGAGTCTTGCTGAGTTTATGAGACAAGAAATAGATTGGTCTTTCATTTTTAACCCCTGGTATTCCAGATTCTTCTCCTTCATATGGTTGAACTAAACATGCTCCTATTGCGTTGTCTGAAGCATCTGTGTATAGTATTAGCTGTTTATTCAGGTCTGGATGTGTCAATAATGGTACCACTGTTAATCTATCTTTAAAAAGTTCGAACGCTTTTTGACACTCATCATCCCACTTAAATCTAGCGTATTTACCCGTTAAATTCGTAATAGGTATTGCTATCCTTGAAAACGCTGGTACAAACCTCCGATAATACGCACACGTTCCTATAAATGCACGCACTTCCTTAACATTAGTGGGAGCAGGTAACTCTTTAATAACCTTTATCTTGTCCTGGTCTGGTTTAATACCTTCCCTATTTATTATATAGCCTAAATATTTTGTTTCTGTCTTTAAAAACTGGCACTTACTAAGCTTTAATTTAACGTCATGCCTTCTTAATCTGTCAAATACTAGTCTAATATGTTTCAAATGATTCTCTACATTTCCTTTTGTAAATATCAATATGTCATCAATATATGCTAGGGCAAAATTTTGCATACCTTCTAGTACTTCATTTATTAAGAACATATAGTGAGACGGTGCATTTTTCAGACCGAATGGCATACGTAGAAATTCGTACGAACCCATATGAGTACAGAAAGCACTCTTATTTTGAGCATCCTTCGACATCGGTATACACCAAAATCCTGATCTAGCGTCTAGTGTTGTGAAAAATGTGGAGCCATTAAGTAATCCCTAAAATATCATCAATCACCGGCAATGGGTACGCTACATTCTTAGTAAGTTTATTCAACGCCCTGTAGTCACAACAGAACCTGTTCGAACCATCAGATTGGCTACGATTACCACCGGAGATGACCATTCTGATTTTGATCTGGTTATTATGCCTGCTTTCAACATATCTTCTATTGCCTTTTCTACGACTTCTCTATTTCTTATGGAGTTCTATATGGTTTTAAACTAATTGGTGGATGGTCTCCCGTATCTATTTCCATTGTAACTGTTTTCGTCTTACCCAATTCTAAATCATTAATTGCAAACACATCCTAGATTTTGTTTTATAAGTTGTTCTAATACTTCCTTATTTTCTGGCGGAGTTTTTAATTGTGCTAACAATTCTTGTTCTCTTGTTACTTTGTCTAGTGAATGTATTTGTGCTGTATTTCTTCTAGATGGATGGATCAATTCATCCATTCTTACGTTCCCTTTTCTTCTACAT
The DNA here is from genome assembly GCA_014155875.1 of Cepaea nemoralis. Classification (NCBI taxonomy): domain Eukaryota; kingdom Metazoa; phylum Mollusca; class Gastropoda; order Stylommatophora; family Helicidae; genus Cepaea; species Cepaea nemoralis. The sequence continues at coordinate 3,432 of JACEFZ010022675.1, read as the reverse complement.
CCGCGTCTGTTATTAATTCTTTCACTAGAGGTTTCTGAATAACTTATGCCTGCCATATTTACTCTATCTGTTGCCAATATGTCACTAACGTTATGTTCTAGCTTGGCTATTACACATCCTCTGTATAATTTAATTTCTCTACCTGTGTTATTAATAACCATTACTGGAAATGTTAAACTTTTATCCAATTCTATTATTCCATCCGGAACTTCTAAACCTGGCTCATCTATTATTTCCTTTTGCAATTCAGTGATTCTGACTATGTTTCCTGCTACATATACGGGTTTCTCTTAGCTTCGCTTGTATCAAATTAACTGACTGTGGTTTTAAATTCATGGTCGTTTTAAACTCTAACTAGTGTCGACACATGCATATCTTCTTCTAAATCTACGTAAACATCTTGGAATTTTAATTTATGTAAATCAAATAAAAGTCTCACCCCATTTTTCAATAAAAAATCTCTACCCAATATCATATTCCTATTTAAATCTTTGACCACATGGAACATATGCCTGACATTTATCCCTCCTAATTTAAAGTTTATCATCGTTTGTCCTAGCACTTCTAATTTTTGTCCCGTTACCGAATGAAGATTCTCCTGAATTCTGAAATATTTTACAATTTCTTAACATTCGATATAAAAATGCTTCTTTAATCACGCTAACTTGTGCTCCCGAATCAACTAATGTTCTAACTTTATATTTTCCTATTTCTACTATACATGAGCTTGGATCCTACCATATTTAATGACAATTGTGTTATCTCTGCTTGTTTTTTATTTCTAAATGTCCTATTATACTCATCCTTTGGGTTTTAATACATTGATGCCCCTTTTGGATCTTACTATCTTCCCTCCTACTGCCGATCCTATTCAGTAAGCGGGATGCCAATTTCCCTGATTTCCTGATCTTCTAAAATTTCTTTGCATTTCTCCATAATTCCCATTTGCTGGTCTGCCATTTGCAGTTCTATTCTGTGTACTCGTCTGAACACCTCTATTATTTTGTGTATTCGATGGGACAACGTCTGTTACCACAGAAGCGAAAAATGTGCCCACGTTGGTGACATCCCCAACAAACCACATTCGAGTTATTTGTATTACCTTCCATGTTTCTTACAGTATTTCTCACTTGTCCTCCTCTACTTTGATTATATATGTTATCGTTTCTTTGTACCATCTGTATTTCTCCTCGTCTTCCTCTCCATCCATGTCTATACTGTCCTACTTCCATAGGTTCTTCAATTCTATCTTCCGAACTACTACCTAACTCTCGTCCTACTCTTAATCTAAACCTTCTCCTCAAGCTTTCCTCTTGTATAGCGATATCTACCGCTTGTGACAATCTTGCAGGATTCTCTCTTAATAATTTAAATTTCAATCCATCTGACCTAATCCCATCAACAAAAATCCCTACTAACATCCGTTCTACTTCTTCAGCTCGTACATTCTGTCCTAAAAATGACTCTTCAGCTAAATTGATTAACCTGTCACTGTATAGCTGAACACTTTCTGTAGTGTTTTGTCTAGTCTGTCGCAATACTGAGAATGCGTGTTGTGGATCAGTAATTTCAGCATATTTTCTTGCGAGATCATCTTTAAATTCTTCCCAGGTTTCACCTCCTGCTGCTTCTAGTTTTCTTCTTATGTGGTCAGAAACTGGACTTGTACTTGTTCTGTATGCCAAATTCTTTTCTCCTCATCTGTAGCGTTTACTAAATACGCATGTTTCTCAATAGAAATGACCCATTTTTTAAACTGGTTTGCCTGACCACTAATCTTTCAACATCACTGCTTACATTTTGTTGTCTTAACACTGCATCCAACCTTGCTATTGCCCCGCCAACTCCAGTCAGTACCTGTGAAAAATCTTGGGGTTGCATCCTAAAAATCTGTACTGGAAATTATCAAGCAATATACAAATATTTCAAACAATATTAATTTCAAATTCAGCAACAATATATAATCTGTTCAATTAATTACTCTAATATTATCTAACTATACTAACTAAAGACTCCAATCGAAGATCCTGACGAAGAAAATTTTCTGTTGCAATCCCGAATCCTAATAAAAGAATTTAAATGAAATCCTGATGCCGAAATACCAACACCACAAAAAAAAAGGACTCTAATCGACACCGTTGAAATGAGCAGAACAAAGAAGAGCCTCTGGATTTCTTAATTTAATCGAAGTCGAAGTCAGTTCTTTCCAGTTATTTTCCTGACGTTGATTGTGCTCGATATAACGCTCGCTATAAGACTGCTTGATTATTTGCTCGATTAACTGTATGCGTTGGACTTTAATTTCCGTCAAGCAAGGTCACCTTCACGCAACCGACAACTGCTCATGGTTTCAGCAAAAATTACTTTCGCAACAGCAATCTGGCATTTCATACGTTTCAGCGTAAAAATGATTCAGTCAACAACAATTGGATTTAAACCTGACGCTATCCACTCTCTTATTTGTTACGTGGCATTTCAACAACTGTCAGTTTAAATTGAGTATACCAAAGACTTGAGATAATTTTCATCAATGCTTTCATTTAAGTGAAGTAACTGTAGAGAATATTGAGGATCTCGACTCAATAACTATGGAATTTGCAATATAACCTTGACTTCACCTTCAACAGTCCAATGAGTTAAAACTCATAATTTTCACCATTCTTTGTTTTACTTGGAGTTTTATTTGGAGCAGGTTATCGTTCTGTTGAAATTAAATCATTTCTGGTCCCTCAAGATTTCATAAGTTGTTATACCATGTAATCAGCGAGTTCATTCTTATCAGCTTTTGTACTAATTTTTGATGCAAACCGGCATTACTTGATCTCAATATACCATTAGCGTTGGTCAGTGCTCAAATTATTTCATACTATTTATCAGATAAAAACATCAGTCTTTCAAAAAAATAAGTTTATCAATCAAACCTTCTGAGCTGTCCTGAGAAATCGATCTCCTTTTTAAATAGAAATACACTGAGAACCCACAACAACTACCCCTGGGCGGGCTTTTAGCTGTTGCGTTTCTTATTATTATTTACTTAAAAACTTCCTTCTCCAGACGCCCAGACACAACAATATTCCATGGCGGTAACTCTCTCCTCAACATCCCATGTTTCGTAAGGTCAAAGGCACCAAATCAACCTGTATTATAGTGTTACATACAGGTTAGTAGGCACGTGATCGTACAGCACACAAGACTCCGTTGTTTAGAACATTCTTTATTAGTCGAATCGTTCAACTACAGCACAATGATGGTAGGCTCAAATCCCGATGTTTACATGTTCCTCCTTTCTTGCTAGCTGGCCCCCAAGTGACGTGTGTCCAGCCTAGATACCCTTCTTCATTCGTGCACACACGTTCACTAGCTATGGTTTTCCCACTAGTCAAGGAATGCGCAGCATTCCTTAACTCTTTACTCCTAAGCTACTCTACCTTT
>JACEFZ010022674.1:917500-1058076 GCA_014155875.1 Cepaea nemoralis | reverse complement strand
ATGACTACCATTGATAGAATGAAACATATAAATATGACTACCATTACAGAATGACAAAACAGAAATATGACTACATTGATAGAATGACACATATAAATATGACTACCATTGATGAATGACACATAAAATATGACTACCATTGATAGAATGACAAACATAAATATGACTACCATTATAGAATGACAAACAGAAATATGACTACCATTGATAGAATGACAACATATAAATATGACTACCATTGATAGAATGACACATATAAATATGACTACCATTGATAGAATGACAACCATAAATATGACTACCATTGATAGAATGACAAACAGAAAATATGACTACCATTGATAGAATGAACAACAGAAATATGACTACCATGATAGAATGACACATATAAATATGACTACCATTATAGAATGACAAACAGAAATATGACTACCATTGATAGAATGACACAGATAAATATGACTACCATTGATAGAATGACAGACATAAATATGACTACCATTGATAGAAGAAACAAATAAATATGACTACCATTGATAGAATGACACATATAAATATGACTACCATTGATAGAATGACACATATAAGTATGACTACCATTGATAGAATGACAATTATAAATATGACTACCATTGATAGAATGACACATATAAATATGACTACCATTGATAGAATGACACACATAAATATGACTACCATTGATAGAATGACACATATAAATATGACTACCATTACAGAATGACAAACAGAAATATGACTACCATTGATAGAATGACAAAAATAAATATGACTACCATTGATAGAATGACACATATAAATATGACTACCATTGATAGAATGACAAACAGAAATATGACTACCATTGATAGAATGACAACACATAAATATGACTACCATTGATAGAATGACAAACAGATAATATGACTACCATTGATAGAATGACAAACAGAAATATGACTACCATTGATAGAATGACACATATAAATATGACTACCATTGATAGAATGACAAACAGAAATATGACTACCATTGATAGAATGACAAACATAAATATGACTACCATTGATAGAATGACAAACATAAATATGACTACCATTGATAGAATGACAAACATAAATGTGACTACCATTGATAGAATGACAAACATAAATATGACTACCATTGATAGAATGACCAACAGAAATATGACTACCATTGATAGAATGACACATATAAATATGACTACCATTGATAGAATGACACATATAAATATGACTACCATTACAGAATGACAAACAGAAATATGACTACCATTGACAGAATGACACATATAAATATGACTACCATTGATAGAATGACAAACAGAAATATGACTACCATTGATAGAATGACACATATATGACTACCATTGACAGAATGACACATATAAATATGACTACCATTGATAGAATGACACATATAAATATGACTACCATTGATAGAATGACACATATAAATATAAATACCATTGATAGAATGACAAACAGAAATATGACTACCATTGATAGAATGACACATATAAATATGACTGCCATTACAGAATGACAAACAGAATACGACTACCATTGATAGAATGACAAAATTAAATATAACTACCATTGATAGAATGACACATATAAATATGACTACCATTGATAGAATGACACATGTAAATATGACTACCATTGATAGATTGACAAACAGAAATATGACTACCATTGATAGAATGACAAACATATATATGACTACCATTGATAGAATGACAAACAGAAATATGACTACCATTGATAGAATGACAAACGGAAATATGACTACCATTGATAGAATGACACATATAAATATGACTACCATTGATAGAATGACACATATAAATATGACTACCATTGATAGAATGACAAACAGAAATATGACTACCATTGATAGAATGACAATCAGAAATATGACCACATTGATAGAATGACAACATATATAATGACTACCATTGATAGAATGACAAATAGAATATGACTACCATTGATAGAATGACAAACAGAAATATGACTATCATTAACAGAATGACAAACAGACAATATGACTCCATTGATAGAATGACAAACAGAAATAATGACTACCATTGATAGAATGACACATATAAATATGACTACCATTACAGAATGACAAACAGAAATATGACTACCATTGATAGAATGACAAACAGAAATATGACTACCATTGATAGAATGACACACATAAATATGACTACCATTGATAGAATGATACATATAATATGACTACCATTGATAGAATGACACATAAAATATGACTACCATTGATAGAATGACAAACAGAATATGACTACCATGATAGAATGACAAATCAGAAATATGACTTACCATTGATAGAATGACAAACAGAAAATATGACTACCATTGATAGAATGACACATATAAATATGACTACCATTGGATAGAATCGACAACAGATAAATATGACTACCATGATAGATGGTGACAATTCATGAAATATGGAACTACCATTTGATAGAATGACCACATACTAAATATGGACTACCATTGACTAGAATGGACACTAAAAAATATGACTACCCTTTGATAGAATTACCAATACCTGAAAATTGACTACCATTGATACGAAATGACATCATACTATATGACTACATATTGATAGAATGACACATCAGAAATATGACTACCATTGATAGAATGACACATATAAATATGACTATCATTGATAGAATGACACATATAAATATGACTACCATTGATAGAATGACACATATAAATATGACTACCATTGATAGAATGACACATATAAATATATGACTACCATTGATAGAATGACAATCAGAAATATGACTACCATTGATAGAATGACAAACAGAAATATGACTACCATTGATAGAATGACACATATAAATATGACTACCATTGATAGAATGACACATATAAATATGACTACCATTGATAGAATGACACACATAAATATGACTACCATTGATAGAATGACAAACATAAATATGACTACCATTGATAGAATGACAAACAGAAATATGACTACCATTGATAGAATGACACATATAAATATGACTACCATTGATAGAATGACACATATAAATATGACTACCATTGATAGAATGACAAACAGAAATATGACTACCATTGATAGAATGACAAACATAATATGACTACCATTGATAGAATGACACATATAAATATGACTACCATTGATAGAATGACAAACATAAATATGACTACCATTGATAGAATGACACATATAAATATGACTACCATTACAGAATGACAAACAGAAATATGACTACCATTGATAGAATGACAATCAGAAATATGACTACCATTGATAGAATGACACACATAAATATGACTACCATTGATAGAATGACAAACAGAAATATGACTACCATTGATAGAATGACAAACAGAAATATGACTACCATTGATAGAATGACACACATAAATATGACTACCATTGATAGAATGATACATATAAATATGACTACCATTGATAGAATGACAAACAGAAATATGACTACCATTGATAGAATGACAAATATAAATATGACTACCATTGATAGAATGACACATATAAATATGACTACCATTGATAGAATGACACATATAAATATGACTACCATTGATAGAATGACAAACATAAAATGACTACCATGATAGAATGACAAACAAATATGACTACCATTGATAGAATGACAAATAGAAATATGACTACCAAGATAAATATGACAAACAGACAAAAAAAAATAAATATGACTACCATTGATAGAATGACAACAGAAATATGACTACCATTGATAGAATGACACATATAAATATGACTACCATTGATAGAATGACAAAAGAAATATGACTACCATTGATAGAATGACAACATATAAATATGACTACCATTGATAGAATGACAAACAGAATATCGACTACCATTGATAGAATGACAAACATAAATATGACTACCATTGATAGAATGACACATATAAATATGACTACCATTGACTAGAATGACAACAGAAATATGACTACCATTGATAGAATGACAACAGAATATATGACTACCATTGATAGAATGACAAACATAAATATGACTACCATTGATAGAATGACAAACAGAAATATGACTACCATTGATAGAATGACAAACAGAAATATGACTACCATTGATAGAATGACACACATAAATATGACTACCATTGATAGAATGACACATATAAATATGACTACCATTGATAGAATGACAAACAGAAATATGACTACCATTATAGAATGACAATAATAAATATGACTACCATTGATAGAATGACAAACATAAATATGACTACCATTGATAGAATGACAACATATAAATATGACTACCATTGATAGAATGACAAACATAAATATGACTACCATTGATAGAATGACAACATGTAAATATGACTACCATTGATAGAATGGACAACAGAAATATGACTACCAGTTGATAGAATGACAAAAATAAATATGACTACCATTGATAGAATGACAACAGAAATATGACTACCTTGATAGAATGACAACATAAATATGACTACCATTGATAGAATGACAACATATAAATATGACTACCATTGATAGAATGACAAACAGAAATATGACTACCATTGATAGAATGACAAACAGAAATATGACTACCATTGATAGAATGACAAACATAAATATGCACTACCATTGAATAGAATGACAAGCATAAATATGAACTACATTGATAGAATGACAAACTAGAAATATGACTACCATTGATAGAATGACACATATAAATATGACTACCATTGATAGAATGACAAACAGATAATATGACTACCATTGATAGAATGACAAACATATAATATGACTACCATTGATAGAATGACAAACAGTAAATATGACTACCATTGATAGAATGACACATATAAATACTGACTACCATTGACAGAATGACAACATAAATATGACTACCATTGATAGAATGACAAAGATAAATATGACTACCATTGATAGAATGACACATATAAATATGACTACCATTGATAGAATGGACAAACAGTAAATATGACTACCATTGATAGAATTGACAAACAGAAATATGACTACCATTGATAGAATGACAAAGCAGAATATGACTACCATTGATAGAATGACAAACAGAAATATGACTACCATTGATAGAATGACAAACAGAGAAATATGACTACCATTGATAGGAATGACAACATATAAATATGACTACCATTGATAGAATGACAAACATAAATATGACTACCAATTGATAGAATGACAAACATAAATATGACTACCATTGATAGAATGACAAACAGAAATATGACTACCATTGATAGAATGACAACATATAAATATGACTACCATTGATAGAATGACAACATATAACTATGACTACCATTGATAGAATGACACATATAAATATGACTACCATTGATAGAATGACACATATAAATATGACTACCATTGATAGAATGACAAACAGAAATATGACTACCATTGATAGAATGACACATATAAATATGACTACCATTGATAGAATGACACATATAAATATGACTACCATTGATAGAATGACACATATAAATATGACTACCATTGATAGAATGACAATATAAATATGACTACCATTGATAGAATGACACATAAAATATGACTACCATTGATAGAATGACACATATAAATATGACTACCATTGATAGAATGACATATAAATATGACTACCATTATAGAATGACAAACAGAAATATGACTACCATTGATAGAATGACAAAATTAAATATGACTACCATTGATAGAATGACACATATAAATATGACTACCATTGATAGAATGACACATATAAATATGACTACCATTGATAGAATGACAAACAGAAATATGACTACCATTGATAGAATGACAACATATATATGACTACCATTGATAGAATGACAAACAGAAATATGACTACCATTGATAGAATGACAAACGGAAATATGACTACCATTGATAGAATGACACATATAAATATGACTACCATTGATAGAATGACACATATAAATATGACTACCATTGATAGAATGACAAACAGAAATATGACTACCATTGATAGAATGACAATCAGAAATATGACCACCATTGATAGAATGACAAACATAATTATGACTACCATTGATAGAATGACAAATAGAAATATGACTACCATTGATAGAATGACAAACAGAAATATGACTATCATTAATAGAATGACAAACAGAAATATGACTACCATTGATAGAATGACAAACAGAAATATGACTACCATTGATAGAATGACACATATAAATATGACTACCATTACAGAATGACAAACAGAAATATGACTACCATTGATAGAATGACAAAATTAAATATGACTACCATTGATAGAATGACAAACATAAATATGACTACCATTGATAGAATGACACATATAAATATGACTACCACTTGATAGAATGACAACATTATAAATATGACTACCATTGAAGAATGACAAACAGAATATGACTACCATGAATAGAATGACAAAACAGAAATATTGACTACCATTGATAGAATGACACATATAATTATGACTACCATTGATAGAATGACAATCATAAATATGACTACCATTGATAGAAGACACATGATAAATCTGACTACCATTGATAGAATGACAACATATAAATATGACTACCATTGATAGAATGACAAATAAGATGACTACCATTGATAGAATGACAAACAGAAATATGACTACCATTGATAGAATGACAATAGAAATATGACTACCATTGATAGAATGACAAACAGAAATATGACTCCATTGATAGAATGACAAACATATAAATATGACTACCATTGATAGAATGACAACATATAATATGACTACCATTGATAGAATGAACAACAGAAATAGCACTACCATTGATAGAATGACACATATAAATATTACTACCATTGACAGAATGACAGACATAAATATGACTACCATTGATAGCAAGACACATATAAATATGACTAGTACATTGATAGAATGGACACATATAAGTATGAACTACCATTGATAGAATGACGAAACAGGGAAATAGGACTACCATGATAGAATGACACCTATAAATTATGACTACCATTACAGAATGGACAAACAGAAATATGACTTCACATTGATAGAATGACACAATATAAATATGACTACCATTGATAGAATGGACACATACTAAATCTGACTACCATTGATAAGAATGTACAACAGAAATATGACTACCATTGATAGAATGACAAACAGAAATATGACTACCATGATATGAATGACACAAATAAATATGACTACCATGATAGAATGACCTACATATAAAATAGACTACCAGTGTATAGAATGACAAACAGAAATATGACTACCATTGATAGAATGACAAACGATAAATATGACCTAACCATTGATTAGAATGACACGATAGTAATTAGGACTACCGATTGATAGAATGACAAAGCTAAATAATTGACTACCATTGTAGAATGACACAGTATAATATAACTAAGCTATCATGTAGATGTGACACATATAAATATGACTACACCATTTATGAATGGCCCCTATAAATAATGACTACCAGTGATAGAATGACACATATAAATATGACTACCATTGATAGAAGACAATCAGAAATATCTACAATTGATAGAGATACAACCAGCAATATGACTACCATTGACTAGAATGACACCATATCAATATTGACTAACTAACCATTGATAGAAGGACACATATAAATATGACTAACATTGATAGAATGACACAGTAAAATATGACTACCATTGATAGAAGGACACATATAAATATGACTACCATTGAGTAGAAGGACAAACAGAAAATATGGACTACCATTGATAGAATGACCAATAAGAACATATGACTACCACTTGATATAGATTGACAAACAGAAATATGACTATCCATTGATAGAATGACAAATATAAATATGACTACCATTGATAGAATGACAACAGAAATATGACTACCATTGATCGAATGACACATATAAATATGACTACCATTGATAGAATGACACATATAAATATGACTACCATTGATAGAATGACAAACATAAATATGACTACCATTGAAAGAATGACAACAGAAATATGACTACCATTGATAGAATGCAAACATATAAATAGGACTAACCATTGATAGAATGACAATAATAAATATGACTACCATTGTAGAATGAACAACAGAAATATGACTACCATTGATAGAATGACACATAGAAATATGACTACCATTGATAGAATGACACATATAAATATGACTACCATTGATAGAATGACACATACATAAATATGACTACCATTGATAGAATGACAAGCAGATAATATGACTACCATTGATAGAATGACAAACATAAATATGACTACCATTGATAGAATGACCAACAGATAATATGACTACCATTGATAGAATGACACATATAAATATGACTACCATATGATAGATGACACATATAAATATGACTACCATTGATAGAATGACAACAGAATATGAACTACCATTGATCAGAATGAACAACAGAAAATATGACTACCATTGATGAAGGACACATATAATTATGACTACCATTGATAGAATGACAACATAAATATGACTACCATTGATAGAATGACACATATAAATATGACTACCATTGATAGAATGACACATATAATATGACTACCATTGATAGAATGACACATATAAATATGACTACCATTGATAGAATGACAAACAGAAATATGACTACCATTGATAGAATGACAATCAGAAATTATGACTACCATTACAGAATGACAAACAGAAATATGACTACCATTGATAGAATGACAACAAATAATATGACTACCATTGATAGAATGAGACATATAATTATTACTACCATTGATAGAATGACACATATAAATATGACTACAATTGATAGAAAGACAAACAGAAATATGACTACCATTGATAGAATGACACATATAATATGACTACCATTGATAGAATGACAAACAGAAAAATATGACTACCATATGATAGCATAGGACGAACAGAAATATGACTACCATTGATAAGAATGACACATATAAATATGACTGCCATCTACAGAATGACAAACAGAAATATGACTACACATTGATAGAATGACAAATATAAATATGACTACCATTGATAGAAGGACAAACATAAATATGACTACCATTGATAGAATGACAAACATTAAATCTGGACTACCATTGATAGAATTGACAAACAGAAATATGACTACCATTGATAGAATGACAAACAGAAATATGACTACCATTGATAGAATGACAAACATAAATATGACTACCATTGATAGAATGACAAACAGAAATGATGACTACCATTGATAGAATGACAACATATAAATATGACTACCATTGATAGAATGACAAACAGAAATAGGACTACCATTGATAGAATGACAAAGCATAATATGACTACCATTGATAGAATGACAAACAGAATATGACTACCATTGATAGAATGACACAATAAATATGACTACCATTGATAGAATGACACATATAAATATGACTACCATTGATAGAATGACAAATAGAAATATGACTACCATTGATAGAATGACACATATAAATATGACTACCATTGATAGAATGACAATATAAATATGACTACCATTGATAGAATGACACATATAAATATGACCACCATTGATAGAATGACACATATAAATATGACTACCATTGATAGAATGACACATATAATATGACTACCATTGATATGACCCATTGATAGAATGACAACAGAAATATGACTACCATTGATAGAATGACACATATAAATATGACTACCATTGATAGAATGACAAACAGAAATATGACTACCATTGATAGAATGACAAACATAAATATGACTACCATTGATAGAATGACACATATAAATATGACTACCATTGATAGAATGACAAACATAAATATGACTACCATTGATAGAATGACAACATAAATATGACTACCATTGATAGAATGACAACATATAAATATGACTACCATTGATAGAATGACAACATAAATATGACTACCATTGATAGAATGACAACAGAAATATGACTACCATTGATATAATGACAAACAGAAATATGACTACCATTGATAGAATGACAAACAGAAATATGACTACCATTGATAGAATGACAAACTATAAATATGACTACCATTGACTAGAATGACACATATAAATATGACTACCATTGATAGAATGACACATATAAATATGACTACCATTGATAGAATGACAACAGAAATATGACTACCATTGATAGAATGACAAACAGAAATATGACTACCATTGATAGAATGACAAAATTAAATATGACTACCATTGATAGAATGACAAACAGAAATATGACTACCATTGATAGAATGACACATATAAATATGACTACCATTGATAGAATGACACATATAAATATGACTACCATTGATAGAATGACAAACAGAAATATGACTACCATTGATAGAATGACAACAGAAAATATGACTACCATTGATAGAATGACACATATAAATATGACTACCATTGATAGAATGACAAACAGAAATATGACTACCTATTGATAGAATGACACATATAATATGACTACCATTGATAGAATGACACAGTATAAATATGACTACCATTGATAGAATGACACATATAAATATGACTACCATTGATAGAATGACAAACAGTAAATATTGACTACCATTGATAGAATGACAAATATAAATATGACCTACCATTGATAGAATGACAAACACTAATATGACTACCATTAGATAGAATGACAAAATAGAAATATGACTACCATTGATAGAATGACAAACATAAATATGACTACCATTGACAGAATGACAACATTAAATATGACTACCATTGATAGAATTGACAAACAGAAATATGACTACAATTGATAGAATGACAACATATAAATATGACTACCATGACTAGAATGACAAACAGAAATATGACTACCATTGATAGATGACACATATAAATATGACTACCATTGATAGAATGACAAACATAAAATATGACTACCATTGATAGAATGACACATATAAATATGACTACCATTGATAGAATGACACATATAATATGACTACCATTGATAGAATGACACATATAAATATGACTACCATTGATAGAATGACACATATAAGTATGACTACCATTGATAGAATGACAAACGGAAATATGACTACCATTGATAGAATGACACATATAAATATGACTACCATTACAGAATGACAAACATAAATATGACTACCATTGATAGAATGACAAAATAAATATGACTACCATTGATAGAATACACATAAAATATGACTACCATTGATAGAATGACACATGTAAATATGACTACCATTGATAGAATGACAAACAGAAATATGACTACCATTGATAGAATGACAAACATAAATATGACTACCATTGATAGAATGACAAACAGAAATATGAACTAGCCATTGAGAAGAATGACAAACTAGATAATATGAACTAGCCAATTGAATAGAATGGACCAAAAGTAATATGATCATTACATTGATAGAATGACAAACAGTAAATATGACTACCATTGACGAGAATGACACAATATAAATATGACATACTCTTAAGATAGAAATGACACAGTGGTAAATATGACTACCAGTTGATAGATTGACAAACAGATATAGGACTACCATGGGATGGAATGACAAAGCAGATATAGGACTATTAAAATTGATAGAATGACAAACAGAAAATATGACTACCATTGATAGAATGACAAAACGGAAATAATGACTACCATTGATAGAATGACAACAGTATAATATGAAGACTACCATTGATAGAATGACAATACCGAAATAGACTACAATTGATAGGAAGGACAAAATTAGAAGATGACTACCATTGATAGAAGAAAAACAGAAATATGACTACCATTGATAGAATGACACATATAAATATGACTACCATTGATAGAATGACACATATAAGTATGACTACCATTGATAGAATGACAAACAGAAATATGACTACCATTGATAGAATGACACATATAAATATGACTACCATTACAGAATGACAAACAGAAATATGACTACCATTGATAGAATGACACATATAAATATGACTACCATTGATAGAATGACAAACATAAATATGACTACCATTGATAGAATGACACATATAAATATGACTACCATTGATAGAATGACACATATAATATGACTACCATTGATAGAATGACACATATAAATATGACTACCATTGATAGAATGACACATATAAATATGACTACCATTGATAGAATGACAAACATAAATATGACTACCATTGATAGAATGACACATATAAATATGACTACCATTACAGAATGACAAACAGAAATATGACTACCATTGATAGAATGACAAAATTAAATATGACTACCATTGATAGAATGACACATATAAATATGACTACCATTGATAGAATGACACATATAAATATGACTACCATTGATAGATGACACATATAAATATTACTACCATGATAGAATGACAATCATAAAATATGACTATCCATTGAGAGAATGACACACAGAAATATGACTACCATTGATAGATGACAACAATAAATATGACTACCATTGATATATGACAACAGAAATATGACTACCATTGATAGAATGACAACAAGAAATATGACTACCATTGATAGAATGACAACATAAATATGACTACCATTGACTAGAATGACACATATAAATATGGACTACCATTGATAGAATGACAAACAGAAATATGACTACCATTGATAGAATGACAAACATAAATATGACTACCATTGATAGAATGATAAATATAAATATGACTACCATTGATAGAATGACAAACAGTAAATATGACTACCATTGATAGAATGACAAACATAAATATGACTACCATTGATAGAATGACAAACATAAATATGACTACCATTGATAGAATGACAAAAGAAATATGACTACCATTGATAGAATGACAACATAAATATGAATACCATTGATAGAATGACACATATAAATATGACTACCATTGATAGAATGACAACATAAATATGACTACCATTGATAGAATGACAATCATAAATAGACCTACCATTGATAGAATGACAACAGAATATGACTACCATTGATAGAATGACAAACAGAAATATGGACTACCCATTGATAGAATGACAAACAGAAATATGACTACCATTGATAAGAATGACAAAACAGAAATTATGACTACCATTGATAGAATGACAAACAGAAATATGACTACCATTGATAGAATGACAAACAGAAATATGACTACCATTATAGAATGACAAACAGAAATATGGACTATGACCATTGATAGAATGACAAACATAAATATGACTACCATTGATAGAATGACAAACAGAAATATGACTACCATTGATAGAATGACACATATAAATATGACTACATTGATAGAATGACACATAAATATGACTACCATTGATAGAATGACAACATATAAATATGACTACCATTGATAGAATGACACATATAAATATGACTACCATTGATAGAATGACACATATAAGTATGACTACCATTGGTAGAATGACAAACGGAAATATGACTACCATTGATAGAATGACACATATAAATATGACTGCCATTGACAGAATGACAAACAGAATACTGACTACCATTGATAGAATGACAAAATTAAATATGACTACCATTGATAGAATGACACATATAAATATGACTACCATTGATAGAATGACAAACAGAAATATGACTACCATTGATAGAATGACACATATAAATATGACTACCATTGATAGAATGACACATATAAATATGACTAACATTGATAGAATGACAAACAGAAATATGACTACCATTGATAGAATTACAATAAGAAATATGACTACCATTGATAGAATGACACATATAAATATGACTACCATTGATAGAATGACAATTAGAAATATGACTACCATTGATAGAATGACACATATAAATATGACTACCATTGATAGAATGACAAACATAAATATGACTACCATTAATAGAATGACAAACATAAATGTGACTACCATTGATAGAATGACAAACAGAAATATGACTACCATTGATAGAATGACAAACAGAAATATGACTACCATTGACAGAATGACACATATAAATATGACTACCATTAAAGAATGACAAACAGAAATATGACTACCATTGATAGAATGACACATATAAATATGACTACCATTGATAGAATGACACATATAAATATGACTAACATTGATAGAATGACAAACAGAAATATGACTACCATTGATAGAATTACAATAAGAATTATGACTACCATTGATAGAATGACACATATAAATATGACTACCATTGATAGAATGACAAACAGAAATATGACTACCATTGATAGAATGACACATATAAATATGACTACCATTGATAGAATGACAAACAGAAATATGACTACCATTAATAGAATGACAAACATAAATGTGACTACCATTGATAGAATGACAAACAGAAATATGACTACCATTGATAGAATGACAAACAGAAATATGACTACCATTGACTAGAATGACAACATATAAATATGACTACCATTGATAGAATGACAACAGAAATATGACTACAATTGATAGAATGACAAACAGAAATATGACTACCATTGATAGAATGAAAAACAGAAATATGACTACCATTGATAGAATGACACATATAAATATTACTACCATTGATAGAATGACAAACATAAATATGACTACCATTGATAGAATGACACATATAAATATGACTACCATTGATAGAATGACACATATAAATATGACTACCATTGATAGAATGACAACATAAATATGACTACCATTGATAGAATGACACATATAAATATGACTACCATTGATAGAATGACACATATAAATATGACTACCATTGATAGAATGACAAACATAAATATGACTACCATTGATAGAATGACACATATAAATATGACTGCCATTACAGAATGACAAACAGAAATATGACTACCATTGATAGAATGACAAAATTAAATATGACTACCATTGATAGAATGACACATATAAATATGACTACCATTGATAGAATGACACATGTAAATATGACTACCATTGATAGATTGACAAACAGAAATATGACTACCATTGATAGAATGACAAACAGATATATGACTACCATTGATAGAATGACAAACAGAAATATGACTACCAATGATAGAATGACAAACAGAAATATGACTACAATTGATAGAATGACACATATAAATATGACTACCATTGATAGAATTACACATATAAATATGACTACCATTGATAGAATGACACATATAAATATGACTACCATTGATAGAATGACACATATAAATATGACTACCATTGATAGAATGACAAACAGAAATATGACTACCATTGATAGAATGACAAACAGAAATATGACTATCATTAATAGAATGACAAACAGAAATATGACTACCATTGATAGAATGACAAACAGAAATATGACTACCATTGATAGAATGACACATATAAATATGACTACCATTACAGAATGACAAACAGAAATATGACTACCATTGATAGAATGACAAAATTAAATATGACTACCATTGATAGAATGACAAACAGAAATATGACTACCATTGATAGAATGACACATATAAATATGACTACCATTGATAGAATGACACATATAAATATGACTAACATTGATAGAATGACACATATAAATATGACTACCATTGATAGAATGACAATCAGAAATATGACTACCATTGATAGAATGACAAACAGAAATATGACTACCATTGACAGAATGACACATATAAATATGAATACTATTGATAGAATGACAAACAGAAATATTACTACCATTGATAGAATGACAATCAGAAATATGACTACCATTGATAGAATTACAAACAGAAATATGACTACCATTGATAGAATGACACATATAAATATGACTACCATTGATAGAATGACAAACAGAAATATGACTACCATTGATAGAATGACACATATAAATATGACTACCATTGATAGAATGACAAACATAAATATGACTACCATTACAGAATGACAAACAGAAATATGACTACCATTGATAGAATTACACATATAAATATGACTACCATTGATAGAATGACACATATAAATATGACTACCATTGATAGAATGACAATCAGAAATATGACTACCATTGATAGAATGACACATATAAATATGACTATCATTGATAGAATGACACATATAAATATGACTGCCATTGATAGAATGACACATATAAATATGACTACCATTGATAGAATGACAATCAGAAATATGACTACCATTGATAGAATGACAAACAGAAATATGACTACCATTGACAGAATGACACATATAAATATGAATACTATTGATAGAATGACAAACAGAAATATGACTACCATTGATAGAATGACAATCAGAAATATGACTACCATTGATAGAATGACAAACCGAAATATGACTACTATTGATAGAATGACAAAAATAAATATGACTACCATTGATAGAATGAGAAACTGAAATATGACTACCATTGATAGAATGACAAACATAAATATGACTACCATTGCAGAATGACAAACAGAAATATGACTTCCATTGAAGATTGACAAATACAAACACATCAATTTTACCTTTAGAGAAATCCTGTCCTGGAATGACTTCAGCCTGCCTGTTCTCACACATACTGGTCATGGCGCTCGTGGCACTGCGTTTCCACAACCCTTGTTTTTCTCTTGCTCCAGATTTGAGAAGACATTCCGACACTTTAAGATGACCGCACATAGTGCTGTAATATAACGGAGTATATCCAGATTTACACTTGGCATTACAGTTTGCTCCTGCGTGGAGAAGAATTTCAACAATCTCTTTAGAACCATTGGTAGCAGCCTCGTGTAGAGGAGTCCATTTTGTGTCATCCTCAGCATTAATGTTTGCTCCAGCATTAAGAAGCTATTCAACAATCTCTTTATGGCCATTGGCAGCAGCAAAATATAGAGACGTCCTGTTTTTGTCATTCTTAGCATTAATATTTGCTCCAGCATTAAGAAGCACTTCGACAAAATCTTTTTGCCCATTGGCAGCAGCAGCATGTAGAGGAGTCCTGATTATGCTATCCGCAGCATTAATATTTGCTTCAGCATTAAGAAGCACTTCAACAATATCTTTATGGCCATTGGCAGCAGCAGCATGTAAAGGAGTCCATTTTGTGTGATTCGCAGCATTAATGTTTGCTTCAGCATTAACAAGCACTTCAACAGTCTCTTTATGGCCATTGGCAGCAGCAGCATGTAGAGGAGTCCATTTGTTGTAACCTGTAGCATTAATATCTGCACCAGCGTTGATAAGCACTTCAATCTCTTTATGGCCGTTGTCAGCAGCAGCATGTAGAGGAGTCCATTTGTTGTAACCATCATCATTAATATTTGCTCCAGCGTTAAGAATCACTTTAACAATCTCTTTATGGCCATTGACAGCAGCAACATGTAGAGGAGTCCATTTTGTGTCATCCTCAGCATTAATATTTGCTTCAGCATTAAGAAGCACATCGACAATCTCTTTATGGCCATTTGCAGCAGCAACATGTAGAGGAGTCCTGTTTGTATCATTTTTAGCATTAATATCTGCACCAGCCTTGATAAGGATTTCAGCCACTTCCTTATGACAATTCTCAACACTACAGTGTAATGGAGTTCTGTTACTGTCGTCTTCAGCATTGATGTTTGCTCCAGCTTTGAGCAGAAGGTGAACAGCATGTTTACAACCAAGGGAAGCATTTATATGCAGAGGAGTTCTTTTCTTGTAAATTTCAGAATTACTATTCATCCCAGAACGGATAACATGTTCTACCAATTCGTCGTTCTTTTTGACTACACTAAAATGTGGTGTTAGAATCCTGCAACTGTCATCATTACTATTGTCTGCCACCTGGTTGAAAGGATGTGCAACATTTTCTGTATAAGTGTTTAAGTCATCTACACTTAGTTCCTTACTTTGTGTGTCACGATTATCGTCTTCAAATGTGGGGAATGTTTCTGCAAGTTCCATTCCCTCGTTTGATGTACTGCGATGAGACAGGCTTCTCGTGGCACAACCACAAATGTCCTTGTCAGTCTTAGTATGTTCAGACATTGTTTTTATCTACAATCAGTGCTGTAGCATTTACAGTAACATACTTGTTCAGTTTTATTATAGGCATCAAAATACCTTGTGAGTTAGGGTAATGCTATATTTAATCTGTTTCCTACCACTGACAAAGGCTGCAGCGTTGCTCATGTTACAGCAGCTTTCATTAATGGTTGTTGCAGCATTGCCAGACTAATGCCTGTATGGTAGACGTAAACATCCCAATGTTACTATAGTAAACAAAATGTTACGGAGCTGTCAATGATAGTGTTCCTCCCTTCCCTGTGTTTTCAATGCAGCCATTCCAAGGTCACAATAGAAGATACAATCCAATAACCAAACATTACATAACGAGTCTGTTCCTGCAGCATTAATTTTGATGATTATATCCTGACATGAAACCGTTACTTTATTTCCGTAAACCAGTTCACATTGCTAACTCCGGTACAGTAGTGACTACTGCACATCATATATTTGTGAGTGATGACTGGGTTTCCGGTATCAGGTCGTGTGTAGAATACACAGTGTAATTATGATGTGCTCAACTGTTGTGTAGAGTTGTGAATGTCCCGTTCATCAGAAATGGTTGATCACACGTCGGATTGCTCTTCCATGCCAGAAGTGCTGTGTTTATTTGCCGGCTTGAGGTCGGAGAAACCAGTGCACGTGCACACCTGTAGACAAAACACACACAACATAAACAGTTGTAATATAATGGTTTTATACTTCCAGCATACACATCTCATCGTTCAAATATAGTTGGTATTATAATGGTTTTAGACGCCCAGCATACACATCTCATCGTTCAAATATAGGTGGTAAAATAATAGTTTTAGACGCCCAGCATACACATCTCGTCCTTCAAATCATCGTCATCATTATGTGCCATGCCGGTAAGAGTGGGCGGTTATTTCTCACCATCTCACTCGATCAACAGAGTCGTGGATCAGCTCAGTATTCCTGTCTCGACCATGCCATATGGCCAAGCCATTGCTCATTGTTCACGCTTCACATCCGCACAAAAGCACAGGTTCTGTGTAGAACCTCAACTCTCCTTCTCTCTTTGTAAATGGCATCTTTTTACTGGTCAGTATGTTTTCCATCTTGCAAAACTCTACCTTCGCCATGGCGATTCTTGTTATAATCTCTTCAAGACATTTCCCATCAGATGTTATGCGCGTTCCGAGATAATTGTACCGTTTCACTTGCTTAAGAATATTCCCATTTACTTGTATATTACATTGTGGTATTTCGTTCTTCCTTCTTCGTCTTCTTCTTCTTTCGTTCGCCTGAAATATTTTTATAACTGCAATGTTGTCTCTTGTATGAATCTAACAGTCTTTTTTAGTTCACTCAGCGGTCCATAGAGTTTATCTTCCACTGTTGTCTCTCTAGGCCAGAAGGTTCGCCTGGATATGTTGTAGTTTGGGCAATCCTGGAGTATGTGCTCTGCTGTCTGCGACGCCAAACCACATGTGCACATGGCTGAGTCACCAATCTTGAATTTTATATACATGTGGTTGCGTAATCTATTGTGTCCTGTTCTGAGGCGCAGAAGAATGACCTGTTCTGGTCTGTCCATAACGTGGTAGTCGTCTTGAGTAGGGTTTGGTGGCCTTCTGACTGATTTGATCATTCTTTTCTTTTGGTGGTATGTAATGGGCACATCAGGTTGTTCTTCTTTTGCCCCTTCCTTAGCCAATCGATCAGCTCTGTCGTTTCCTGGGACTCCAGATTGGGATGGTATCCACTGTATAGTGACCTTACGCTGACTGCTAAGTTTAGCAAGTAGTGTCCTTAGAACTGGTCAATTTCCCAGACAGGAGCGCCTCTATTACGGATTTTGCATCTGTCAATATCACCACAGGTTGTGTACCATGGCTGGTATCTTGTAATTTCTCTGTGGCTATCTTGATTGCCTCAATTTCAGCATCATAGTTATGGCAGTACTTTCGTGTTGGAACTCTGGCCGTGTCTCTAGTGACGACTATAATCTGTACCTTCTTACAATTTAATTATAACCCTAGTTGTTCACTCTGTGCAACAACCGCATCTACCAAATGTTGCAAATTTTGTGCATTGCCTACAATCAATACTGTATCATCTGCATAGCTAATGTTATTGATATTTCTTCCTCCAATGACGTTTCCATTCATGTCTTCTACATTTCTGAAAATATTGTCACTGTACGGGGATAACAGATCTGGAGACATTATACACCCCTGTCTCACACCTCTCTTAAAAGGCTGATATTGACCCTACTTCATTATCAATTCCTATGGCAGCTTATTTTTTTCCCCCGCGTTTCCATCCTATTTTAGGATGTTGCGGTCAACACCAGCATCTTTCAGCTGTATGTTGATTCCTAGGCTAGATTACGCTCATCTGCACGCCACGACTTTCTGAGCGACCGGTTCCATACTCTCAGAAGTCACTAGCGTGACTCGAACCACTTCTAATTCTCGTCCGCTCACGTCGACCACGAGAGCATTCGGGATTAACGGAGAAAACTGCTAACCACTCGGCCAGGCAGCCGGCTTATGGCAGCTTATTGTTTCTCACCAATTTGTAGATCTGCAAGCACCTCTATCATGTTGACATGTCTTCTTACTTTATCGAAAGCCTTTGTGTGGTCAATAAAGCAAAGGTGTAGATCTTTATTTACTTCTATAGAACCTTCAATTAATGTTCTCAGCATACATATATCGAGTGGCTAGAACGCCGGACTCTCCTTCGGGAGACCCGGGTTCGATCCCTTGGTAAGGTGTGGGATATTTTTCTGTCGGGGGCAAAAAGAAAATCCTAACCTGCACAGTTCGCGGCGACTGCACTAGCCAGGCGACCTTTATTCCTTAGACCCAAAGACCCCTCTGCCATACACCACAAGGTACTATATTGGCAGCAAATGACAGTTTTTATTGTACTCTTGTCTTCTACAAACCCACATTGTTCTTCTCCTATTTCGGGTTGTATTTTCTTCCTAACTCTGTACATGATAATTCTCAGCAAAATCTTCGTGATGTGGATCATTATACAAATTGTTCGATGTTGATCATTCTAAGGCTCCTGATTTTTTCGGGATTGCAATAAATATAGAATTACATAGTTCATGAGGTATATCTCCAGTATTATATATTGCGTTCAGCAGTCTGGTGACTTGGTCTATTCCATATTTTCCTAGGGCATTGGTAATTTCTGTTGTGATGTTATCTGTACCCGGGTCTTGCCAGTTTTCATATGGTTAAGAACAGAGGCAGTCAGTGCAGCTTTCCGCTGGATGGAGAATACGATACACACACACATCGTGATTGTAACTGACACAGAAAGCATGCTGAGTAGGGTGAGGACTGGAAAGCTTCGTGCCGAGTGGCTTGCTTCGCTTCGGAAGTCACGGGTGGCAAGCATCGTCTGGATATTTTCTCCGGGGCATGCTGGTGTGCTGGGGAATGAACAGACAGACAGATTGGCTGGCTCTGCAAAACTTGGTGGAGTATTGATGCATGATAAGGCAGACGTGGTTGCGGCCTTGTGGGAGCACGTGTACACCTCGGAGGAGCAAATGGATCACCATGGTCTGGCAAGAATGCGACAGCGTGGAGTGACGAGGGGATCTGGCCGATGCTCGACGCTTAGAGGAAAGGCGAGACGCACATATAATCAGATTGCTACTGGTACTATTGGGGTTGGAACTCTTCGCTGGCTTCTGAGGATGGGGACGGAGCGCTTATGGGAATGCCCCGAATGCTGTGATGTCGGTTCCTAAATCAATCAATCAATCAATCAATCAATCAAGAACATTCTGAACTTCCATCTTCAAAATGTATGGTCCTTCATTAGTAATCCAAAGATCATACTGTTCTTCTCTTGTATCATTGTAAATGTCTTTCACATAATCTGACCACGCATGTAAAATCTGATCTTTTTCTAGCATGATTTTGCTATCATTGGTTTTTAGCCAACCCGTTGATGTGTGTGTTCTTTTGTTTGCTATGTCATCGTCTAGCTCATGTCTAGGTATCTGAGCTCGGGTTCACACAGGCAACAATAACTCCGTTAAATATAATATCTAACATTTATTGTAGTTCACTATACAGTGCGTTGGCGCAGTGGGTTAACAAGCCCGCGCTGAGTTGCATATCACAGAGATTTAACATCATCACACATAGTTATCACAAACATTCTAAGCAAACTATCTAGCATATGTCTATGAACCCCAAATACACATGGGTATCTATAATCTATTGAGTCCCTCTAAGGCAGGCCCTGTTGCCTCTCTGATGGTCCGTCTGTCCTCTGACGGTCCACACGTGTCCCAATCCGACACGGGTGGTAACTCTGTCCGAGTTCCTCGTGGACCCCGCAATAGGCGGGCCACATCAGTGTCCACGGGACAGTGGACTCAATGACCAGTCCTTCGAGAAGGCTCTAGATTACTCTGGCCTTCGAGTGACTGACTTCTTTCCCTTGGGCGGGAGTTGTAGCCCTTTGACTCATGTCTATAAATGTGAGGCTGTGACAGGATTCCCCCCTCTCCCCCGATTTGATGGGTTGTTATAAGGTAATTAGATCTGCTCTAATTCTGTCACAGAATCACATAAAGTCGGTGTTTGTAGTTTGGTGGACAGTAACCTGGTAACCTACATACTGGCATCAAAACTCATGTATTCTCCCATACACCACTTCTCTGATTTGGTGAAGAGATCACTCTCTCTCCTGTGTCCTTAAAAATGCTTATCTGACCGAAGTTACGTGACGTTTACTAGTTGTGTTTACAACCCGTCCTTCTCATAGTACCCCACTGATACCAAGACAATTAACCTCTGTATTAAAGAGGATTAACAAGACCAAAGTCCTGGCTAATTAAGTACACCTTCAAATCTTGATCTGTGTGTGCATTTCAATACACTTTTACTCTCGTATGTTGTATAATGCTAAATATGTAGTTACGTTGTTATTTTATCCCCTCAGACTACATGTGTCCCTGTTGGCTTGTTAGTGTGTTGACTAATAAGTTGCTGCTTCTAATAAAGTGACTGCATTTTAAATTGATAGTGTTCAGTTTTAAGTTTTGTGTAAAGTGTGTGCTGAATGTGTGGCTTATTTCCAAGCGTCACGAGTTGGGATAACCTTAATCATGAATTACTCCAATGTGTGCAATACATGATCAGGCATTCCAAGCAGTGGTGCTTAGATGTAGTATCCTAACTCCTAAACTAAGATTATTAAACTAACTACTAAACATGTATCAACAATTTAGACAAGTCATACAATTTACATGAAAGACGCAGACAAATTAAAATAAATACGTTTTGCGTACAATTTGTCCGCTCAGTATATCGTTCTCTCATTTAATCCATTCACTCTGTCATTCACTCATCTTTCATTCCAAATAGTATTTGGTTAAAATATATAATTAAAGTTGAGGTAAGTGTTATTGCCCTTAGAAAAAATGGAATAGGCGATCTTTTCCCTTTAAGAAAATACGTACTTTTTGTACGATGACTCAAAAATGGGTTATAATTTACACAGAGACAATTGCATAGGAAGGTTATTTATCCTATTAATGGAACTACCTGTAATATTATGGTAGAATATGTACAAATTACAGGTTAACACATTTTATATACAAAATTCAATGCAAATATAATACATATTTAATATTAAATTAATTAATTAATTAAGTAACTAAATCCAACGATGATGTGCGCGTTGTCCTCCTGTTGTTAGCGTGTTGTGCCATGAATGTTAAAGTTAGTATGGCTGTCTCTTGAGTGTTGTAGTCGACGTAGTTCTGTTTCGGCTGTTTGCAAAGTCTCGTAGCAACAGCAAGTATGGAATGTTCTCAATGTTGCGTATAAAGTGTTCTTACAGTTTTCAGAGTGAGTTCACATGGTTGAAATCATTACACAGTTAATGTCTCTCGCTCGGATCGTTCTAGAGCTTGGGCAATTGATAGTATAGCTCTTCACGTATAGTTCTTAAAGTATGCTCTTAAAGTTTCATGTTCGTGGGTGTCATAAGTAACTTATTTACTGAGGTGTTATTACTTTTCAATGGGAGTTCTCTAGCAGGTGTAGAGTTACACTGTTATATGACACAGACTAAAAATATCACAGTTTCTAGTATGGCGAATGGTCGATGTGCCAAATGTTATTCTACTGGCGCATTCGTTTGCCGTGATAAAAGGTCAGCAATAATGTTGTCAGTGCCTCTGATATGGCGGATTTCGAAGTCGAAATCTTGAAGAAGAAGACACCATATTTGTAAACGATGGTTTTTCGGGGCACCTTGCTTAAGGACCAACAATGGCGAATTATCAGTGAGCACAATGAAGTGGGCACCTAAGAGGAACTTAGATAATCTTAACATACAAAATAATAGACTTAATGCCTCCAATTCCACCGTAGAATACCGGATCTCTGCCTTCTTCAGCTTACGGCTTACGTAGAGAATTGGGTGTCTCACTCCATCCACTTCTTGCATTAAACATCCTCCTATTGCGATAGCACTCGAATCTGTGGTCAAAATAAAGGGTAAATTTATGTTGGGTAATCGTAAGACTGGTGGATTAGAAAAAATACGTTTCAATCTGCTTATTGCATCCTCTAAGCTGGTACTTTTACAAATTTTTGATGGATGATCTTTAGTTAACATATTAGAAAAGACTGAGGTAAGTTCTGCCCAATTTGGTATAAATTTAGAATAATAGTTTATAAGACCTAGTAAACTTCTAATTTGTTTCTTTGTGGTAGGCACTTCTAGATTGAGAATCTTCGACACAATTTTATCATCTGTCAACAGTTTGCCTTCAGAAATTCTATGGCCAAGGAAGTCTATTTGTTTATAGCCTAATTCAACCTTGGAGGGTTTGATAGTAAGTCCAAAAAGAAAGATTTGGTTGAAGACTTGTTTGAGTGTAAGTAAGTGAGAAGTAATATTAGAAGAATGGATGCATATATCATCAATATAAGCTTGGACATCTTTAATTCCGTGCAATAGCAATCTAGTTAATCTAACAAATGTGGCGGGTGCGTTCTTGAGACCAAATGGAAGATATCGCCATTCGTACAAACCGAGAGGTGTTGCGAATGCTGTTATATGTCTAGAAGCAGGGTGTAGTGGCACTTGCCAATAACCTTTCGCTAAATCAATCTTCGAAAATAAGGATGATTGAGACATATTTAAAATGAGATCTTCACAACTGTTCATTGGCTCTGCATCCGTTGTGGTTCTTGTATTTAATACTCTATAGTCGATGCACAAACGGATTGTCTGGTCCTTCTTTTTCACCAGGACAATCGGTGAAGAATATTGAGACATAGATTTCTGAATTATTCTATTTTTCTCTAAATCCAAAATTTCTTTGTCTAAATTTGCTCTGTAATGGAGAGGAATAGAATATGGTCTACATTTGACCGGTGTCAGATCTGTCAGCACAATTGAATGTGTTATCTTGTTAGTGCGTCCAGGTTTGTTAGAAAAGATAGATTTATACTCGTCAAGGAGAGTCAAAATGTCTTGTCGCTGCTGTTGTGTCAAAGTGTCAGAGATTTGTATGTCATTTATACTACCGTCGTCAGTCATAATAGGTACTGGGATTTCAGTATTGTCTACGTCTGTCTGATTTATCACAGATGCTACTGTTTGTAAATTGTCCTCAATGTCATTGTCGTCGTCGTCGTCGAGATTAATCGTTGTCAATATGTCGTCAACTTGGTCGTCGTTGTCGTTATCACATATTGTCGGTAATGTCCATATGTCTTCGTCGTCTTTGTCGTCGTAAGAGTGCGTCGTTAACGATGCTTCATTTGTCGAGGTGTCATTCAGTTGGGTAATTGTCGTTTCGTTTTTGTCATCAGTTCGCTGCGTCTGCTCACTCGTGTCAGTGTCCTGTCTAGCATAGTATGGTTTCAACATATTTACATGGAATATTTTCAACTTTCCATTCAAAGAAATTTCGTAATCAACTTCCGAAATTCTTCTAATAATTTTAAAAGGTCCCTGCCAAGAGGTTGATAGTAAATCTCTCTTGTCAGGTAGCAGTAGTAAAATATCCTGACCTGGATTTAATACAATTGTCTTTGCACCTCTGTTGGCGTACTGCCTGTACCTAAAACCTTTCTCCTGTAGTGATGTTCTGGCCAGTATACAGGAACGTATGATTTTGTCTCTGGTGTCAGTGACTAAATCATAGGTAGAAATGGGTAGTTGGATATTTACAGGTTGTGATATGATATCTTTGTAAATAGTGAGAGGTCCTCTTGGGTTCGCTCCATACATCAATTCGAAGGGAGAGAACCCTGTGCTTGATTGCGGGACTTCTCTATATGCGAACAGCACCGTTGGGAGAAGTATATCCCAATCGGCTGGATTTTCAGCTGTCACTTTAGATAGCATATGTTTCAGGTCCCCGTTTAGTTTCTCGCAGATACCATTTGCGGCCGGTCGATAGGGACTGGTGAAACATTGCTTGATGCCTAGTAACTTAGTTACCGATTGAGTGGCATTCGATATGAACTGGGTTCCTCTATCAGAAATTATTTTCTCCGGGAAGCCAAAACGGGAGAAAATATTTAATAGTACGTCCGTCACATCCTTAGAGGAGACAGATTTTAATGGAAGCATTTCTGGTCATCTCGTACATACATCAATAAGAGTGAAAATATATCTATTCCCTTTACTTGAAATGTGATTCAACGGACCTACTAGGTCAACTGCCACGATTTGGAATGGCCTCGAGGCAGTTGTAGTTGATTGGACTTCTGCCGTAGGGTTTTTCCCCTTTTTCACCAGTTTCTGACATATATCACATGATCTACAAAAGGTTTTTATATCTTGGCAAAATTTTGGCCAATAAAACTGGGTCAGGACCCTAGCCCTAGTTTTTTCGTACCCCATATGACCTCCGAAAGGTGAGTCATGGGCTAGCTTTAGTACTTTCTCTCTATGTGCTTGTGGTAACACTACTTGCTGTATCGTGGTCTGATTTGTTGTGTATACTCTAGTTAATACATTGTTCTGTAGCCTAAATGTCCACGATGCGTTCTTAGTTAATTTTGGTTTAAGTCCTACTAACTTAAAATATGGTGAAAGTGTAGGATCTGCTTTCTGTTCATCTCCAAAATTCGTGTTGGTAGTGTTTGGTGATACAATTTCTAGTGACTCCTGCAGTTGGTCGGTGTTGGTTTTATGGGTTGTCTGTCGTGTTATTGCATTCGTGTGTTGTGTGTGTTGTTGCACATCTACAGGCTTGGTACTTGGTAGATCGGTAGCATCCTCAATTCGAGGTTTTAATTTGGTCGTATCACTGACAGATTCGACCGCCCCTGCATTGTACACCTCGGTGAATTCTTTCTGAATTACTTCATTGGTTGTCTCCCTTGGTCTTTTGGCAGATTGAGACAAGCCTGAATGGTGTTTCTCTTTAGAATCGCTGTTTGGGTGGTGGATACCGTTTCTATGCTCCCAATCTCTGATTTCCTTTTCAGAGCAAGGTCGTATATTGGGCAGGTTCCCAAGTATAATATCAGCGACAGGATTTTCTAGGACAGCGCACAATACTAGTCCTGATATGAACGGTGTTCGAATTTCGACAAGAGCAAGGGGGTATTTCTCTATAGTGCCTGAGAATGTGCGACAAGTCACGTGTTTGTCTGTATAGTCTTTCTCGTTTATTAATGTTTTCTTAATCCCACAGAGCGTTGCGCCGGAATCCCGAATTAATGTGCACTTTTTGTTATTTACAAACCCTGTTGAGAAATCTAGCATGCCTGTAGATGACAAGGCAGCGTTGGCTGTTTCATTCGAAATAGGTATAGTGTGGCCACATAGTACTGTTGTGTCAAGTTGGAACTTCGTACAGGTGTTACACTTACTGTCTGTAATGGTGTCAATAATTTGCACAGCATTTCCAAGCTCACTCAACTTTTCGTTTTGATTGTCACAATCATTCAGTGATTCAATATCTTCGTCTGATGACGTTTCAACTAGTGCAGCATTGGCCTGTTTTAATATCTTTCGGCCTTCACAAAAGCGACTATAGTGCCCAAAGCTACTGCAAAAATAGCATTTGACCGCTCTCTGGTAAGCATTTCGTTTATTCTTCTGCTTCTCCACGATCATTTTGAGGTGGTGTGGATAGTTCGGCGATTTATCGCACATCGCGTATTGTTCGTGAGTCAAACTACAATATTGGCATTTAACTGGCTTACTGACATTTGAGCGTGGTTTAAACTTACTTTCTGTTGGTTTCGAGTATCTAGTGTTTACTACTGCTGCTGCTGTATCGTTTTGACTTAAGTTTAAATGAAAAATGTCTCTGTTCGCTGTGAAAAATGCATTCCCCTTGGACTCGATTTCCTGAATACTTTTACAGTCCATTTGTTTCAAAAACTTAGCAAAAGGTGTAGGGATTGTACTCACTATCTTGTCAATAATAATAAGTTCTTTAAGTTTGTCATGGCTGTTGTTAGTTTTAGCCGAGTTAATCCACTTTGTACACACATCTTGTACTGTAGAGACGTAGTCTATAAAGGTTTGGTTTGGTTGTGGGGATAATTTGGCGAACTGTTGTTGGTAACCTGCAGTATCTAATGAGAAATGTTGGAGAATGCGCTGCTTTAAATAGTCATAATCTTTTCGCATTTCCTGTGGCACTGTCTCTATTACTTTTAAAGGTTCCAGAGCTAAGTTTCTCATTAAAATAAATGCCCAATCTGATTTTATGATCTTATGGTAGGACATTAGACACTCAAAATTTTCCAGGTATGCACTGATGGAATCCCCTGAGCAGAATGCCTTCACGAGGCCTTTATACTTGTTATATTTTTGTTCCTCCTCTTTGCTTCTTAGTTTATTCACAGATATTTCTACGTTGGACTCAATCTCCATCTGCTTTAGTTTTATTTGTGTATCGGCATTCAATTGGGCTAGTTTGGCCGCCGCCTCAAGCTCCATTTGTTTCTCTTGAGACTGCAACTGCATCTTCCTCTCTTCTGCCTCAATTTGCATTTTCTTTTCTTCTGCATCGATTTGCCTCTTCTTTTCTTCTGCATCAATTTGCCTCTTCTTTTCTTCTGCCTGCAATTGCCTTTGTTTTTCTTCTCGTTCTATCGCTCTTTCTTCACGGGCAATGTTTTCTGCGTGCGTCTTCTGTGCCCATTCTGACAGTTTCTCTTCTTTATAACCTAATTTGATACCTTGCTCAATACATTTATCTAAAGTAGACATATTGTCTTTTACTTGTTGGTACTTTCAATGAAGTTAAATCCCTTAGAAAAATGTTGGGGAGTAGAAAATTTAGTTATTTCCCTTACTTATTACATGTGCAAATACAAATGCAAGGTTATGTTGGTTATAGGTCATGCATATACATACAAAACAATGGAAAGAAAAAATGTTACATAGATGGATGGTGAGAAGTACCACTTAGGGTTGCAATGGGCATGATATGAAACTTATCTTATATTCCCAGAACTTGCGGATGTTGTCTTGTACTCTCGCCACTGTTGGAAAGGTTACATAGGTTGCACGCACCACTATTCGCGGAACAATCTGCTCGTAGAATGAGAAAACATTAGTAATAGTCAAAAAATGTCACAGTCATGTCAAAATAGTTTATAGTATTTACATCAATGAGAGACTAACTGCAGAGGGACTCATATTAATACTACTTTATCGCTAGATAGCTGCAAATATGTTAAACTTGTACAGTTATCAATTTGTTGTACAGAAATCAATTTGTTATACAGAAATCAATTTGATATCATTAATTTAATGTTTTACTTGGCAATAAATAGCCGTGTAAACTTAAAGCTTATGCCAAAACCGGAGAATAGCCCCCAAAAAGCCTGTCAGCGTCTAGCTCATGTCTAGGTATCTGAGCTCGGGTTCACACAGGCAACAATAACTCCGTTAAATATAATATCTAACATTTATTGTAGTTCACTATACAGTGCGTTGGCGCAGTGGGTTAACAAGCCCGCGCTGCGTTGCATATCACAGAGATGTAACATCATCACACATAGTTATCACAAACATTCTAAGCAACTATCTAGCATATGTCTATGGACCCCAAATACACATGGGTCTAATCTATTGAGTCCCTCTAAGGCAGGCCCTGTTGCCTCTCTGATGGTCCGTCTGTCCTCTGCCGGTCCACACGTGTCCCAATCCGACACGGGTGGCAACTCTGTCCGAGTTCCTCGTGGACCCCGCAATAGGCGGGCCATATCAGTGTCCACGGGACAGTGGACTCAATGACCAGTCCTTCGAGAAGGCTCTAGATTACTCTGGCCTTCGAGTGACTGACTTCTTTCCCTTGGGCGGGAGTTGTAGCCCTTTGACTCATGTCTATAAATGTGAGGCTGTGACAGCTATGTCATGAATTCTTGTGTACATTAATTTGGCATTCCGGGTATTGTGTTGTTTTTCAATTTCCTTGCAATGTTCTTCAAGCCATGTTTCTTTAGCTTCTTTGCATAGTTTCCCAATTTTCCCGTGAATCTCTTCATATTTTCCCTTGTTATTTTATTGTTTCTTCTTGTTTCCATAAGTTCTAAGATGTCTTGCGTCATCCATTTCTTGCGTAACGTTATCTTTATTTTTGGGATGGTTGTTTCTGCAAATTGATTGTGTCATATGGGAAATGACAGTGATGCAACATTCAATTGATGAGTTAGCGCATCAAAGAAGAAGATACAGAGTGTAACAAATATTGAACATAATGACACCAGTATTGAACGCAATTCAGACGGAGGAAAATACGTCACCTAACACCGTAACGGCTCAAGGGCAGTTGTGAGCCAGCTAACAAACAGATAGGATGCCCTTCACCAACGCTTGCAGATTACAAGCCGTTACTGATTCATAAGTCACCAGTCTCTGCATGGAATCGTTACGGTCTACAACCAGCGGTTGACAGTTGCTACAATCAGCTTCACTGACACAACGATCACCTGATTGTAAATATGTTATTCTCACGATTGTGAGCACAGTTTCAGTTACGGGCAGCCTGGCGACATTGGCTGTTGGAGCTCGATCAGGGTGAGCTCCGGTTGAAGGTAGGCAGGTGTCGTTGATTAGCATTACCATGATTCTAGGCGGCAAGCTCTGTTCCTAACACTCTCACTGGTTTAGGGAGATGACACCTGTTTGAAGAGCGGGAATGAATGTTGCGCGAGAATGACTCAAGTCTGAATCAGCACAAATACTCATAGCCGTCATCCAAGATCAGTTGTGGTAAAATACATCGCAGTTCACTCCACTGGCTTGTGCGTTGAGTCGTTTTTGGAGTTCAGATAGTTATGCTTTCCTGTACCTTCATGCTTCAGAGCCACACAGATCTCGAGGTGAACGTTGCTGCATTATAGTGCATGAACTCATACCTTAGAGAGAAACCAACGTCACCTCTTGACAGATTGACTGATTTCTCCAATATTTCCCATTGGTCGCTGACATCTTAAAATAATATTTCCATATCGGACAATGCATCAAATCTGTTCTTTAC
Organism: Cepaea nemoralis; assembly: GCA_014155875.1. Lineage (NCBI taxonomy): Eukaryota > Metazoa > Mollusca > Gastropoda > Stylommatophora > Helicidae > Cepaea > Cepaea nemoralis. The sequence goes on along the minus strand of JACEFZ010022674.1, from coordinate 1,026,350 downwards.
CTTTACGTTGAATTTAACTTTTATCTCCTTACTCTTCAGTGCCTGTAGACCAAATTTTGTGTTTCTTGGTGTTTATTTAACTTACAAATTCGTTCAAATATACGTTGCAATATAATGGGTTTAGACGGAGAGCACACACATCAATCGTTCAAATATAGGTGGTAATATAATGGTTTTATACGTCCAGCATACACATCTTATCGTTCAAATAAAGGTGGTAATATAATGGTTTTAGGGACCGAGTATACACATCTCGTCGTTCAAATATAGGTGGTAATGTAATGGTTTTAGACGCCCAGCATACACATCTCGTCGTTAAAATATAGGTGGTATACATGTCTGCGTGTCTCTGTATCTGTCCAACTCTCTATTTGTCTGTCCCTCCGTCTCTCTTCCATCTGTCTGTCTAGCTCTCTATCTGTAGGCTGTTCGTTTATCTGACTGAATGTACGTCACTGGCAAAGACATGTCCTAACTTATTGGGCGAGCGAGCATCAAAAATAGCGCATGACATATATAATTAGGCGAGAAGGTCGCCTACGAGAGACCGAGCCTCTCTGTATTATCATTCTAATTCCGGATATACTACTCACATACACTACTAGTATACTACTCACATATACTACTAGTATACTACTCACATATACTACTCACATATACGCCTTGTATACTACTCACATATACTACTAGTATACTACTCACATATACTACTCACATATATGCCTTGTATACTACTCACATATACTACTAGCATACTACTCAAATATACTACTAGTATACTACTCAAATATACTACTAGTATACTACTCACATATACTGCTAGTTTACTACTCAAATATACTACTAGTATACTACTCACATATACTGCTAGTATACTACTCACATATACTGCTAGTATACTACTCAAATATACTACTAGTATACTACTCACATATACTACTAGTATACTACTCAAATATACTACTAGTTTACTACTCAAATATACTACTAGTATACTACTCACATATACTGCTAGTATACTACTCACATATACTACTAGTATACTACTCAAATATACTACTAGTATACTACTCACATATACTACTAGTATACTACTCACATATACTACTAGTATACTACTCACATATACTACTAGTATGCTACTCACATATACTACTAGTATACTACTCACATACACTACTAGTATACTACTCACATACACTACTAGTATACTACTCACATATACTACTCACATATACTACTAGTATACTACTCACATATACTACTAGTATACTACTCACATATACTACTCACATATACTACTCACATATACTACTAGTATACTACTCACATATACTACTCACATATACTACTAGTATACTACTCACATATACTACTCACATATCTACTCACACATACTACTAGTACACTACTCACATATACTACTCACATATACTACTAGTATACTACTCACATATACTACTCACATATACTACTAGTATACTACTCACATATACTACTCACATATATTACTAGTATACTACTCACATATACTACTCACATATACTACTAGTATACTACTCACATATACTACTCACATATACTACTAGTATATTACTCACATATACTACTAGTATACTACTCACATATAATACTCACATATACTACTCACATATACTACTCACATATACTACTAGTATACTACTCACATAAACTACTCACATATACTACTCACATATACTACTCACATATACAACTAGTATACTACTCACATATACTACTCACATATACTACTAGTATACTACTCACATATACTACTAGTATACTACTCACATATACTACTATTATACTACTCACATATACTACTCATATATACCACTCACATATACTACTAGTATACTACTCACATATACTACTCACATATACTACTAGTATACTACTCACATATACTACTAGTATACTACTCACATATACTACTAGTATACTACTCACATATACTACTAGTATACTACTCACATATACTACTAGTATACTACTCACATATACTACTAGTATACTACTCACATATACTACTCACATATACTACTCACATATACTACTCACATATACTACTCACATATAATACTCACATAGACTACTAGTATACTACTCACATATACTACTATTATACTACTCACATATACTACTCACATATACTACTCCCATATACTACTAGTATACTACTCACATATACTACTAGTATACTACTCACATATACTACTAGTATACTACTCACATATACTATTAGTATACTACTCACATATACTACTAGAATACTACCCACATAGCCTACTCACATATACTACTAGTATACTACTCACATATACTACTAGTATACTACTCACATATACTACTAGTATACTGCTCACATATACTACTAGTATACTACTCACATATACTACTAGTATACTACTCACATATACTACTAGTATACTACTCACATATACTACTAGTATACTACTCACATATACTACTCACATATACTACTCACATATACTACTAGTATACTACTCACATATACTACTCCCATATACTACTAGTATACTACTCACATATACTACTCACATATACTACTAGTATACGACTCACACATACTACTAGTATACTACTCACATATACTACTAGTATACTACTCACATATACTACTAGTATACTACTCACATATACTACTCACATATACTACTAGTATACTAATCACATATACTACTAGTATACTACTCACATATACTACTAGTATACTACTCACATATACTACTAGTATACTACTCACATATACTACTAGTATACTACTCACATATACTACTAGTATACTACTCACATATACTACTAGTATACTACTCACATATACTACTAGTATTCTACTCACATATACTACTCACATATACTAATAGTATACTACTCACATATACTACTCACATATACTACTAGTATACTACTCACATATACTACTAGTATACTACTCACATATACTACTAGTATACTACTCACATATACTACTAGTATACTACTCACATATACTACTAGTATACTACTCACATATACTACTCACATATACTACTAGTATACTACTCACATATACTACTCACATATACTACTAGTATACTACTCACATATACTACTCACATATACTACTAGTATACTACTCACATATACTACTCACATATATTACTAGTATACTACTCACATATACTACTCACATATACTACTAGTATACTACTCACATATACTACTCACATATACTACTCGTATACTACTCACATATACTACCCACATATACTACTAGTATACTACTCACATATACTACTCACATATACTACTAGTATACTACTCACATATACTACTCACATATACTACTCGTATATTACTCACATATACTAATAGTATACTACTCACATATACTACTAGTATACTACTCACATATACTACTAGTATACTACTCACACATACTACTATTATACTACTCACATATACTACTCATATATACTACTCACATATACTACTAGTATACTACTCACATATACTACTCACATATAATACTAGTATACTACTCACATATACTACAAGTATACTACTCACATATACTACTAGTATACTACTCACATATACTACTAGTATACTACTCACATATACTACTAGTATACTACTCACATATACTACTCACATATACTACTCACATATACTACTCACATATACTACTCACATATACTACTCATATAGACTACTAGTATACTACTCACATATACTACTATTATACTACTCACATATACTACTCACATATACTACTCACATATACTACTCACATATACTACTAGTATACTACTCACATATACTACTCACATATACTACTAGTATACTACTCATATATACTACTAGTATACTACTCACATATACTTTTAGTATACTACTCACATATACTACTAGTATACTACCCACATATCCTACTCACATATACTACTAGTATACTACTCACATATACTACTAGTATACTACTCACATATACAACTAGTATACTGCTCACATATACTACTAGCATACTACTCACATATACTACTAGTATACTACTCACATATACTACTCACATATACTACTCACATATACTACTAGTATACTACTCACATATACTACTCACATATACTACTAGTATACTACTCACATATACTACTCACATATACTACTAGTATACGACTCATATATACTACTAGTATACTACTCACATATACTACTAGTATACTACTCACATATACTACTAGTATACTACTCACATATACTTCTCACATATACTACTAGTATACTAATCACATATACTACTAGTATACTACTCACATATACTACTAGTATACTACTCACATATACTACTAGTATACTACTCACATATACTACTAGTATACTACTCACATATACTACTAGTATACTACTCACATATACTACTAGTATATTACTCACATATACTACTAGTATACTACTCACTTCTTGGTTTTTCGAAGCCCATAACCGGGCACTCTCACGAAGTTTATACTTCACCTCGACACCGCAAGGTACAAGAGGAACATGATGAGATGAGATACTACTCACATATACTACTCACATATACTACTCACATATACTACTAGTATACTACTCACATAAACTACTCACATATACTACTCACATATACTACTCACATATACTACTAGTATACTACTCACATATACTACTCACATATACTACTCACATATACTACTAGTATACTACTCACATATACTACTAGTATACTACTCACATATACTACTATTATACTACTCACATATACTACTCACATATACTACTCACATATACTACTCACATAGAGTACTAGTATTCTACTCACATATACTACTATTATACTACTCACATATACTACTCACATATACTACTCCCATATACTACTCCCATATACTACTAGTATACTACTCACATATACTACTAGTATACTACTCACATATACTATTAGTATACTACTCACATATACTACTAGTATACTACCCACATATCCTACTCACATATACTACTAGTATACTACTCACATATACTACTAGTATACTACTCACATATACTACTAGTATACTGCTCACATATACTACTAGTATACTACTCACATATACTACTAACATACTACTCACATATACTACTAGTATACTACTCACATATACTAATAGTATACTACTTACATATACTACTCACATATACTACTCACATATACTACTAGTATACTACTCACATATACTACTTACATATACTACTAGTATACTACTCACATATACTACTCACATATACTACTAGTATACGACTCACATATACTACTAGTATACTACTCACATATACTACTAGTATACTACTCACATATACTACTAGTATACTACTCACATATACTACTCACATATACTACTAGTATACTAATCACATATACTACTAGTATACTACTCACATATACTACTAGTATACTACACACATATACTACTAGTATACTACTCACATATACTACTAGTATACTTCTCTCATATACTACTAGTATACTACTCACATATACTACTAGTATACTACTCACATATACTAATAGTATACTACTCACATATACTACTCACATATACTACTAGTATACTACTCACATATACTACTAGTATACTACTCACATATACTACTCACATATACTACTCACATATACTACTAGTATACTACTCACATATACTACTCACATATACTACTCAAATATACTACTAGTATACTACTCACATATACTACTCACATATCTACTCACACATACTACTAGTATACTACTCACATATACTACTCACATATACTACTAGTATACTACTCACATATACTACTTACATATACTACTAGTATACTACTCACATATACTACTCACATATATTACTAGTATATTACTCACATATACTACTCACATATACTACTAGTATATTACTCACATATACTACTAGTATACTAATCACATATACTACTAGTATACTACTCACATATACTACTAGTATACTACTCACATATACTACTAGTATACTACTCACATATACTACTAGTATACTACTCACATATACTACTAGTATACTACTCACATATACTACTAGTATACTACTCACATATACTACTAGTATTCTACTCACATATACTACTCACATATACTAATAGTATACTACTCACATATACTACTCACATATACTACTAGTATACTACTCACATATACTACTAGTATACTACTCACATATACTACTAGTATACTACTCACATATACTACTAGTATACTACTCACATATACTACTAGTATACTACTCACATATACTACTCACATATACTACTAGTATACTACTCACATATACTACTCACATATACTACTAGTATACTACTCACATATACTACTCACATATACTACTAGTATACTACTCACATATACTACTCACATATATTACTAGTATACTACTCACATATACTACTCACATATACTACTAGTATACTACTCACATATACTACTCACATATACTACTCGTATACTACTCACATATACTACCCACATATACTACTAGTATACTACTCACATATACTACTCACATATACTACTAGTATACTACTCACATATACTACTCACATATACTACTCGTATATTACTCACATATACTAATAGTATACTACTCACATATACTACTAGTATACTACTCACATATACTACTAGTATACTACTCACACATACTACTATTATACTACTCACATATACTACTCATATATACTACTCACATATACTACTAGTATACTACTCACATATACTACTCACATATAATACTAATATACTACTCACATATACTACAAGTATACTACTCACATATACTACTAGTATACTACTCACATATACTACTAGTATACTACTCACATATACTACTAGTATACTACTCACATATACTACTCACATATACTACTCACATATACTACTCACATATACTACTCACATATACTACTCATATAGACTACTAGTATACTACTCACATATACTACTATTATACTACTCACATATACTACTCACATATACTACTCACATATACTACTCACATATACTACTAGTATACTACTCACATATACTACTCACATATACTACTAGTATACTACTCATATATACTACTAGTATACTACTCACATATACTTTTAGTATACTACTCACATATACTACTAGTATACTACCCACATATCCTACTCACATATACTACTAGTATACTACTCACATATACTACTAGTATACTACTCACATATACAACTAGTATACTGTTCACATATACTACTAGCATACTACTCACATATACTACTAGTATACTACTCACATATACTACTCACATATACTACTCACATATACTACTAGTATACTACTCAACATATACTACTCACATATACTACTAGTATACTACTCACATATACTACTCACATATACTACTAGTATACGACTCATATATACTACTAGTATACTACTCACATATACTACTAGTATACTACTCACATATACTACTAGTATACTACTCACATATACTTCTCACATATACTACTAGTATACTAATCACATATACTACTAGTATACTACTCACATATACTACTAGTATACTACTCACATATACTACTAGTATACTACTCACATATACTACTAGTATACTACTCACATATACTACTAGTATACTACTCACATATACTACTAGTATATTACTCACATATACTACTAGTATACTACTCACTTCTTGGTTTTTCGAAGCCCATAACCGGGCACTCTCACGAAGTTTATACTTCACCTCGACACCGCAAGGTACAAGAGGAACATGATGAGATGAGATACTACTCACATATACTACTCACATATACTACTCACATATACTACTAGTATACTACTCACATAAACTACTCACATATACTACTCACATATACTACTCACATATACTACTAGTATACTACTCACATATACTACTCACATATACTACTCACATATACTACTAGTATACTACTCACATATACTACTAGTATACTACTCACATATACTACTATTATACTACTCACATATACTACTCACATATACTACTCACATATACTACTCACATAGAGTACTAGTATTCTACTCACATATACTACTATTATACTACTCACATATACTACTCACATATACTACTCCCATATACTACTCCCATATACTACTAGTATACTACTCACATATACTACTAGTATACTACTCACATATACTATTAGTATACTACTCACATATACTACTAGTATACTACCCACATATCCTACTCACATATACTACTAGTATACTACTCACATATACTACTAGTATACTACTCACATATACTACTAGTATACTGCTCACATATACTACTAGTATACTACTCACATATACTACTAGTATACTACTCACATATACTACTAGTATACTACTCACATATACTACTAGTATACTACTCACATATACTACTCACATATACTACTCACATATACTACTAGTATACTACTCACATATACTACTTACATATACTACTAGTATACTACTCACATATACTACTCACATATACTACTAGTATACGACTCACATATACTACTAGTATACTACTCACATATACTACTAGTATACTACTCACATATACTACTAGTATACTACTCACATATACTACTCACATATACTACTAGTATACTAATCACATATACTACTAGTATACTACTCACATATACTACTAGTATACTACACACATATACTACTAGTATACTACTCACATATACTACTAGTATACTTCTCTCATATACTACTAGTATACTACTCACATATACTACTAGTATACTACTCACATATACTAATAGTATACTACTAACATATACTACTCACATATACTACTAGTATACTACTCACATATACTACTAGTATACTACTCACATATACTACTCACATATACTACTCACATATACTACTAGTATACTACTCACATATACTACTCACATATACTACTCACATATACTACTAGTATACTACTCACATATACTACTCACATATCTACTCACACATACTACTAGTATACTACTCACATATACTACTCACATATACTACTAGTATACTACTCCCATATACTACTTACATATACTACTAGTATACTACTCACATATACTACTCACATATATTACTAGTATATTACTCACATATACTACTCACATATACTACTAGTATATTACTCACATATACTACTAGTATACTACTCACATATACTACTCACATATACTACTCACATATACTACTAGTATACTACTCACATAAACTACTCACATATACTACTCACATATACTACTCACATATACTACTAGTATACTACTCACATATACTACTAGTATACTACCCACATATACTACTAGTATACTACTCACATATACTACTAGTGCACTACTGACATATACTACTAGTATACTACTCACATATACTACTAGTATACTACTCACATATACTACTAGTATACCACTCACATATACTACTCACATATACTACTCACATATACTACTAGTATAATACTCACATATACTACTAGTATACTACTCACATATACGACTAGTATAATACTCACATATACTACTAGTATACTAATCACATATACTACTAGTATACCGATCACATATACTACTCACATATACTACTCACATATACTACTAGTATACTACTCACATATACTACTAGTATACTACTCACATATACTAATAGTATACTACTCACATATACTACTAGTAAACTACTCACATATACTACTAGTATACTACTCACATATACTACTAGTGCACTACTGACATATACTACTAGTATACTACTCACATATACTACGAGTATACTACTCACATAAACTACTAGTATACTACTCACATAAACTACTAGTATATTACTCACATATACTACTCACATATACTACTCACATATACTACTAGTATACTACTCACATATACTACTCACATATACTACTCACATATACTACTAGTATACTACTCACATATACTACTAGTATACTACTCACATATACTACTCACATATACTACTCACATATACTACTAGTATTCTACTCACATATACTACTAGTATACTACTACACATATACTACTTAGTATACTACTCACATATACTACTAATATACTACTCACATATACTACTAGTATACTACTCACATATACTACTCACATTTACTACTAGTATACTACTCACAGTATACTACTAGTATACTACTCACATATACTACTAGTATACTACTCACATATATTACTCACATATACTACTCACACATACTACTAGTATACTACTCACATATACTACTAGTATACTACTCATATATACTACTAGTATACTCACATATACTACTCACATATACTACTAGTATACTACTCACATATACTACACACATATACTACTCACATATACTACTAGTATACTACTCACATATACTACTAGTATACTACTCACATATACTACTAGTATACTACTTACATATATTACTCACATATACTACTCACACATACTACTAGTATACTACTCACATATGCTACTAGTATACTACTCACATATATTACTCACATATACTACTCACACATACTACTAGTATACTACTCACATATACTACTAGTATGCTACTCACATATACTACTAGTATACTACTCACATATACTACTAGTATACTACTCACATATACTACTAGTGCACTACTGTCATATACTACTAGTATACTACTCACATATACTACTCACATATACTACTAGTATACTACTCACATATACTACACACATATACTACTCACATATACTACTAGTATACTACTCACATATACTACTAGTATACTACTCACATATACTACTAGTATACTACTCACATATTACTCACATATACTACTCACACTATACTACTAGTATACTACTCACCATATACTACTAGTATACTACTCACATATACTACTAGTATACTACTCACATATACTACTAGTATACTACTCACATATACTACTAGTTCACTACTGTCATATACTACTAGTATACTCACATATACTACTCACATATACTACTAGTATACTACTCACATAATACTACACACATATACTATCTACATATACTACTAGTATACTACTCCCATATACTACTAGTATACTACTCACATATACTACTAGTATACTACTCACATATATTACTCACATATACTACTCACACATACTACTAGCATACTACTCACATATACTACTAGTATACTACTCACATATATTACTCACATATACTACTCACACATACTACTAGTATACTACTCACATATACTACTAGTATACTACTCCTCATACTACTAGTATACTACTCACATATACACTACTAGTATACTACTCACATAAACTACTAGTATACTACTCAATATACTACTAGTACTACTCACATATACTACTCACATATACTACTCAGTATACTACTCACATATACTACTAGTATACTACTCACATATACTACTCACAGTATACTACTCACATATACTCTCACATATACTACTAGTATATACTCACATATACTACTAGTACAATACTCACATATACTACTCACATATACTACTCACATATACTACTAGTATACTACTCACATATACTACTAGTATACTACTCACATATACTACTAGTATACTACTCACATATACTACTACATATACTACTCACATATACTACTCACATATACTACTAGTATACTACTCACATATACTACTCACGTATACTACTCACATATACTACTAGTATACTACTCACATATACTACTAGTATACTACTCACATATACTACTAGTATACTACTCACATATATTACTCACATATACTACTCACACATATACTACTAGTATACTACTCACATATACTCCTAGTATACTACTCACATATACTACTCACATATACTACTCACATATACTACTAGTATACTACTCACATATACTACTCACATATACTACTCACATATACTACTAGTATACTACTCACATATACTACTAGTATACTACTCACATATACTACTCACATATACTACTCACATATACTACTAGTATTCTACTCACATATACTACTAGTATACTACTCACATATACTACTTAGTATACTACTCACATATACTACTAGTATACTACTCACATATACTACTAGTATACTACTCACATATACTACTCACATTTACTACTAGTATACTACTCACATATACTACTAGTATACTACTCACATATACTACTAGTATACTACTCACATATATTACTCACATATACTACTCACACATACTACTAGTATACTACTCACATATACTACTAGTATACTACTCACATATACTACTAGTATACTCACATATACTACTCACATATACTACTAGTATACTACTCACAAATACTACTCACATATACTACTCACATATACTACTAGTATACTACTCACATATACTACTAGTATACTACTCACATATACTACTAGTATACTACTTACATATATTACTCACATATACTACTCACACATACTACTAGTATACTACTCACATATACTACTAGTATACTACTCACATATATTACTCACATATACTACTCACACATACTATATATATATAATATAATGGTTTTAGGGACCGAGCATACACATCTCGTCGTTCAAATATAGGTGGTAATGTAATGGTTTTAGACGCCCAGCATACACATCTCGTCGTTAAAATATAGGTGGTATACATGTCTGCGTGTCTCTGTATCTGTCCAACTCTCTATTTGTCTGTCCCTCCGTCTCTCTTCCATCTGTCTGTCTAGCTCTCTATCTGTAGGCTGTTCGTTTATCTGACTGAATGTACGTCACTGGCAAAGACATGTCCTAACTTATTGGGCGAGCGAGCATCAAAAATAGCGCATGACATATATAATTAGGCGAGAAGGTCGCCTACGAGAGACCGAGCCTCTCTGTATTATCATTCTAATTCCGGATATACTACTCACATACACTACTAGTATACTACTCACATATACTACTCACATATACTACTCACATATACTACTAGTATACTACTCACATATACTACTCACATATACTACTAGTATACTACTCACATATACTACTCACATATCTACTCACACATACTACTAGTATACTACTCACATATACTACTCACATATACTACTAGTATACTACTCACATATACTACTCACATATACTACTAGTATACTACTCACATATACTACTCACATATACTACTAGTATACTACTCACATATACTACTCACATATACTACTAGTATACTACTCACATATACTACTCACATATACTACTAGTATACTACTCACATATACTACTAGTATACTACTCCACATATAATACTCACATATACTACTCACATATACTACTCACATATACTACTAGTATACTACTCACATATACTACTCACATATACCTGTCTCTTACTCACATATACTACTCACATATACTACTAGTATACTACTCACATATACTACTCACATATACTACTAGTATACTACTCACATATACTACTAGTATACTACTCACATATACTACTATTATACTACTCACATATACTACTCATATATACTACTCACATATACTACTAGTATACTACTCACATATACTACTCACATATACTACTAGTATACTACTCACATATACTACTAGTATACTACTCACATATACTACTAGTATACTACTCACATATACTACTAGTATACTACTCACATATACTACTAGTATCTACTCACATATACTACTAGTATACTACTCACATATACTACTCACATATACTACTCACATATACTACCACATATACTACTCACTATAACTACTCACATATACTACTAGTATACTACTCACATATACTACTATTATACTACTCACATATACTACTCACATATATACTCCCATATACTACTAGTATACTACTCACATATACTACTAGTATACTACTCACATATACTACTAGTATACTACTCACATATACTATTAGTATACTACTCACATATACTACTAGAATACTACCCACATAGCCTACTCACATATACTACTAGTATACTACTCACATATACTACTAGTATACTACTCACATATACTACTAGTATACTGCTCACATATACTACTAGTATACTACTACACATATACTACTAGTATACTACTCACATATACTACTAGTATACTACTCACATATACTACTAGTATACTACTCACATATACTACTCACATATACTACTCACATATACACTAGTATACTACTCACATATACTACTCCCATATACTACTAGTATACTACTCACATATACTACTACATACACTACTAGTACTACGACTCACACATACTACTAGTAACTACTCACATATACTACTAAGTATACTACTCGCATATACTACTAGTATACTACTTTACATATACTACTCACATATACTACTAGTATACTAATCACATATACTACTAGTATACTACTCACATATACTACTAGTATACTACTCACATATACTACTAGTATACTACTCACATATACTACTAGATACTACTCACCATATACTACTAGTATACTACTCACATATACTACTAGTATACTACTCACATATACTACTAGTATTCTACTCACATATACTACTCACATATACTAATAGTATACTACTCACATATACTACTCACATATACTACTAGTATACTACTCACATATACTACTAGTATACTACTCACATATACTACTAGTATACTACTCACATATACTACTAGTATACTACTCACATATACTACTAGTATACTACTCACATATACTACTCACATATACTACTAGTATACTACTCACATATACTACTCACATATACTACTAGTATACTACTCACATATACTACTCACATATACTACTAGTATACTACTCACATATACTACTCACATATATTACTAGTATACTACTCACATATACTACTCACATATACTACTAGTATACTACTCACATATACTACTCACATATACTACTCGTATACTACTCACATATACTACCCACATATACTACTAGTATACTACTCACATATATTACTCACATATACTACTAGTATACTACTCACATATACTACTCACATATACTACTCGTATATTACTCACATATACTAATAGTATACTACTCACATATACTACTAGTATACTACTCACATATACTACTAGTATACTACTCACATATACTACTATTATACTACTCACATATACTACTCATATATACCTGTCTCTTATACACATCTACTACTAGTATACTACTCACATATACTACTCACATATAATACTAGTATACTACTCACATATACTACAAGTATACTACTCACATATACTACTAGTATACTACTCACATATACTACTAGTATACTACTCACATATACTACTAGTATACTACTCACATATACTACTCACATATACTACTCACATATACTACTCACATATACTACTCACATATACTACTCATATAGACTACTAGTATACTACTCACATATACTACTATTATACTACTCACATATACTACTCACATATACTACTCACATATACTACTCACATATACTACTAGTATACTACTCACATATACTATCACATATACTACTAGTATACTACTCCTATATTACTACTAGTATACTACTCACATATACTTTTAGTATACTACTCACATATACTACTAGTATACTACCCACATATCCTACTCACATATACTACTAGTATACTACTCACATATACTACTAGTATACTACTCACATATACAACTAGTATACTGCTCACATATACTACTAGTATACTACTCACATATACTACTAGTATACTACTCACATATACTACTAGCATACTACTCACATATACTACTAGTATACTACTCACATATACTACTCACATATACTACTAGTATACTACTCACATATACTACTCACATATACTACTAGTATACTACTCACATATACTACTCACATATACTACTAGTATACGACTCATATATACTACTAGTATACTACTCACATATACTACTAGTATACTACTCACATATACTACTAGTATACTACTCACATATACTTCTCACATAAACTACTAGTATACTAATCACATATACTACTAGTATACTACTCACATATACTACTAGTATACTACTCACATATACTACTAGTATACTACTCACATATACTACTAGTATACTACTCACATATACTACTAGTATACTACTCACATATACTACTAGTATATTACTCACATATACTACTAGTATACTACTCACTTCTTGGTTTTTCGAAGCCCATAACCGGGCACTCTCACGAAGTTTATACTTCACCTCGACACCGCAAGGTACAAGAGGAACATGATGAGATGAGATACTACTCACATATACTACTCACATATACTACTCACATATACTACTAGTATACTACTCACATAAACTACTCACATATACTACTCACATATACTACTCACATATACTACTAGTATACTACTCACATATACTACTCACATATACTACTCACATATACTACTAGTATACTACTCACATATACTACTAGTATACTACTCACATATACTACTATTATACTACTCACATATACTACTCACATATACTACTCACATATACTACTCACATAGAGTACTAGTATTCTACTCACATATACTACTATTATACTACTCACATATACTACTCACATATACTACTCACATATACTACTCCCATATACTACTAGTATACTACTCACATATACTACTAGTATACTACTCACATATACTATAGTATACTACTCACATATACTACTAGTATACTACCCACATATCCTACTCACATATACTACTAGTATACTACTCACATATACTACTAGTATACTACTCACATATACTACTAGTATACTGCTCACATATACTACTAGTATACTACTCACATATACTACTAGTATACTACTCACATATACTACTAGTATACTACTCACATATACTACTAGTATACTACTCACATATACTACTAGTATACAGATGTGTATAAGAGACAGCACATATACTACTCACATATACTACTAGTATACTACTCACATATACTACTTACATATACTACTAGTATACTACTCACATATACTACTCACATATACTACTAGTATACGACTCACATATACTACTAGTATACTACTCACATATACTACTAGTATACTACTCACATATACTACTAGTATACTACTCACATATACTACTCACATATACTACTAGTATACTAATCACATATACTACTAGTATACTACTCACATATACTACTAGTATACTACACACATATACTACTAGTATACTACTCACATATACTACTAGTATACTTCTCTCATATACTACTAGTATACTACTCACATATACTACTAGTATACTACTCACATATACTAATAGTATACTACTCACATATACTACTCACATATACTACTAGTATACTACTCACATATACTACTAGTATACTACTCACATATACTACTCACATATACTACTCACATATACTACTAGTATACTACTCACATATACTACTCACATATACTACTCACATATACTACTAGTATACTACTCACATATACTACTCACATATACTACTCACATATACTACTAGTATACTACTCACATATACTACTCACATATCTACTCAACATACTACTAGTATACTACTCACATATACTACTCACATATACTACTAGTATACTACTCACATATACTACTTACATATACTACAAGTATACTACTCACATATACTACTCACATATATTACTAGTATATTACTCACATATACTACTCACATATACTACTAGTATATTACTCACATATACTACTAGTATACTACTCACATATACTACTCACATATACTACTCACATATACTACTAGTATACTACTCACATATACTACTCACATATACTACTCACATATACTACTCACATATACTACTAGTATACTACTCACATATACTACTAGTATACTACTCACATATACTACTAGTATACTACTCACATATACTACTAGTGCTACTACTGACATATACTACTAGTATACTACTCACATATACTACTAGTATACTACTCACATATACTACTAGTATACTACTCACATATACTACTCACATATACTACTACATATACTACTAGTATACTACTCACATATACTACTAGTATACTACTCACATATACGACTAGTATAATACTCACATATACTACTAGTATACTAATCACATATACTACTAGTATACCGATCACATATACTACTCACATATACTACTCACATATACTACTAGTTTACTACTCACATATACTACTAGTATACTACTCACATATACTAATAGTATACTACTCACATATACTACTAGTATACTACTCACATATACTACTAGTATACTACTCACATATACTACTAGTGATACTACTGACATATACTACTAGTATACTACTCACATATACTACTAGTATACTACTCACATAAACTACTAGTATACTACTCACATAAACTACTAGTATATTACTCACATACTACTCACATATACTACTCACATATACTACTAGTATACTACTCACATATACTACTCACATATACTACTCACATATACTACTAGTATACTACTCACATATACTACTAGTAACTACTCACATATACTACTCACATATACTACTCACATATACTACTAGTATTCTACTCACATATACTACTAGTATACTACTCACATATACTACTTAGTATACTACTCACATATACTACTAGTATACTACTCACATATACTACTAGTATACTACTCACATATACTACTCACATTTACTACTAGTATACTACTCACATATACTACTAGTATACTACTCACATATACTACTAGTATACTACTCACATATATTACTCACATATACTACTCACACATACTACTAGTATACTACTCACATATACTACTAGTATACTACTCATATATACTACTAGTATACTCACATATACTACTCACATATACTACTAGTATACTACTCACATATACTACACACATATACTACTCACATATACTACTAGTATACTACTCACATATACTACTAGTATACTACTCACATATACTACTAGTATACTACTTACATATATTACTCACATATACTACTCACACATACTACTAGTATACTACTCACATATACTACTAGTATACTACTCACATATTACTCACATATACTACTCACACATACTACTAGTATACTACTCACATATACTACTAGTATACTACTCACATATACTACTAGTATACTACTCACATATACTACTAGTATACTACTCACATATACTACTAGTAGCACTACTGTCATATACTACTAGTATACTACTCACATATACTACTCACATATACTACTAGTATACTACTCACATATACTACTACACATATACTACTCACATATACTACTAGTACACTACTCACATATACTACTAGTATACTACTCACATATACTACTAGTATACTACTCACATATATTACTCACATATACTACTCACACATACTACTAGTATACTACTCACATATACTACTAGTATACTACTCACATATACTACTAGTATACTACTCACATATACTACTAGTATACTACTCACATATACTACTAGTGCACTACTGTCATATACTACTAGTATACTCACATATACTACTCACATATACTACTAGTATACTACTCACATATACTACACACATATACTACTCACATATACTACTAGTATACTACTCACATATACTACTAGTATACTACTCACATATACTACTAGTATACTACTCACATATATTACTCACATATACTACTCACACATACTACTAGTATACTACTCACATATACTACTAGTATACTACTCACATATATTACTCACATATAAGACTCACACATACTACTAGTATACTACTCACATATACTACTAGTATACTACTCACATATACTACTAGTATACTACTCACATAAACTACTAGTATACTACTCAAGAATACTACTAGTATACTACTCACATATACTACTCACATATACTACTCACATATACTACTAGTATACTACTCACATATACTCTTAGTATACTACTCACATATACTACTCACATATACTACTCACATATACTACTAGTATACTACTCACATATACTACTAGTACATACTCACATATACTACTCACATATACTACTCACATATACTACTAGTATACTACTCACATATACTACTTAGTATACTACTCACATATACTACTAGTATACTACTCACATATACTACTAGTATACTACTCACATATACTACTCACATATACTACTAGTATACTACTCACATATACTACTCACATATACTACTCACATATACTACTAGTATACTACTCACATATACTACTAGTATACTACTCACATATACTACTAGTATACTACTCACATATATTACTCACATATACTACTCACACATACTACTAGTATACTACTCACATATACTACTAGTATACTACTCACATATACTACTCACATATACTACTCACATATACTACTAGTATACTACTCACATATACTACTCACATATACTACTCACATATACTACTAGTATACTACTCACATATACTACTAGTATACTACTCACATATACTACTCACATATACTACTCACATATACTACTAGTATTCTACTCACATATACTACTAGTATACTACTCACATATACTACTTAGTATACTACTCACATATACTACTAGTATACTACTCACATATACTACTAGTATACTACTCACATATACTACTCACATTTACTACTAGTATACTACTCACATATACTAATAGTATACTACTCACATATACTACTAGTAAACTACTCACATATACTACTAGTATACTACTCACATATACTACTAGTGCACTACTGACATATACTACTAGTATACTACTCACATATACTACTAGTATACTACTCACATAAACTACTAGTATACTACTCACATAAACTACTAGTATATTACTCACATATACTACTCACATATACTACTCACATATACTACTAGTATACTACTCACATATACTACTCACATATACTACTCACATATACTACTAGTATACTACTCACATATACTACTAGTATACTACTCACATATACTACTCACATATACTACTCACATATACTACTAGTATTCTACTCACATATACTACTAGTATACTACTCACATATACTACTTAGTATACTACTCACATATACTACTAGTATACTACTCACATATACTACTAGTATACTACTCACATATACTACTCACATTTACTACTAGTATACTACTCACATATACTACTAGTATACTACTCACATATACTACTAGTATACTACTCACATATATTACTCACATATACTACTCACACATACTACTAGTATACTACTCACATATACTACTAGTATACTACTCATATATACTACTAGTATACTCACATATACTACTCACATATACTACTAGTATACTACTCACATATACTACACACATATACTACTCACATATACTACTAGTATACTACTCACATATACTACTAGTATACTACTCACATATACTACTAGTATACTACTTACATATATTACTCACATATACTACTCACACATACTACTAGTATACTACTCACATATACTACTAGTATACTACTCACATATATTACTCACATATACTACTCACACATACTACTAGTATACTACTCACATATACTACTAGTATACTACTCACATATACTACTAGTATACTACTCACATATACTACTAGTATACTACTCACATATACTACTAGTGCACTACTGTCATATACTACTAGTATACTACTCACATATACTACTCACATATACTACTAGTATACTACTCACATATACTACACACATATACTACTCACATATACTACTAGTATACTACTCACATATACTACTAGTATACTACTCACATATACTACTAGTATACTACTCACATATATTACTCACATATACTACTCACACATACTACTAGTATACTACTCACATATACTACTAGTATACTACTCACATATACTACTAGTATACTACTCACATATACTACTAGTATACTACTCACATATACTACTAGTGCACTACTGTCATATACTACTAGTATACTCACATATACTACTCACATATACTACTAGTATACTACTCACATATACTACACACATATACTACTCACATATACTACTAGTATACTACTCACATATACTACTAGTATACTACTCACATATACTACTAGTATACTACTCACATATATTACTCACATATACTACTCACACATACTACTAGTATACTACTCACATATACTACTAGTATACTACTCACATATATTACTCACATATACTACTCACACATACTACTAGTATACTACTCACATATACTACTAGTATACTACTCACATATACTACTAGTATACTACTCACATAAACTACTAGTATACTACTCAAGAATACTACTAGTATACTACTCACATATACTACTCACATATACTACTCACATATACTACTAGTATACTACTCACATATACTCTTAGTATACTACTCACATATACTACTCACATATACTACTCACATATACTACTAGTATACTACTCACATATACTACTAGTACAATACTCACATATACTACTCACATATACTACTCACATATACTACTAGTATACTACTCACATATACTACTTAGTATACTACTCACATATACTACTAGTATACTACTCACATATACTACTAGTATACTACTCACATATACTACTCACATATACTACTAGTATACTACTCACATATACTACTCACATATACTACTCACATATACTACTAGTATACTACTCACATATACTACTAGTATACTACTCACATATACTACTAGTATACTACTCACATATATTACTCACATATACTACTCACACATACTACTAGTATACTACTCACATATACTACTAGTATACTACTCACATATACTACTCACATATACTACTCACATATACTACTAGTATACTACTCACATATACTACTCACATATACTACTCACATATACTACTAGTATACTACTCACATATACTACTAGTATACTACTCACATATACTACTCACATATACTACTCACATATACTACTAGTATTACTACTCACATATACTACTAGTATACTACTCACATATACTACTTAGTATACTACTCACATATACTACTAGTATACTACTCACATATACTACTAGTATACTACTCACATATACTACTCACATTTACTACTAGTATACTACTCACATATACTACTAGTATACTACTCACATATACTACTAGTATACTACTCACATATACTTACTCACATATACTACTCACACATACTACTAGTATACTACTCACATATACTACTAGTATACTACTCACATATATTACTCACACATACTACTAGTATACTACTCACATATACTACTAGTATACTACTCACATATACTACTAGTATACTACTCACATATACTACTAGTATACTACTCACATATACTACTAGTGCACTACTCTCATATACTACTAGTATACTACTCACATATACTACTAGTATACTACTCACAAATACTACTAGTATACTACTCACATATACTACTCACATATACTACTCACATATACTACTAGTATACTACTCACATATACTCTTAGTATACTACTCACATATACTACTCACATATACTACTCACATATACTACTAGTATACTACTCACATATACTACTAGTACAATACTCACATATACTACTCACATATACTACTAGTATACTACTCACAAATACTACTTAGTATACTACTCACATATACTACTAGTATACTACTCACATATACTACTAGTATACTACTCACATATACTACTAGTATACTACTCAAATATACTACTAGTATACTACTCACATATGTTACTCACATATACTACTCACACATACTACTCGTATACTTCTCACATATACTACTCACATATACTACTCACATATACTGCTAGTATACTACTCACATATACTCTTAGTATACTACTCACATATATTACTAACATATACTACTCAAACATACTACTAGTATACTACTCACATATACTACTAGTATACTACTCACATATACTACTAGTATACTACTCACATATACTACTAGTATACTACTCACATATACTACTCACATATACTACTCACATATACTACTAGTATACTACTCACATATATTACTTACATATACTACTAGTATACTACTCACATATACTACTCACATATACTACTAGTATACGACTCACATATACTACTAGTATGCTACTCACATAAACTACTAGTATACTACTCACATATACTACTAGTATACTACTCACATATACTACTCACATATACTACTAGTATACTAATCACATATACTACTAGTATACTACTCACATATACTACTAGTATACTACACACATATACTACTAGTATACTACTCACATATACTACTAGTATACTACTCTCATATACTACTAAGTATACTACTCACATATACTACTAGTATACTACTCACATATACTACTAGTATACTACTTACATATACTACTCACATATACTACTAGTATACTACTCACATATACTACTAGTATACTACTCACATATACTACTCACATATACTACTCACATATACTACTAGTATACTACTCACATATACTACTCACATATACTACTAGTATACTACTCACATATACTACTCAGTATATCTACTCACATATACTACTAGTATACTACTCACATATACTACTAGTATACTACTCACATATACTACTTACATATACTACTAGTATACTACTCACATATACTACTAGTATACTACTCACATATACTACTAGTATACTACTCATATATACTACTAGTATACTACTCACATATACTACTAGTATACTACTCACATATACTACTAGTATACTCACATATACTACTCACATATACTACTAGTATACTACTCACATATACTACACACATATACTACTCACATATACTACTAGTATACTACTCACATATACTACTAGTATACTACTCACATATACTACTAGTATACTACTCACATATATTACTCACATATACTACTCACACATACTACTAGCATACTACTCACATATACTACTAGTATACTACTCACATATATTACTCACATATACTACTCACACATACTACTAGTATACTACTCACATATACTACTAGTATACTACTCACATATACTACTAGTATACTACTCACATAAACTACTAGTATACTACTCAAGAATACTACTAGTATACTACTCACATATACTACTCACATATACTACTCACATATACTACTAGTATACTACTCACATATACTCTTAGTATACTACTCACATATACTACTCACATATACTACTCACATATACTACTAGTATACTACTCACATATACTACTAGTACAATACTCACATATACTACTCACATATACTACTCACATATACTACTAGTATACTACTCACATATACTACTTAGTATACTACTCACATATACTACTAGTATACTACTCACATATACTACTAGTATACTACTCACATATACTACTCACATATACTACTAGTATACTACTCACATATACTACTCACATATACTACTCACATATACTACTAGTATACTACTCACATATACTACTAGTATACTACTCACATATACTACTAGTATACTACTCACATATATTACTCACATATACTACTCACACATACTACTAGTATACTACTCACATATACTACTAGTATACTACTCACATATATTACTCACACATACTACTAGTATACTACTCACATATACTACTATTATACTACTCACATATACTACTAGTATACTACTCACATATACTACTAGTATACTACTCACATATACTACTAGTGCACTACTGTCATATACTACTAGTATACTACTCACATATACTACTAGTATACTACTCACATAAACTACTAGTATACTACTCACAAATACTACTAGTATACTACTCACATATACTACTCACATATACTACTCACATATACTACTAGTATACTACTCACATATACTCTTAGTATACTACTCACATATACTACTCACATATACTACTCACATATACTACTAGTATACTACTCACATATACTACTAGTACAATACTCACATATACTACTCACATATACTACTAGTATACTACTCACAAATACTACTTAGTATACTACTCACATATACTACTAGTATACTACTCACATATACTACTAGTATACTACTCACATATACTACTAGTATACTACTCAAATATACTACTAGTATACTACTCACATATGTTACTCACATATACTACTCACACATACTACTCGTATACTACTCACATATACTACTCACATATACTACTCACATATACTGCTAGTATACTACTCACATATACTCTTAGTATACTACTCACATATATTACTAACATATACTACTCAAACATACTACTAGTATACTACTCACATATACTACTAGTATACTACTCACATATACTACTAGTATACTACTCACATATACTACTAGTATACTACTCACATATACTACTCACATATACTACTCACATATACTACTAGTATACTACTCACATATATTACTTACATATACTACTAGTATACTACTCACATATACTACTCACATATACTACTAGTATACGACTCACATATACTACTAGTATGCTACTCACATAACTACTAGTATACTACTCACATATACTACTAGTATACTACTCACATATACTACTCACATATACTACTAGTATACTAATCACATATACTACTAGTATACTACTCACATATACTACTAGTATACTACACACATATACTACTAGTATACTACTCACATATACTACTAGTATACTACTCTCATATACTACAAGTATACTACTCACATATACTACTAGTATACTACTCACATATACTACTAGTATACTACTTACATATACTACTCACATATACTACTAGTATACTACTCACATATACTACTAGTATACTACTCACATATACTACTCACATATACTACTCACATATACTACTAGTATACTACTCACATATACTACTCACATATACTACTAGTATACTACTCCCATATACTACTCACATATCTACTCACACATACTACTAGTATACTACTCACATATACTACTAGTATACTACTCACATATACTACTTACATATACTACTAGTATACTACTCACATATACTACTCACATATATTACTAGTATACTACTCACATATACTACTCACATATACTACTAGTATACTACTCACATATACTACTTACATATACTACTAGTATATTACTCACATATACTACTAGTATACTACTCACATATACTACTCACATATACTACTCACATATACTACTAGTATACTACTCACATAAACTACTCACATATACTATTCACATATACTACTCACATATACTACTAGTATACTACTCACATATACTCTTAGTATACTACTCACATATACTACTCACATATACTACTCACATATACTACTAGTATACTACTCACATATACTACTAGTACAATACTCACATATACTACTCACATATACTACTCACATATACTACTAGTATACTACTCACATATACTACTTAGTATACTACTCACATATACTACTAGTATACTACTCACATATACTACTAGTATACTACTCACATATACTACTAGGATACTACTCACATATACTACTAGTATACTACTCACATATATTTCTCACATATACTACTCACACATACTACTAGTATACTACTCACATATACTACTCACATATACTACTCACATATACTACTAGTATACTACTCACATATACTCTTAGTATACTACTCACATATACTACTCACATATACTACTCACATATACTACTAGTATACTACTCACATATACTACTAAAACAATACTCACATATACTACTCACATATACTACTCACATATACTACTAGTATACTATTCACATATACTACTTAGTATACTACTCACATATACTACTAGTATACTACTCACATATACTACTAGTATACTACTCACATATACTACTAGTATACTACTCACATATAATACTAGTATACTACTCACATATATTACTCACATATACTACTCACACATACTACTAGTTTACTACTCACATATACTACTAGTATACTACTCACATATACTACTAGTATACTACTCACATATACTACTTACATATACTACTAGTATACTACTCACATATACTACTCACATATACTACTAATATACGACTCACATATACTACTAGTATACTACTCACATATACTACTAGTATACTACTCACATATACTACTAGTATACTACTCACATATACTACTCACATATACTACTAGTATACTAATCACATATACTACTAGTATACTACTCACATATACTACTAGTATACTACACACATATACTACTAGTATACTACTCACATATACTACTAGTATACTACTCTCATATACTACAAGTATACTACTCACATATACTACTAGTATACTACTCACAAATACTACTAGTATACTACTCACATATACTACTCACATATACTACTAGTATACTACTCACATATACTACTAGTATACTACTCACATATACTACTCACATATACTACTCACATATACTACTAGTATACTACTCACATATACTACTCACATATACTACTAGTATACTACTCCCATATACTACTCACATATCTACTCACACATACTACTAGTATACTACTCACATATACTACTAGTATACTACTCACATATACTACTTACATATACTACTAGTATACTACTCACATATACTACTCACATATATTACTAGTATACTACTCACATATGCTACTCACATATACTACTAGTATACTACTCACATATACTACTTACATATACTACTAGTATATTACTCACATATACTACTAGTATACTACTCACATATATTACTCACATATACTACTCACATATACTACTAGTATACTACTCACATAAACTACTCACATATACTACGCACATATACTACTCACATATACTACTAGTATACTACTCACATATACTACTAGTATACTACCCACATATACTACTAGTATACTACTCACATATACTACTAGTGCACTACTGACATATACTCCTAGTATACTACTCACATATACTACTAGTATACTACTCACATATACTACTAGTATACCACTCACATATACTACTCACATAAACTACTCACATATACTACTAGTATAATACTCACATATAATACTAGTATACTACTCACATATACGACTAGTATAATACTCACATATACTACTAGTATACTACTTACATATACTACTAGTATACCACTCACATATACTACTCACATATACTACTCACATATACTACTAGTATACTACTCACATATACTACTAGTATACTACTCACATATACTAATAGTATACTACTCACATATACTACTAGCATACTACTCACATATACTACTAGTATACTACTCACAAATACTACTTGTGCACTACTGACATATACTACTAGTATACTACTCACATATACTACTAGTATACTACTCACATAAACTACTAGTATACTACTCACATAAACTACTAGTATATTACTCACATATACTACTCACATATACTACTCACATATACTACTAGTATACTACTCACATATACTACTCACATATACTACTCACATATACTACTCACATATACTACTAGTATACTACTCACATATACTACTAGTATACTACTCACATATACTACTCACATATACTACTCACATATACTACTAGTATTCTACTCACATATACTACTAGTATACTACTCACATATACTACTTAGTATACTACTCACATATACTACTAGTATACTACTCACATATACTACTAGTATACTACTCACATATACTACTCTCATATACTACTAGTATACTACTCACATATACTACTAGTATACTACTCACATATACTACTAGTATACTACTCACATATATTACTCACATATACTACTCACACATACTACTAGTATACTACTCACATATACTACTAGTATACTACTCATATATACTACTAGTATACTCACATATACTACTCACATATACAACTAGTATACTACTCACATATACTACTCACATATACTACTCACATATACTACTAGTATACTACTCACATATACTACTAGTATACTACTCACATATACTACTAGTATACTACTCACATATATTACTCACATATACTACTCACACATACTACTAGTATACTACTCACATATACTACTAGTATACTACTCACATATATTACTCACATATACTACTCACACATACTACTAGTATACTACTCACATATACTACTAGTATACTACTCACTTATACTACTAGTATACTACTCACATATACTACTAGTATACTACTCACATATACTACTAGTGCACTACTGTCATATACTACTTGTATACTACTCACATATACTACTAGTATACTACTCACATAAACTACTAGTATACTACTCACAAAT
Organism: Cepaea nemoralis; assembly: GCA_014155875.1. Taxonomy (NCBI): domain Eukaryota; kingdom Metazoa; phylum Mollusca; class Gastropoda; order Stylommatophora; family Helicidae; genus Cepaea; species Cepaea nemoralis. The sequence goes on along the minus strand of JACEFZ010022674.1, from coordinate 995,863 downwards.
ACTACTAGTATACTACTCACATATACTACTCACATATACTACTCACATATACTACTAGTATACTACTCACATATACTCTTAGTATACTACTCACATATACTACTCACATATACTACTCACATATACTACTAGTACAATACTCCCATATACTACTCACATATACAACTCACATATACTACTAGTATACTACTCACATATACTACTTAGTATACTACTCAAATATACTACTAGTATACTACTCACATATACTACTAGTATACTACTCACATATACTACTCACATATACTACTAGTATACTACTCACATATACTACTCACATATACTACTCACATATACTATTAGTATACTACTCACATATACTACTAGTATACTACTCACATATACTACTAGTATACTACCCACATATATTACTCACATATACTACTCACACATACTACTAGTATACTACTCACATATACTACTAGTATACTACTCACATATATTACTCACATATACTACTCACACATACTACTAGTATACTACTCACATATACTACTAGTATACTACTCACATATACTACTAGTATACTACTCACATATACTACCTAGTATACTACTCACATATACTACTAGTGCACTACTGTCATATACTACTAGTATACTACTCACATATACTACTAGTATACTACTCACATATACTACTAGTATACTACTCACATAAACTACTAGTATACTACTCACAAATACTACTAGTATACTACTCACATATACTACTCACATATACTACTCACATATACTACTAGTATACTACTCACATATACTCTTAGTATACTACTCACATATACTACTCACATATACTACTCACATATACTACTAGTATACTACTCACATATACTACTACTACAATACTCACATATACTACTCACATATACTACTCACATATACTACTAGTATACTACTCACATATACTACTTAGTATACTACTCACATATACTACTAGTATACTACTCACATATACTACTAGTATACTACTCACATATACTACTAGTATACTACTCACATATACTACTAGTATACTACTCACATATATTACTCACATATACTACTCACACATACAACTAGTATACTACTCACATATACTACTAGTATACTACTCACATATACTACTAGTATACTACTCACATATACTACTAGTATACTACACACATATACTACTAGTGCACTACTGTCATATACTACTAGTATACTACTCACGTATACTACTAGTATACTACTCACCTAAACTACTAGTATACTACTCACAAATACTACTAGTATACTACTCACATATACTACTCACATATACTACTCACATATACTACTAGTATACTACTCACATATACTCTTAGTATACTACTCACATATACTACTCACATATACTACTCGCATATACTACTAGTATACTACTCACATATACTACTAGTACAATACTCACATATACTACTCACATATACTACTCACATATACTACTAGTATACTACTCACATATACTACTTAGTATACTACTCACATATACTACTAGTATACTACTCACATATACTACTAGTATACTACTCACATATACTACTAGTATACTACTCACATATACTACTAGTATACTACTCACATATATTACTCACATATACTACTCACACATACTACTCGTATACTACTCACATATACTACTCACATATACTACTCACATATACTACTAGTATACTACTCACATATACTCTTAGTATACTTCTCACATATATTACTAACATATACTACTCACACATACTACTAGTATACTACTCACATATACTACTAGTATACTACTCACATATACTACTAGTATACTACTCACATATACTACTAGTATACTACTCACATATACTACTCACATATACTACTCACATATACTACTAGTATACTACTCACATATATTACTTACATATACTACTAGTATACTACTCACATATACTACTCACATATACTACTAGTATACGACTCACATATACTACTAGTATACTACTCACATATACTACTAGTATACTACTCACATATACTACTAGTATACTACTCACATATACTACTCACATATACTACTAGTATACTAATCACATATACTACTAGTATACTACTCACATATACTACTAGTATACTACACACATATACTACTAGTATACTACTCACATATACTACTAGTATACTACTCTCATATACTACAAGTATACTACTCACATATACTACTAGTATACTACTCACATATACTACTAGTATACTACTTACATATACTACTCACATATACTACTAGTATACTACTCACATATACTACTAGTATACTACTCACATATACTACTCACATATACTACTCACATATACTACTAGTATACTACTCACATATACTACTCACATATACTACTAGTATACTACTCCCATATACTACTCACATATCTACTCACACATACTACTAGTATACTACTCACATATACTACTAGTATACTACTCACATATACTACTTAAATATACTACTAGTATACTACTCACATATACTACTCACATATATTACTAGTATACTACTCACATATACTACTCACATATACTACTAGTATACTACTCACATATACTACTTACATATACTACTAGTATATTACTCACATATACTACTAGTATACTACTCACATATACTACTCACATATACTACTCACATATACTACTAGTATACTACTCACATAAACTACTCACATATACTATTCACATATACTACTCACATATACTACTAGTATACTACTCACATATACTCTTAGTATACTACTCACATATACTACTCACATATACTACTCACATATACTACTAGTAAACTACTCACATATACTACTAGTACAATACTCACATATACTACTCACATATACTACTCACATATACTACTAGTATACTACTCACATATACTACTTAGTATACTACTCACATATACTACTAGTATACTACTCACATATGCTACTAGTATACTACTCACATATACTACTAGTATACTACTCACATATACTACTAGTATACTACTCACATATATTACTCACATATACTACTCACACATACTACTAGTATACTACTCACATATACTACTCACATATACTACTCACATATACTACTAGTATACTACTCACATATACTCTTAGTATACTACTCACATATACTACTCACATATACTACTCACATATACTACTAGTATACTACTCACATATACTACTAGTACAATACTCACATATACTACTCACATATACTACTCACATATACTACTAGTATACTATTCACATATACTACTTAGTATACTACTCACATATACTACTAGTATACTACTCACATATACTACTAGTATACTACTCACATATACTACTAGTATACTACTCACATATAATACTAGTATACTACTCACATATATTACTCACATATACTACTCACACATACTACTAGTATACTACTCACATATACTACTAGTATACTACTCACATATACAACTAGTATACTACTCACATATACTACTAGTATACTACTCACATATACTACTCACATATACTACTCACATATACTACTAGTATACTACTCACATATACTACTTACATATACTACTAGTATACTACTCACATATACTACTCACATATACTACTAATATACGACTCACATATACTACTAGTATACTACTCACATATACTACTAGTATACTACTCACATATACTACTAGTATACTACTCACATATACTACTCACATATACTACTAGTATACTAATCACATATACTACTAGTATACTACTCACATATACTACTAGTATACTACACACATATACTACTAGTATACTACTCACATATACTACTAGTATACTACTCTCATATACTACAAGTATACTACTCACATATACTACTAGTATACTACTCACATATACTACTAGTATACTACTCACATATACTACTCACATATACTACTAGTATACTACTCACATATACTACTAGTATACTACTCACATATACTATTCACATATACTACTCACATATACTACTAGTATACTACTCACATATACTACTCACATATACTACTAGTATACTACTCCCATATACTACTCACATATCTACTCACACATACTACTAGTATACTACTCACATATACTACTAGTATACTACTCACATATACTACTTACATATACTACTAGTATACTACTCACATATACTACTCACATATATTACTAGTATACTACTCACATATGCTACTCACATATACTACTAGTATACTACTCACATATACTACTTACATATACTACTAGTATATTACTCACATATACTACTAGTTTATTACTCACATATATTACTCACATATACTACTCACATATACTACTAGTATACTACTCACATAAACTACTCACATATACTACTCACATATACTACTCACATATACTACTAGTATACTACTCGCATATACTACTAGTATACTACCCACATATACTACTAGTATACTACTCACATATACTACTAGTGCACTACTGACATATACTCCTAGTATACTACTCACATATACTACTAGTATACTACTCACATATACTACTAGTATACCACTCACATATACTACTCACATAAACTACTCACATATACTACTAGTATAATACTCACATATAATACTAGTATACTACTCACATATACGACTAGTATAATACTCACATATACTACTAGTATACTACTCACATATACTACTAGTATACCACTCACATATACTACTCACATATACTACTCACATATACTACTAGTATACTACTCACATATACTACTAGTATACTACTCACATATACTAATAGTATACTACTCACATATACTACTAGTATACTACTCACATATACTACTAGTATACTACTCACAAATATTACTTGTGCACTACTGACATATACTACTAGTATACTACTCACATATACTACTAGTATACTACTCACATAAACTACTAGTATACTACTCACATAAACTACTAGTATATTACTCACATATACTACTCACATATACTACTCACATATACTACTAGTATACTACTCACATATACTACTCACATATACTACTCACATATACTACTAGTATACTACTCACATATACTACTAGTATACTACTCACATATACTACTCACATATACTACTCACATATACTACTAGTATTCTACTCACATATACTACTAGTATACTACTCACATATACTACTTAGTATACTACTCACATATACTACTAGTATACTACTCACATATACTACTAGTATACTACTCACATATACTACTCTCATATACTACTAGTATACTACTCACATATACTACTAGTATACTACTCACATATACTACTAGTATACTACTCACATATATTACTCACATATACTACTCACACATACTACTAGTATACTACTCACATATACTACTAGTATACTACTCATATATACTACTAGTATACTCACATATACTACTCACATATACTACTAGTATACTACTCACATATACTACTCACATATACTACTCACATATACTACTAGTATACTACTCACATATACTACTAGTATACTACTCACATATACTACTAGTATACTACTCACATATATTACTCACATATACTACTCACACATACTACTAGTATACTACTCACATATACTACTAGTATACTACTCACATATATTACTCACATATACTACTCACACATACTACTAGTATACTACTCACATATACTACTAGTATACTACTCACATATACTACTAGTATACTACTCACATATACTACTAGTGCACTACTGTCATATACTACTTGTATACTACTCACATATACTACTAGTATACTACACATAAACTACTAGTATACTACTCACAAATACTACTAGTATACTAGTCACATATACTACTCACATATACTACTCACATATACTACTAGTATACTACTCACATATACTCTTAGTATACTACTCACATATACTACTCACATATACTACTCACATATACTACTAGTATAATACTCACATATACTACTAGTACAATACTCCCATATACTACTCACATATACTACTCACATATACTACTAGTATACTACTCACAAATACTACTTAGTATACTACTCAAATATACTACTAGTATACTACTCACATATACTACTAGTATACTACTCACATATACTACTCACATATACTACTAGTATACTACTCACATATACTACTCACATATACTACTCACATATACTACTAGTATACTACTCACATATACTACTAGTATAATACTCACATATACTACTAGTATACTACTCACATATATTACTCACATATACTACTCACACATACTACTAGTATACTACTCACATATACTACTAGTATACTACTCACATATATTACTCACATATACTACTCACACATACTACTAGTATACTACTCACATATACTACTAGTATACTACTCACATATACTACTTAGTATACTACTCACATATACTACTAGTATACTACTCACATATACTACTAGTATACTACTCACATATACTACTCTCATATACTACTAGTATACTACTCACATATACTACTAGTATACTACTCACATATACTACTAGTATACTACTCACATATATTACTCACATATACTACTCACACATACTACTAGTATACTACTCACATATACTACTAGTATACTACTCATATATACTACTAGTATACTCACATATACTACTCACATATACTACTAGTATACTACTCACATATACTACTCACATATACTACTCACATATACTACTAGTATACTACTCACATATACTACTAGTATACTACTCACATATACTACTAGTATACTACTCACATATACTACTTAGTATACTACTCACATATACTACTAGTATACTACTCACATATACTACTAGTATACTACTCACATATACTACTAGTATACTACTCACATATACTACTAGTATACTACTCACATATATTACTCACATATACTACTCACACATACTACTAGTATACTACTCACATATACTACTAGTATACTACTCACATATACTACTAGTATACTACTCACATATACTACTAGTATACTACTCACATATACTACTAGTGCACTACTGTCATATACTACTAGTATACTACTCACATATACTACTAGTATACTACTCACATAAACTACTAGTATACTACTCACAAATACTACTAGTATACTACTCACATATACTACTCACATATACTACTCACATATGCTACTAGTATACTACTCACATATACTCTTAGTATACTACTCACATATACTACTCACATATACTACTCGCATATACTACTAGTATACTACTCACATATACTACTAGTACAATACTCACATATACTACTCACATATACTACTCACATATACTACTAGTATACTACTCACATATACTACTTAGTATACTACTCACATATACTACTTGTATACTACTCACATATACTACTAGTATACTACTCACATATACTTCTAGTATACTCACTGTCACAGCCTCACATTATCCACATTATCCGGTAACCCAACATGAGTTAATAGATATTAGCCAAGGGCTACAACTCCCGCCCAAGGAAAAGAAGTAAGACCCTCGAAGGCCAGAGTAATCCAGAACCTTCTCGAAGGACTGGTCAGTGAGTCCACTGTCCCGTGCACACTGATGTTGCCCGCCTATTGCGGGGTCCATGAGGAACTCGAACAGAGTTACCACCCGTGTCGGATTGCGACACGTGTGAACCGGCAGAGGACAGACGGACCATCGGAGAGGCAACAGGGCCTGCCTTAGAGGGACTCAATAGTTTAGACCCATGTGTATTTGGGGTTCATAGACATATGCTAGATAGTTTGCTTAGGATGTTTGTGATAACTATGTGTGATGATGTTAAACCTCTGTGATATGCAACTCAGTGCGGGCTTGTTAACCCACTGCGCCAACGCACTGTATATTGAAACACAATAAATGTTAGATATTATATTTAACGGAGTTATTGTTGCCTGTGTGAGCCCGAGCTCAGATACCTAGACATGAGCCTAGACGCTGACAGGCTTTTTGGGGGCTAATCTCCGGTTTTGGCATAAGCTTTACGTTTAGACGGCTATTTATTGCCAAGTAAAACAGTAAATTAATGATATCAAATTGATTTCTGTACAACAAATTGATAACTGTACAAGTTTAACAAATTTGCATCTATCTAGTGATGAACTAGTATTAATATGAGTCCCTCTGCAGTTAGTCTCTCAATGATGTTAATACTATAAACTATTTTGACATGACTGTGACATTTTTTGACTGTTACTAATGTTTTCTCATTCTACGAGCAGATTGTTCCGTGAATTGGGGTGTGTTTAACCTATGTAAACTTTTCAACAGTGGCGAGAGTACAAGACAACATTCGCAAGTTCTGGGAATATAAGATAAGTTTCATATCATGCCCATTGCAACCCTAAGCGGTACTTATCACCTTCCATCCATGTAACATTTTTGCTTTGCATTGTTTGTATGTATATTCATGACCTTGTAACCAACATAACTTTGCATTTATATTTGCGCATGTACTAATTAAGGGACATAACTAAATTTTCTACTCCCCAACATTTTTCTAAGGGATTTAACTTCAGCGAAATTACCAACAAGTAAAAGACAAGATGTCTACGTTAGAAAAATGTATTGAGCAAGGTATGAAATTAGGTTATAAAGAAGAGAAACTGTCAGAATGGGCACAGAAGACGCACGCAGAGAACATTGCCCGTGAAGAAAGAGCGATAGAACGAGAAGAAAAACAAAGGCAAGTGCAGGCAGAAGAAAAGAAGATGCAAATGCAAATTGAGGCAGAAGAGAAAAAGATGCAGATGCAACTACAAGCTGAAGAGAGGAAAATACAATTGCAGGCGCAAGAGAAACAATTAGAGCTTGAGGCGGCGGCCAAACAAGCCCAATTGAATGCCGATACACAAATAAAACTAAAGCAGATGGAGATTGATTCCAACGTAGAAATATAGGTAAATAAACTGAGAAGCAAGGAGGAGGAACAGAACTATAATAAGTATAAAGGCCTCGTCAAAGCATTCTGCTCAGGAGATTCCATCAGTGCATACCTGGAAAATTTTGAGTGTCTAATGTCCTACCATAAGATCATAAAATCAGATTGGTCATTTATTTTAATGAGAAACTTAGCTCTGGAACCTTTAAAAGTAATAGAGACAGTGCCACAGGAAATGAGAAAAGATTATGATTATTTAAAGCAGCGCATTCTCCAACATTTCTCATTAGATACTGCAGGTTACCAACAACAGTTCGCAAAATTATCCCCACAACCAAACCAAACCTTCATAGACTACGTGTCTACAGTTCAGGATGTGTGCACAAAGTGGATTAACTCAGCTAGAACTAATAACATCCATGACAAACTAAAAGAACTCATTATTATTGACAAAAAAGTTAGTACAATCCCAACACCTTTTGCTAAATTTTTGAAACAAATGGACTGTAGAAGTATTCAAGATGTAGAGACAAAGGGAAATGCATTTTTCATAGCGAACAGAGATATTTTCCAATTAAACATAAGTCAGAACGAAACAGCAGCAGCTGTAAACACTAGATACTCGAAACCAACGGAAAGTAAGTTTAAACCACGCTCAAATGTCAGGAAACCAGTTAAATGATAATATTGTAGTTTGACTCACGAAGAATACGCGATGTGCGATAAATCGCCCAACTATCCACACCACCTCAAAATGGTCGTGGAGAAGCAGAAGAACAAGAGAAATGCGTACCAGAGAGCGGTCAAATGCTATTTTTGCAGTAGCTTTGGGCACTACAGTCACTTTTGTGAGGGCCGAAAGATACTGAAACAGGCCAATGCGGCACTAGTTGAAACGTCGTCAGACGAAGATATTGAATCACTGAATGATTGTGACAATCAAAACGAAAAGTTGAGTGAGCTAGGAAATGCTGTGCAAATTATTGACACCATTACAGACAGTAAGTGTAACACCTGTATGAAATTGCAACTTGACACAACATTGCTATGTGGCCTCATGATCCCTATTTCGAATGAAATGGCCAATGCTACCTTGTCATCTACAGGCAAGCTAAATTTCTCAACAGGGTTTGTAAATAACAAAAAGTGCACATTAATTCGTGATTCCGGCGCAACGCTCTGTGGGATTAAGAAAACATTAATAAACGACAAAGACTATACAGACAAACACGTGACTTGTCGCACATTCTCAGGCACTATAGAGAAATACCCCCTTGCTCTTGTCGAAATTCGAACTCCGTTCATATCAGGACTAGTTTTGTGCGCAGTCCTAGAAAATCCTGTCGCGGATATTATACTTGGGAACCTGCCCAACATACGACCTTGCTCTGAAAAGGAAATCAGAGATTGGGAGCAGAGAAACGGCATCCAGCACCCACCGAGAATTCACCGAGGTGTTACGACCAAATTAAAACCTCGAATTGAGGATGCTACCGATCTACCAAGTACTAAGCTTGTAGATGTGCAACAACACACACAACACACGAATGCAATAACACGACAGACAACTCACAAAACCAACACCGACCAACTGCAGGAATCACTAGAAATTGTATCACCAAACTTTACCACCACTAATTTTGGAGATGAACAGAAATTAGATCCTACACTTTCACCATATTTTAGGTTAGGAGGACTTAAACCAAAATTAACTAAGAATGCATCGTGGACATTTAGGCTACAGAACAATGTATTGACTAGATTATACACAACAAATCAGACCACGATACAGCAAGTAGTGTTACCACAAGCACATCGAGAGAAAGTACTAAAGATAGCCCATGACTCGCCCTTCGGAGGTCATATGGGGTACGAAAAGACTAGAGCTAGGGTCCTGACCCAGTTTTATTGGCCAAAATTTTGCCAAGACATAAAAACCTTTTGTAGATCATGTGATATATGTCAGAAACTGGTGAAAAAGGGGAAAAACCCTACGGCAGAAGTCCAATCAACCACAACTGCCTCGAGGCCATTCCAAACCGTGGCAGTTGACCTAGTAGGTCCGTTGAATCACATTTCAAGTAAAGGGAATAGATATATTTTCACTCTTACTGATCTGTGTACGAGATGGCCAGAAATGATTCCATTAAAATCTATCTCCTCTAAGGATGTGACGGACGTATTGTTAAATATTTTCTCCCGTTTTGGCTTCCCGGAGAAAATAATTTCAGATAGAGGAACCCAGTTCATATCGAATGCCACTCAATCGGTAACTAAGTTACTAGGCATAAAGCAATGTTTCACCAGTCCCTATCGACCGGCCGCAAATGGTATCTGCGAGAAACTAAATGGGGACCTGAAACATATGCTATCCAAAGTGACAGCTGCAAATCCAGCCGATTGGGATATACTTCTCCCAACGGTGCTGTTCGCATATAGAGAAGTCCCGCAATCAAGCACAGGGTTCTCTCCCTTCGAATTGATATATGGAGCGAACCCAAGAGGACCTCTCACCATGTACAAAGATATCATATCACAACCTGTAAATATCCAACTACCCATTTCCACCTATGATTTAGTCACTGACACCAGAGACAAAATCATACGCTCCTGTATACTGGCCAGAACATCACTACAGGAGAAAGATTTTAGGTACAGGCAGTACGCCAACAAAGGTGCAAAAACAATTGTATTAAAACCAGGTCAGGATATTTTACTACTGCTACCTGACAAGAGAGATTTACTATCAACCTCTTGGCAGGGACCTTTTAAGATTGTTAGAAGAATTTCGGAAGATGATTACGAAATTTCTTTAAATGGAAAGTTGAAAATATTCCATGTAAATATGTTGAAACCATACTATGCTAGACAGGACACTGACACGAGTGAGCAGACGCAGCTAACTGATGACAGAAACGAAACGACAATTACCCAACTGAATGACACCTCGACAAACAAAGCATCGTTAACGACGCACTCTTACGACGACAAAGACGACGAAGACATATGTACATTACCGACAATATGTGATAACGACAACGACGACCAATTTGACGACATATTAACAACTATTAATCTCGACGACGACGACAATTGTAACAAAGCGAACTCATACAAGATGACTTGACTCAATTGGTTCTTTATAAAAATGGTTTATTCGTCTTGATGACAGCTGGACCTAACATGGCGTCCTCACAGTTCAGTCCTTGGATGTTCACTCCCCTGACAACCCACTACGTCACGACTTGAGCATCTCTCCTCTCATTCCACCCCGATGCTCAATCGTGCTGTAGCCGTTTCCCACCTAAATACTATTCCCCCACTTCTGTTACACCTCCCTATGTTTTTCTAAAGAATTTTTCCTGTAAAGGAAAAATTCTTTACTCCCAAGTCTCTTACTCTATTCCCTCTTTTTCCTTACCTCGCACATTTCCTCTAATCTTCTCTATACTAACTCAATTTTGAGTAAATAATATATCTTTTAACCCTTCTCTCTGTTATATTGTCAGCTAGTAACCCACTATATACTTCTTCTTCGATTCTACTTTGTACAATACATCATACCACGTATGGTAACTCTTTTAAACTAAACACTCCTTCTCCCCTTTCTTTAGTTCTTACAGTTCCCTAATCTCCCTAAACCACTTTATGTTAAGCAACCCAATCTATTTCCCCAAACTATATAGCTATCCACTATATATTTCTGGTCCTTTCTTGGCTCCTCAAGTTCCTGTATCAAATATACATATCATAAGAAGAATAGCTCGTATAATCGTTATTGTACACATGGCATTATGAAATCCCTCGCTCTTTCACAACACAAGACAACCAGAACAACGTAGAAACAACATATTTAGAAAAAGCAAAGAAGGGGTGCGCACCCAGTGAAAAGAATAAATAGTCAAGATGACCACATTTACATAAAGAAATGCATATTCCACACAACCACATTTACCTCCCTTGCCAATACAAAAAATTTGTACAACAATTTTTTTAAAATACGTCTTATGAAAATAGATCTTTGTTCTCTATAAATCAAGTTGACATAAGTTTTCTCAACATTTATATATATAACATTTATATTGCCATCCACAATCTTATCTATATTTCCGTCACCTCACCTTTTACTACGAGCCAATGTTCATATTCTATGAACATTATCAATTTAATTAACGCTGGTTTTTCACAGCACCTATTTCTTGCCCCCTCACATCCCATTATTTGTTTCTTTATCCAACCATATAATTATACTCACCTATATGCTGCCATCCACAGTTTTCTCTTCCTTTTTCTTCATATAATGCTGACTTTACGCAGCTCCTATTTTATTTTCTAAGATTTTATATCCCTAAGAACCTCTTCATGCCGACCAACTATATGTCTCTCTATTAGCCCTCAGTATGTGTCCCTCTATTAGCCCTCATCTATTTTCCTTATTCCAGCCAACACCATAACTATTCAAAAAAATTAAATTTCCTTAATTAATTATATAACGAGGTAATCTAATACACAAAACCACTTAATTAAACAAAATCAAAACCAAATATTATACCCCCCCCCCCCCCAACTCAATCAAAGAAAAATACATTTTAAAACAATATAACATGTATCTTATTAAATCAAAAGGAAATATTCTAGTCTACCTAACATCACTGGTCTCTTTTATGGACCAATAGTTTGTACTTTATGAACACAACAACCCTAAAATTCCAAAATCAAATTATAACAATCATTTCATAGGATTAAATCAAACAAAAAAAACATATTATATATGAGGTATTTCAACCTCAGACTCAATAAAACAAGTGTCTTCTCGCTAAAGAGAAGGTCTTCAAAAAAATTATAATTCACATAGAATTAGCTACTTAAAGTAACCAAGCAAAATTTTCCTCCTATACGAATCAACGTAAGTCATATCTATTCACTCAAGTCACTCCATTGTTTTTATAAGCGAGAAACTGAAACAATTCATTGCCAGGTCTATATATATCTATATCTGTTATTTACAGAACACATTCTAACTTACAACAATATCTGTTCTTTTCATGAAAGTCTTTAAGTAACAATGACCATATTATATACCCCCCATGTACTACTTAATTATTTTCACACACCACGATTTTCTTAGCATCTATCTACCTGCTGTACCATTGGCTAACTTATCTATCTAATAAGAAGCCAAAACATAATATCCTCTAGCAATTCCGTCAGCGAGAGAAAAAATAAAATATATATATGCCTCAATCAAACCTATCTCCATTGCTTCACTACTCCTCCATATCCTTTATAAAAATACCTAAGAGAAGCCTTTTCCATTTCCACCATCTCACACACTTCATCAAGTATCACTTTCCCTAAAGCCTGCAACTTATATCTTGCTATCTGCAATAGTCTCCATCAATTTATCTCTTCCGTTTCCACTTCTTCAACAACTCCAAGTTTCTCTGTATCAATGCTATCTCTACATCAATATCCTCCTCTCTGTATAATCTATCATCTTCCTCCATACTACTAATTGACTCTGACTTCTCATCCATTTCTTCTTCTTCATCTGTTTGTCTCTCGTTAGCAGCCACTAATCTCTTCCGTTCAATATCCCATCTAATCTGTCTATCATTATTTCTTAAGGATCCTTTCTAGTAAAGGCATCTCTTCACCGCTTGTTGAATACTCTCTAATTCTCCTCTGTCTTTTCACTTCTCTTTCTCTTTGTTTATCCATTCTTCTTTTTGTTGCTTGTCTAGTATTTTTAAATGGAGCACCTATTTCTTCTTCCATAGATTCTATACTATCATAATGACTCTCATTCACCTTTTCTTCTAGCATCGTTTTCGGTATTGTCTGTTCTTGCGTATCATCTTCAAGCTGGAGTTGTTACTAACTGATTTTGTGCTGGAGCTTTTCTCAAACCTGGGTTACTGTAGCTCCTCTGGACGACCTGTTCATCTAAGTATCCTGTGTCTGAATAATAATTATTATTATAATTATCATTTATCATTATCATCCTCATCTCTTCTTAAGTGCTCTACGTGTGCCCTTGCCATATGTCCCGTGACCTGGTTCTTGATACTATACGACACATTTCCTAGCCTTTCCAAAACGTAATAACCTGGAACCCAACGAGAATCAAACTTAGAGTTCCTTCTATGCTTCTTGTAATAAACTCTATCACCTACTTTAAACTCCTGTAATTTTGTATTTACATTTTTGTACTTTTTCTGTCTTTCCCTAGCTTTAATTATATTATTCTTTAATCTTACGTGTGCTTTATGCATTTCTTGTATTATTGTCTCTTGAAAGTCTTCCCCCATATATTTCCGTCTTGGTTTTAATAGATTATCTATAGGTAGTATTGGTTCTCTCCCGTGTATTAAATAGAATGGCGAAAACCCCGTGCTCTCATTTTGATTTGTGCGAATAGCGCTAAGGGCAGGTCCTAAGAATAGATCCCAATCTTTTTCATGTTCATCAACAATCTTTGCTATGATATCATACAATGTCCTATGTTGACGCTCGTTCCTAGCATTTGAAGAAGGTCTATAATATGAGGTCTTTATATGTTTTATATTCAAATCTTTTAATAACTTTTCGAATTTTTTATTTACAAATTCCCTACCATTATCCGTAAGTATACTTTGTGGGCAACTAAATCTTGGTACGAACTCTTGTAAAAAAATATTAATGACAGTATCTGCGCTCTTATCTGGGATTGCATAAACTTCCGGCCAAAGACTGTAGACGTCTACTATATGAATTAAATACACGTTTCCTGACAATGTTCTAGGGTGAGGACCCGATATATCTAAACTAATCTTTTGCATTGGGAACTGAGGAATATCTGTATCTTGTAAGGGACACTTAATTGTTTTCATATTCCTTAACCTGCATTTTTCACACGTATCTACATATTTGCAAGCAGATTTAAACAAGTTTGGCCAATAATATTTGCTCGTAAGTGCTTTCACCAATTTATCCCGACCGAGATGACCATTCTCATTGTGATATGCTTTTAAAACTTCATTTTCTAAATGTTTTGGAATATATTTCCTTAGCTGTTCGTTCCTTTCACACATATAGTATAACTGTCCATCCTCTTGTAAAACCAAATAATTCTTCTTATATTTGTTATCTTCCGTTTCTATTAATTTTTGTTTTATTTGTAAGACTTTTGGATCCAATTCTTGCTCTTCTTTCATATTAAACTGTGCTAAATGTGGGTCTTCTTCCACTCTATGTTCAGCCTCCTGATCCGATGGTAAACTCTCAAAGTCTTCTCCATTTATTATGGCAGAATCTAAAATATTTACTTGCCAGTTTCGATCGTCAATCTCTGGTTCTCCTTCATCTTCTGTGTCACCTGACGACTGTGGGTAGGGGATCCTAGATAATAAGTCAGCACACGTGTTAATCCTGCCTGGAATATATTCAACTCTGGCATTGTACCCTTGTAGATTCAACGCCCAGGTTTGTATTTTCCTGTTCTGCACTGGAGCTTCTAAAAGAGACTTTAAAGGCATATGGTCAGTTCTAATAACAAAATTTGCGTTTTGTAAGTAGTAATTTAGTTTCTGAAGAGCATAATGAATAGCATAAGCTTCTTTTTCAATAGTCGTCCATTTGCGTTGAGATTTGCTAAGTTTATGAGATAAGAAGTAAATTGGCCTTTCATTTTTAACCCCTGGTATTCCAGACTCTTTTCCTTCATATGGTTGAACCAAACATGCTCCTATTGCATTGTCTGAAGCATCTGTGTACAGTATTAACTGTTTATTCTAGTCTGGATGCGTCAATAGTGGTACCAGTGTTAAGCTGTTTTTTAAATACTCGAACGCTTTTTGACACTCATCATCCCACTTAAATCTAGCGTATTTGCCTGTTAAATTTGTAATAGGTTCTGCTATCTTTGAAAACGCCGGGACAAACCGCCTATAATACGCACAAGTTCCTATAAACGCACGCACTTCCTTAACATTAGTTGGAGGAGGTAACTCTTTAATAACCTTTATCTTGTCCTGGTCTGGTTTAATTCCGTCTCTATTTATAATATAACCCAAATATTTTGTTTCTGTCTTTAAAAACTGGCACTTACTAAGCTTCAATTTAACGTCATGTACTCTTAATCTATCGAATACTAATCTAATATGTTTTAAATGATCATCCACATCTCCTGTCGTAAAAATCAGAATATCGTCTATATAGGCTAGTGCAAACCTTTGCATACCTTCTAATACTTCATTTATTAAGAGCATGTAGTGAGACGGCGCAGTTTTGACCCCAAAAGGCATTCGTAAAAATTCGTAAGAGCCCATATGGGTACAGAAAGCACTCTTATTTTGAGCGTCCTTCGACATAGGTATACACCAGAATCCTGATCTTGCGTCTAACGTCGTGAAGAATGTAGAACCATTAAGCAGCCCCAAGATATCATCAATTACTGGCAGTGGGTACGCTACATTCTTAGTGATTTTGTTCAACGCCCTGTAGTCGCAGCAGAAGCGACTCGAACCATCAGGTTTGGCTACGATGACGACCGGAGATGACCATTCTGACTTCGATCTTGTTATTATTCCTGCTTTCAACATATCTTCTATTGCCTTTTCCACAATTTCTCTATTTCTTAATGGAGTTCTATATGGTTTTAAACTAATTGGTGGATGGTCTCCCGTATCTATTTCCATTGTAACTGTTTGTGTCTTTCCCAATTCCAAATCATTAATTGCAAATACATCTTGATTTTGCTTTATAAGTTGTTCTAATACTTCCTTATTTTCTGGCGGAGTTTTTAACTGTGCCAACAATTCTTGTTCCCTTGTCATTTTGTCTAGTGAATGTATTTGGGCTGTATTTCTTCTGGATGGATGGATCAATTCATCCATTTGTACGTTCCCTCTTCTTCCGCGTCCGCGTCTGTTATTAAGTCTTTCACTAGAAGTTTCTGAATAACTTGTTCTCGACATTTCTCCTCTATCCGTTGCCAATATGTCACTAATGTTATGTTCTAGTTTGGCTATTACACATCCTCTGTATAACTTGATTTCTCTACCTGTGTTGTTGATAATCATCACTGGAAAGGTTAAGTGTTTATCCAACGCTATTATTCCATCTGGAACTTCCAAACCCGGCTCATCAATTACTTCCTCTTGCAACTCAGTGATTCTGACTGTGTTTCCTGCCACATAATACGGGTTTCTCTTCAGCTTTGCTTGTATCAAATTAACCGACTGTGGTTTTAACGTCGTGGACATTTTAACTCTAACTAGTGCTGATATATGCATGTCTTCTTCCATATCTACATAGACGTCCCTGAATTTTAATTTATGTAAATCAAAGAAAAGTCTTACTCCATTTTTTATTAAAAAATCTCTTCCTATCAGCATGTTTCTATTTAAATCTTTCACTACATGAAAAAGATGTCTTACGTTGATCCCACCTAGCTTAAAATTTATCATTGTTTGTCCAATTACTTGTAAATTCTGTCCCGTAACAGAGTGTAGATTATTATGACTCTTAAATATTCTACAATTTCTCACTATTTTGTATAGAAAACTTTCTTTTACCACACTAACCTGAGCTCCCGAATCAATTAATGTACGAATTCTATACTTTCCTATTTCTACTATACAAGAGCTATAATCTGTTTTATTTTCCGTAAACTGTTTGACTTCATCTAGTTGAAAGTATTCTCTGTTCGTTCTACTATACCTGTTATTAACATATTCTTTAAACCTTGAGACCTTATTATTTTCCCTCCTACCATAGGTCTTATTTAGTAGGTAGGGCGTCCGTTTCCCTGCGTTCTTGTACCTGTAAAATTTCTGTGTCTATCTTCAACATTCCTATTTAACCTATTGCCACTTCCACTCTGTGTATTCGACTGGACATGCCTGTTACCACAAAAACGAAAAACGTGTCCGCGTTGACCACAACCCCAGCAGACTACATTTGTGTTATTTGTTTTTCGCCCTGTCTCACTGGTAGGATACCTCATTTGTCTTCCTTCATTGTATTCATTTCTATTACTGCCTTGTAACGTCTGTACACCTCCTCTCCTATTCCATCCGAACCTTGTTTGTCCTATCTCCATAGGTTCCTCTATTCTATCTTCTCGACTAGTTCCTATTTCCCGTCCTGTTCTCAATCTAAATCTACGTCTCAGGTTCTCCTCTTGTACTGCAATATCTACAGCTTGTGACAACCTCTCGGGGTTTTCTCTCATCAGCTTAAACTTCAAACCATCGGATTTTATGCCATCTACAAAAATGCCGACTAACATCCTCTCCACCTCTTCTCCTTGTACATTCTGTCCCAAGAATGCCTCTTCAGCCAGGTTAATCAACCTATCGCTGAACAACTGTACCGTCTCTCCACTATTTTGTTTAGACTGTCTCAATACCGAAAAGGCATGTTGTGGATCCGTTATTTCTGCGTACTTGTATGCCAGGTCGGTTTTGAACTGCTCCCATCTTTCATCTACTCTAGCCTCTAACTTTCTTGTAGTATGCTGTGAAACCGGTTCTGTGGCTGCCTGATATGCAAGTCTCATTTTCTCTTCATCTGATGCAGATACTAAATACGCATATTTTTCTATGGAAGTTATCCATTTCTTAAACTCCCTGGCCTGTCCACTAAACTTAACAATTTCAGTTGTCATTCCCTGTTGTTTTATGACCGTTTGAAGTCTATCTACCGCTGTTCCCACTCCCGACAAAACTTGTGCTACTGAATCCTGTTCTGTCATGTTAAAATATTTATACTTGTACAAGCAAACAAACAATCAATTCTTATTAATATCTAAATTAATTAACTAAAGGATGTTATCGTCCTCCTGAAATTCAATTATTTTCTATCTAATATCAAATATGTTACCCTTCTTCTTGTTGAGGTTATCTTTCCAATCGAAAATGAAGTCCTTGGCGTCTATGTCTCTGTCTACTGAGTTTGAGAAACCCGGTACTCGAGTACTTGAACCAAGATCGACAAAGCGGCTTCAGTAAGGACCAAAAATGCTCAACTGGGCTCGATAGGCACGACTGTACTCCACACGCCTCGATAGGGCACGACAAAACTTCACAGGCCTCGATAGGGCACGACAAAACTTCACAGGCCTCGATAGGGCACGACAAAACTTCACAGGCCTCGATAGGGCACGACAAAACTTCACAGGCCTCGATAGGGCACGACAAAACTTCACAGGCCTCGATAGGGCACGACAAAACTTCACAGGCCTCGATAGGGCACGACAAAAGATCAGCTAGCGGCTCTCATATGCAGTGGAGCCCAAAGATAGTCTGACTGCGTCCAAAAAATTATAGGTCAATCAATGAAAGAACGAGGTATTTATCTACTGTCCTGATTATTAATGGTTATTTCCATTATTTTGACTTGATGATATAAGTTGTCCGAACTCAACATGGAAAAATTTTGAATTGTAGTCACGTATGTCTTAAAGTTTTTGTTTCTTTTGAGTAACCTCTGAAATTTTGGTTGGAGGCGAGTAAGTCTTAAAGTCTTTAATTAACCTTTGCAAATTTTGATTGAAGGCAAGGGCTCAACTTGATGGAGTTATTTGAAAACTCTTGCTCACCTGAAAAATTGTAGTAGCATGATGACCCAGGACCGACCTTCAGCAAAATTTTTGTTCGTTGTATCAAACTGGCTCGACTTTCAGCAAAATGATGACACTCGCAGGCACCGCACTCCTTATATCAAACTAGTCTTCATGCCTTTCTTGACAAGTACCGCCTGTACAGTTGAAAATTTTGATAGGAGGTCTGTACTTCTCACCTACAATATTGGCCATCTTTCCAAGTTCTTTGGTTTACGTTCAACTTGCGTGTAGAATCGTGCTGTAATAACTCTGTCTCCGGACAATTGGTTTGAGCAGAACAAGGACCTTTTACATTTTGAAGCTGCCTCTTCGAGTTTCTTCAAGGTGTCGACGTAGATAGTGGTTTGTTATGACTCCCGCCGCGACAATCTCCAACTAAGCATCCTGGTTCTTTGGCGCCATTTCGCTATTGTAACAAAGCGAACTCATACAAGATGACTTGACTCAATTGGTTCTTTATAAATATGGTTTATTCGTCTTGATGACAGCTGGACCTAACATGGCGTCCTCACAGTTCTGTCCTTGGATGTTCACTCCCCTGACAACCCACTACGTCACGACTTGAGCATCTCTCCTCTCATTCCACCCCGATGCTCAATCGTGCTGCAGCCGTTTCCCACCTAAATACTATTAATACCCCCACTTCTGTTACACAATGACACTAAGGACAATTTACAAACAGTAGCATCTGTAATAAATCAGACAGACGTAGACAATACTGAAATCCCAGTACCCATTATGAATGACGACGGTAGTATAAAGGACATACAAATCTCTGACACTTTGACACAACAGCAGCGGCAAGACATTTTGATTCTCCTTGACAAGTATAAATCTATCTTCTCTAACAAACCTGGACGGACTGACAAAATAACACATTCAATTGTGCTGACAGATCTGACACCGGTCAAATGTAGACCATATTCTATTCCTCTACATTATAGAGCAAATTTAGACAAAGAAATTTTGGATTTAGAGAAAAATAGAATAATTCAGAAATATATGTCTCAATATTCTTCACCGATAGTCCTGGTGAAAAAGAAGGACCAGACAATCCATTTGTGCATAGACTATCGAAAGTTAAATACGATAACCACAACAGATGCAGAGCCAATGAACAGTTGTGAAGATCTCATTTTGAATATGTCTCAATCATCCTTATTTTCGAAGGTTGATTTAGCGAAAGGTTATTGGCAAATACCACTACACCCTGCTTCTAGACATATAACAGCATTCGCAACACCTCTCGGTTTGTACGAATGGAGATATCTTCCATTTGGTCTCAAGAACGCTCCCGCCACATTTGTTAGATTAACTAGATTGCTATTGCACGGAATTAAAGATGTCCAAGCTTATATTGATGATATATGTATCCATTCTTCTAATATGACTTCTCACTTACTTACACTCAAACAAGTCTTCAACCAAATCTTTCTTTTTGGACTTACTATCAAACCTTCCAAGGCTGAAATAGGCTTTAAACAAATAGACTTCCTTGGTCATAGAATCTCTGAAGGCAAACTGTTGACAGATGATAAAATTGTTTCAAAGATTCTCAATCTAGAAGTTCCTACCACAAAGAAACACATTAGAAGTTTATTAGGTCTTATAAACTATTATTCTAAGTTTATACCAAATTGGGCAGAACTTACATCAGTTTTTTCTGATATGTTGACGAAAGATCATCCATCAAAAGTTTGTAAAAGTACTCGCTTAGAGGATGCAATAAGCAGATTGAAATGCATTTTTTCTAATCCACCAGTCTTACGATTACCAAACATAGATTTACCCTTTATTTTGACCACAGATTCGAGTGCTATCGCAATTGGAGGATGTTTAATGCAAGAAGTTGATGGAGTGAGACACCCAATTCTCTATGTAAGCCGTAAGCTGAAGAAGGCAGAGATCCCGTATTCTACGGTGGAATTGGAGACATTAAGTCTATTGTTTTGTATGCTAAGATTATCTAAGTTCCTCTTGGGTGCCCACTTCGTTGTACTCACTGATAATTCGCCATTCTTGGTGCTTAAGCAACGTGCTCCGAAAAACCATCGTTTACAAATATGGTGTCTTCTTCTTCAAGATTTCGACTTCGAAATACGCCATATCAGAGGCACTGATAACATTATAGCTGATATTTTATCGCGGCAGACGAATGCGCCAGCAGAATAACATTTGGCACATCAACCATTCGCCATACCAGAAACTGTGATATTTTAGTCTGTGTCATATAACAGTGTAACTCTACACCTGCTAGAGAACTCCCATTTAAAAATAATAACACCCCAGTGAATAGGTTACGTATAACACCCACGAACGTGAAACGTTGAGAACTATACTACCAATTACCAAAGCTCTAAGACCAATCCGAGCAAGAGATTTTCTGTGAAATTATTTCAACCAGTGAACGGACATTGATCATGAAAGCATTAAGAACACTTTATACTCGACATTGAGAACATTCCATACTTGCTGTTGCTAAGAGAATTTGCAAACAGCCGAAACAGAACTACGTCGACTACAACACTCAAGAGACAGCCATACTAACTTTTAACATTCATGGCACGACACGCTAACAACAGGAGAACAACGCGCACATCATCGTTGGATTTAGTTACTTATCTAATTAATTAATTTAGTATTAAATATGTATTATATTTGCATTGAATTATGTATATAAAATGTGTTAACCTGTAATTTGTACATATTCTACCATAATATTACAGGTATTTCCATTCATAGGCTAAATAACCTTCCTATGCAATTGTCTCTATGTAAATTATAACCCATTTTTGAGTCATCGTACAAAACGTACGTATTATCTTAAAGGGAAAATATCGCCTATTCCGTTTTTTCTAAGGGCAATAACACTTACCTCAACTTTAATTATATATTTTAACCAAATACTATTTTGAGTGAAAGATGAATGAATGACAGAGGGAATGAATTAAATGAGAGAGCGATATACTGAGCGGACAAATTGTACGCAAAACGTATTTATTTTAATTTGTCTGCGTCTTTCATGTAAATTGTATGACTTGTCTAAATTGTTGATACATGTTTAGTAGTTAGTTTAATACTCTTAGTTTAGGATTTAGGATACTACATCTAAGCACCACTGCTTGGAATGCCTGATCATGCATTACACACATTGGAGTAATTCATGATTAAGGATATCCCAACTCGTGACGCTTGGAAATAAGCCACACATTCAGCACACACTTTACACAAAACTCAAAACTGAACACTATCAATTAAAATGCAGTCACTTTATTAGAAGCAGCAACTTATTAGTCAACACACTAACAAGCCAACAGGGACACATGTAGTCAGATGGGATAAAATAACAACGTAACTACATATTTAGCATTATACAACATTCGAGAGTAAAAGTGTATTGAAATGCACACACAGATCAAGATATGAAGGTGTACTTAATTAGCCAGGACTTTGGTCTTGTTAATCCTCTTTAATACAGAGGTTAATTATCTTGATATCAGTAGGATACTATGAGAAGGACGGGTTGTAGACACAACTAGTAAACGTCACGTAACTTCGGTCAGATAAGCATTTTAAGGACACAGGAGAGAGAGAGAGAGAGATCTCATCACCAAATCAGAGAAGTGGTGTATGGGAGAATACATGAGTGTTGATGACAGTATGTAGGTTACCAAGTTACTGTCCACCAAACTACATATACCGTCTTTATGTGATTCTGTGACAGAATTAGTGCAGAACTAATTACCCTAGAACAACCCATCAAATCAGGGGAGAGGGGGGACTCCTGTCACAGCCTCACATTATCCACATTATCCGGTAACACAACATGAGTTAATATATATTAGCCAAGGGCTACAACTCCCGCCCAAGGGAAAGAAGTAAGACCCTCGAAGGCCAGAGTAATCCAGAACCTTCTCGAAGGACTGGTCAGTGAGTCCACTGTCCCGTGCACACTGATGTGGCCCGCCTATTGCGAGGTCCACGAGGAACTCGAACAGAGTTACCACCCGTGTCGGATTGCGACACGTGTGAACCGGCAGAGAACAGACGGACCATCAGAGAGGCAACAGGGCCTGCCTTAGAGGGACTCAATAGTTTAGACCCATGTGTATTTGGGGTTCATAGACATATGCTAGATAGTTTGCTTAAGATGTTTGTGATAACTATGTGTGATGATGTTAAACCTCTGTGATATGCAACTCAGTGCGGGCTTGTTAACCAACTGCGCCAACGCACTGTATATTGAAACACAATAAATGTTAGATATTATATTTAACGGAGTTATTGTTGCCTGTGTGAGCCCGAGCTCAGATACCTAGACATGAGATAGACGCTGACACTCACATATACTACCCACATATACTACTAGTATACTAATCACATATACTACTCACATATACTACTAGTATACTACTCACATATACTACTAGTATACTACTCACATATACTACTAGTATACTACTCACACATATTACTCACATATACTACTCACATATACTACTAGTATATTACTCACATATACTACTAGTATACTACTCACATATACTACTAGTATACTACTCACATATACTACTAGTATACTACTCACATATACTACTAGTATACTACTCACATATACTACTAGTATACTACTCACATATACTACTCACATATACTACTAGTATACTACTCACATATACTACTCACATATACTACTGGTATACTACTCACACATACTACTAGTATACTACTCACATATACTACTCACATAAACTACTAGTATACTACTCACATATACTACTCACAACAACTACTAGTATACTACTCACATATACTACTCACATATACTACTAGTATATTACTCACATATACTACTCACATATACTACTCACATATACTACTAGTATACTACTCACATATACTACTCACATATACTACTCACATATACTACTAGTATACTACTCACATATACTACTCACATTACTCACATATATTACTAGTATACTACTCACATATACTACTAGTATACTACTCACATATACTACTCACATATACTATTCACATATACTACAAGTATACTACTCACATATACTACTAGTATACTACTCACATATACTACTCACATATACTACTAGTATACTACTCACATATACTACTCACATATACTACTAGTATACTACTCACATATACTACTAGAATACTACTCATATATACTACTCACGTATACTACTAGTATACTACTCACATATATTACTAGTGTACTACTCACATATACTACTAGTATACTACTCACATATACTACTCACATATACTACTAGTATACTACTCACATATACTACTAATATACTACTCACATATACTACTAGTGTACTACTCACATATACTACTAGTGTACTACTCACATATACTACTAGTATACTACTCACATATACTACTCACATATACTACTAGTATACTACTCACATATACTACTAGTATACTACTCACATATACTACTCACATATACTACTAGTGTACTACTCACATATACTACTAGTGTACTACTCGCATATACTACTAGTGTAGTACTCACATATACTACTAGTATACTACTCACATATACTACTAGTGTACTACTCACATATACTACTAGTATACTACTCACATATACTACTAGTATACTACTCACATATACTACTAGTATACTACTCACATATACTACTAGTATACTACTCACATATACTACTAGTATACTACTCACATATACTACTAGTGTACTACTCACATATACTACTAGTATACTACTCACATATACTACTAGTATACTACTCACATATACTACTAGTGTACTACTCACATATACTACTAGTGTACTACTCACATATACTACTAGTGTACTACTCACATATACTACTAGTGTAGTACTCACATATACTACTAGTATACTACTCACATATACTACTAGTGTACTACTCACATATACTACTAGTATACTACTTATATATGTATATATATAATACTTACACAGAAGTGAGATACCCCTATAGTTGTTGCAGTCGCACCGATCGCCCTTGTTCTTGTACAGTGTTATGATGCTTGAATCTTTGAAATCCTGTGGGACTTGTCCTTCACGCCAGCATAGCTCTATTAGCTGGTGGATCTGTATAGTGAGTGTGTCTTGCCCACTCCTGATAACCTCTATTGGAATCCCATCCTTACCTGGAGCCTTGCCAGATGCAAGTTCATTTATAGCACACTTAACTTCTGTTATGGTGGGAAGTGTGTCCAGGTGGTCAAGAGTTGGTAGATCCTCTATGGCGTTGAGGGCATCATCCGCTAGTTTGGTCTCACTTGAGTAAAGCTCCAAATAGTGCTCTACCCATCTGTCCATCTGCTGTTTCTTATCAGTGATGATTTCTCCAGTCAAGGTTTTCAATGGTGCACTTCTTTTGATCACTGGACCGCAGGCTTTCTTTATTCCTTCATACATGCTTCTTATGTCTCCCTTATCACTTGCGATTTGAATGGACTCACATAACTTGATCCAATAATCATTTGCACACTGCCTGGCAGCCTTTTGCACATCCTTCCTAGCTTGCCTAAGCTCACTCAGAGTGTTACGCGTTGGTCTTTCCTTGTTTCTTAAGAGAGCTTTCTTCTTCTTATCAATCAAGGGCTGCAGAGTCTCGCTGTTGGCCGCAAACCAGTCCTGCCTCTTATGATCCACAGTGCCGTAAACCCCTACGGCAGTTTTATAAAGAGTTTCCTTAATTTGACCCCACTTTTCATTTACTGTACAATTTTCTGGTGTATCAGTGAAAGCGTCTTCAAGTTGCTGTTGAAACTGAAAGCACTTTTCAGGATCATGAGTGTTAATAATATTAATCCTGAGGCTAGATTTGTGTTTAGCTGTGTAGATTCTCTTTGGTCTCAGTCTAACCCTTGCAACAACCAAAGAATGATCCGTATCACAGTCAGCACTGTGGTAACTACGAGTCAATGATATATGGTTCAGATGTTGTCTCCGTGTGATGATGAAGTCCAGCTGGTGCCAATGGCCGGATCTTGGATGTTTCCATGTGACCTTATGCATCTCTTTTGTTTTAAAAAAGGAGTTTGTAATACATAGGTCATTACTGGTGCAATGCTCCAGCAGCCTTTGCCCATTTTCATTCATGCGACCGATGTTGTATTTTCCAAGGCACACTGGCCATGAACTCGAGTCCTTGCCCACACGAGCATTGAAATCACCGAGCATATAAATGTAGTCAGATTTTGGAACTGCCTTGATCACGGAGTCTAACTCCTCATAGAACGAATCCTTCACATCATCAGAGGAATCGAGTGTCGGTGCATATGCAGTAATAATGGTGGCAAACCCACAAGAGGTTGCCAAGCGCAGGGATAATAGTCTTTCATTTCCTCCTGCTGGAATTTCAATCATTCCCAGTAGCGAATTCTTCACTGCAAAGCCCACACCATATTGCCTTTTTTTCTGCCTGCCCTCTACCCTTCCAGAAAAAGGTGTAGTTGTTTTCCCTGAGTGACCCTTCCTCAGCGAGGCGAGTCTCCTGCAGGCCAGCAATATCAATGTATAGACGATTGAGTTCGGCATCAATCACAGCCGTTTTTCTCACATCGTCAATATTGGTCAAGTCAGTGGAAAATCCTGGACACATGGTTCTCACGTTCCAGGTTGCAAGCCGTAGCTTGAGGTTTCTATTTTTATTTTTGTTTGTACCTGGTGCATTGGTTTTACAGCCTGCGATTCAGATTTTGTCCTAGCCCCAAGCACCCATTGAAGCAGGCAGGCTGTGGCGGATCAGCACCCAATTGGCTGGGGGCTGCCCAGCTTGAGGCGGGCGGTAGCTGATCAGTGACACCTATAGGTGTCTCCCACCGTCAGAGGCAACGCGTGGCGCCCCATGTCTACGCCAACTGACAAGGACTTATAACCCGTAACAGTTGCCTCTCGCTTTGATTCCGAGACCAGTTAAGACCAGGGATGGAGTTATTGCCTCTCCATAGCACAAAGCCTGGGCTAAAATATAGAGATCATGTGTTGCCCATGCAGCAGGATCCCTCTCTCGGCCTGCCTAGTTTACTCCAGAGGAAAGGTAACACCCCTACATCTGGAACAAGACAAGCTGCAGAAGCTGCCGGATCAGCAAAGCAATGCTCTAACTGTCCGCCTGTCGGAGCTTCGATCCTAGACCAGTCGCCAACCAAGGCTTAGGGCCTGGTCTGCCCTGCCATGACATTTTGTCTTTAGCTTGCATGTCTTCGCACCAGGGTAAGGCTTGTACCCTCCCAATTGCGCTCTTCCGCCCGACGCCGTTGGCACAATGTGGGGTGTCGGGTTTGGTAAGCGCCGCCCAACGTTCAGCGCTAACAGAAACCAGGTAGTACCGTCTACTGTTATACGGTAGCTCAGTCATATCTGACTAAGACCTGACTAAGACCTGACTCACTACTCACATATACTACTCACATATACTTCTAGTGCACTACTGTCATATACTACTAGTATACTACTCACATATACTACTAGTATACTACTCACATAAACTAATAGTATACTACTCACATATACTACTAGTATACTACTCACATATACTACTAGTATACTACTCACATATACTACTCACATATACTACTCACATATACTACTAGTATACTACTCACATATACTACTAGTATACTACTCACATATACTACTCACATATACTACTCACATATACTACTAGTATACTACTCACATATACTACTAGTATACTACTCACATATACTGTTCACATATACTACTCACATATACTACTAGTATAATACTCACATATACTACTAGTACACTACTCACATATAATACTAGTATACTAATCACATATACTACTAACATATACTACTAGTATAATACTCACATATACTACTAGTATACTACTCACATATAATACTAGTATACTAATCACATATACTACTCACGTATATGTGGTATAATAAAAACGTCCCTACCCTTTCCTATTTATGGACTCCCTTAAAAATAAACAAACCCTTACAATTACTGTTTAAGTAACTTACTTAATGTAGGAGAAAATAAAACAGCGATAGACTGACCGTGGCACAGCTAAATTTAGTTTGGCTTGTTTTCTCTCCCTTATCTGGCCAATCCTGGCGAGGGGGAAAACAAAGACTGAAGCGGCCATTTCTAGTCAAGAGAACTGACAAG
Source organism: Cepaea nemoralis (assembly GCA_014155875.1). Classification (NCBI taxonomy): domain Eukaryota; kingdom Metazoa; phylum Mollusca; class Gastropoda; order Stylommatophora; family Helicidae; genus Cepaea; species Cepaea nemoralis. The sequence goes on along the minus strand of JACEFZ010022674.1, from coordinate 966,110 downwards.
AAAGTCGACCTTTCCCTTCGGGGAGAAGGTAGTTTGTTTTAAAACCATGATTCTCTTCAAGCTATTGGTATGTTATCTACATCATTAAGATATATTTATGTATTACCTAGACCAGTATGTTTAATTAAGAATTAGTTACAATTCTCTTAAACCAGGCTGGATGATGTTTACTAAGGAAACACAGGTGGGCGCCACGCTGTAATTTTTCCTATGTCTTACAATTTCAAATCCATATGTTAATATCTTGTATAGGCATTATGAACTTATATCTCACTAGTAGTGCTATAATCTATGAATATTATGTGTACTGTAAAGTATCAACTCTCATGTCTGAAACACATTCTAGAGATTTTCTCAATGTAGGAGCAGACCCCTGATTCATGCTTCATAGTAAAGAACTAGTGTCTGTCAATTTCATATTCCTATGTTAAAACTTCTAGGCACTGTGAACAATATCTCACTATTTATGCTTAGAAATCTGCAAATAATCTATGTACTATAGAAAGGTGTTTTATCCATGCGGGGACATACAAATGATTACGCATATTCCTGACTCGTACTTAGTCAGGGGATAAAATATTTTGCCACATTATAATCTGTAACTTGGAAATATAGTGCTAAATTTTAGTACCATTCTTTTGTTAACAGATTAGTAACCACTCCATATGAGGGTGAACATATAATCATTTCATAAAATAGTGTTAGGGACAGGCCATGTTTGAATATAAATTCATGAACAATTAAACGCGTGATGTAAATGTATGTTCGGATAGGATTCACTCCGCATCACCTCACCGTAGTAGAAACAGAAGCGAAGATTGATGTGAATAAATTGCTTGCAATATTCAGAAGACTGGACCATGCGGCATAAGTTATTCTTATAAATACCCTCCGAATAATAGCAGTCATTGGCAAAACATATCACAGCGATTACTATCCTCATGTGCTGTACGCAGTGGGGGAAAACAATGGATGTTTTAGTTCATGAAGATAATTCAAAAACCTAGGCTCCCTGCATCATCATTATGATTATTATGTATGATTATCATGTACTTAATATCAGAGAAATGTACATGTATGTTTTTTTTTGGTATGAGAATTTTCTCTGTTCTGATTGTTACTTTTTACTGTGGGAATATACATTTTAATGTTGCACCTTGGGACTATGAGGATGTTGATAGTAAGAATACATATGTATGTCAGTACTTAAGAAGCCAATGGTGAATAGTCTTGACCTAGTGATGATTATAGTGCCGAAATGAAGACGCGGCATTAGAAACCACAGGGATTCTGTATAGGCTATTCTCTTCAAGTAATGAGAGAGACAATATCAACATGTTGGATGGACAGAATGACTTCACCCATCCAATAGTCCCAGTAACAACAGAACAAAATATAAGTGAGAAAATACCTTACTCACTATGAAGAGTCAGAATGGCTCTACTCAGCAATGAGGGACAGTGGAACATGGACACCCACTCCTTTCCCCTTCTCCCCTTGTTGTTTTGTATTTGTGTTTGTAATTGTGTTGTAAACCTTTTACCATAACACAGTAGGTTAATGCTAGTGTTGTATTCTTGTCATCCCTTTTCTATAGAAGAGAAGCAGGTGGTGGTTGAATTTGGTGGGACTATATCACTAACACTGGATCCTGGGTAAACAGCCATAAAGTGAATGTCCAAACCATAGTCTGGATCTAGCCATACCTCAATGTTTACTGCGGCGCTCAATAGCTCCATAGCGAGCAACAGATAAATTAGAAGACAACTGACGGGGTGAGTGATTAAGTCCTATTTTAGTAGGAACATCCCACATGTGGACTTCAAGATCTAATAATCTACAAAGATGAAGATCAACAGAGTAACTGACAACAGTGTATCGTCTGCTTTACGTCTGAGAAGTATCACCTATAAGCCTTATCACTCAGCAAAATCAGTGAAACTATGGGACAATCCTACAAGTTACTAAAACTAGCAACAGTGAAAGCCCTTCAACTGTTGGTTGGATTACCAAGTTAATATCCACAATGGATAAGTCTTCGAAAGAATGTCTCACAGCTGCAACAGTCAAACATAGGATTCAGCTATTCAACCCAAGTTCTAGCTATGAACACCAACTCAAATGGGAGAAGACACTGAACCACATAAGCCAATACAACCAAGGTACAAACTGAATATCATCTGAAACATAACTACGAAACCAGATTACCTCAAGGTTCCAAACCCTGAACACCATCAGATAAAAGACCATATGAAAGCAGCTAAATGTCTCTACATCAGCAACAAGAGGAATCATCCAATTGTTTGCAAACCTGTTACTGTGCTGGATTCATTCATCTGTGCATATATGTAGGTATAGATCAATTGTGGCCCTAGTCACAGATACTACCATGAGATGCCTCTCAGTCATATAAAGTTCTACACTGGACTAGATAACAACGACTAACTCTTTGCTGGTCCAATGTCAACCTAAATGCCATGGGTTATAGACTCGCGACTTGGTGGGTGTAAAATCTTTGTTGAACTACTTGGGATTCTGATATTAAAAGCAGAGAAGCTGAATGGACGTCTACTTGGCACCATGTATGGTGAGATGGTAAAGTACCTTCTGCAGAGCTTAAGTGGAAATTCCGGAAAGTTAGACCAACCTGAGGCCCCAAATTTCAAAAAAAGACACCGAGCCTACTGCAACAGAGTACTCAAATATTCTAGCCCGCGGAGGGATTTGTGATTGTGTGTAATTTCTATTATAAAGTATGATTTGCACCAGCCAATTACCAGTGACTAAATAGTAAGAACATAACTGAGTGCATTAATTCGGTACCCAGATAATGGGGAAAAGGATCTAATCGACAGCAAAGGTGGACCCATAACCGCACACCAGGAGATAGACTCGATTAATTAATTTAATTAGTACAAAATGCTGTTTATATGTTGGTTTTTGTTTTCTGAAGGTAACAGGTCAGTAGTTTTTTTTCCAATGGTATATAGATGGTATAGTATTTTGACACCAACTCATTATTTTTAACAATGAGAGAATGGTAAAAGGTGTCAGAAACATGTTATTTTGGGTTCTATTTAATATCTTTATTTGCCTTAATTATGAGGGAAAATGAAAGTAGACCCAATTTGTGGTTGTTGTGTTGTTTGTAATAACATTGTTTTTTTTTTCTGGGGTCACTGGGTACTATGTTGTAATACTGCATATCATTCCCATGCCTGTCTGAAAATGCATAGTGTTTATTACACCTATATATATATATGTAACTGCAGATCTTGAGTTAATACCTGAACTGTTTGTCCAAAAGTGTTGTGTACATCAAGTAAATGTGGTGTCCAACAAGTGGTTGTTTATATGTTGTGAGCAATCAATATCCTTCTAGCATCTATAGTTAATTTAAGGGTGATGAAGTGGGAAGGGAAACCTACACACAGATGCCATTGTTTCAAGGATGGAACTCTTTCCTCCTGGGATTTGTGGTAAATATCCCGGATCACCCTGCATTCTTACCAGTGACAGAGAATCAATAAAACCCCCTAGACATTTTAACGAACCATTCTCAGGAATTAAAATCCACATCCCACATGTGTGGTCCCGCCCGGTACGGACTTCACCTAGTAGTGGAGTAGTCCGTGAATTTAAAACTCATGGTAAACATCACAATTGGTGTATTATTGTGAGTATATGAATTCAGGGAAAACCTCTCGCAGGTAAACCAAGTCACTTCAGAATGTTATAGTGTTAGTAACAGACCTAATCACTCATTAGTATGAGCTGAGTCAAGTGTTATATCAACCCATAATGGCTCAGATAAATATAGGTTTTTTTTGGTACAAAACTGTTCACAGGTAATATCTTGATTCTGGCAGATGCATCAGGTAGTTGGTTGTTAGGTATGAGATTTTTTTTTAAAACTCATATTTTATATCTTATTGATGGGAAACTAAGTCCAGTAATGAACCTCCAGTAGTAAGGTCTCTGGGATGGTAAACTCACATAAGATAAGTAATTCAGTGAATGTTTAGAATTCATAGTCATTCCCATTTGATGTTTGAGGTATGGTTCTGCTACTCTGATATTCTCTTTAAATGGTTTAAAAGTGGTGTAGTCATGAACACACTACTATATTATGTATCCATAAGGTTTATGTTCCTACATATGAATCATGTGTTAATTAACTATTTTGTCATTGATTATCTTTGTATTTTCATGCTTGATCTGCTTGTATAATTCATGTAATATTGAAAAGTTACCAAGGCAGCAGAGAGTGATAGACAATTTTATAGATAATTAGGACAGATAAGTTAAAAATCCAATAATTTTTTTTTAAGGGAAAAATTTAATCAACAAATGATTCAGTAGTACACTAAATAATACCTGAGAGATGAATTAAACCAGGGGAAAATAGCAGTAACTAAAGTAAATGAACTAATGGTAAGGCCTAAAACCACCACTTGCAAAAATGTAGACATAGTTAATGGAAGGGAAGGAATATTGTAAGAATTTGCAGTATTTAGGGGCACCCTAATTTAATCCTTTTTTTCATATGACATAACATGTTCTACAACACCGGTAGTAAAGTAAAGTGAATAAATGATGGATACTTAGGAAGAAAAGCCATACCGACACTTATTCTACTCCACCGGTGATATGAGTAGTTATTAATAACTAACTCAGATGGCCCATATGTTAATGAGGGTCAAAACCAAAATATTCACCTGGTGATGTAAGTGAAACTGATCAACTCACTTACTGACCCAACAGAATATAAGGTATTTCTTTAAATTATCCACCCCGATTCCATTATTAATGGTAGCGGAAACAGACCATATAGGCATGTAGGAGGTATAATTAAAGAATTAACTAATAAATTGGAATTTCCAGTTTAATTCTCATTAAGTGAAATGTTCACAATGAGAAATCCTCATCAAAAAGAGGAATGAAACAGCTTTTAGTTAGCGATTAGCTTACGTAAAGTTATTTCAATAATTGCCTAACTAACATTAATATTCTCATAAGGGAAGAATTAAGAAGGGCAAAAATAAGTGGTACAATAGAGGCGCGCGACTCAATTGTATTTTCTTTAAAACTAACCGAGTAACTAAATTCTAGATAATGCTCAAAGTCTACTAATAGGTAGATGAATCAGAAATCAATCGCAAGGCGAAACAGATTTCTACATCTCAGTTCTGACTAGGATTATATGCCAGCATTAAATATGTGAAAGCAGATCCAGACTAACAGAGATTAGCTTAAATAACTGATACGAATCAGTAAAAGCAACAATTAAATAAACAACTCTTGAAATAGATGCTGTTTATAAATAGGACGAACTCCTTGACGTGAAGACAGGGGAAACGCCTAAAACTTATACAGTGAACCCATGCTAGGAAAATGGAATATAGCTGTGTAAAAACCAAGCAAATTGGAGCAGATAGCTGAAGAATTGCTTGATATTTACTAGAGTAGGAATTTCAATCAGGAATCCAGCTAGTAAATTATATAACAGTTCAAAGATAGACCTTAGTCAATCTAAATAAATCCAGAGTTTCCACGTATTAAACGGATGAAAACAAAACTGGAGAGAAACATTAAGAGTACCTTACCTGTTATCCTGAGGACACAACTCAGGAGACGCCAGTATGAGAGGGATATACAGATGTAACAGTAATTTTACTAAGACTAGTAATCCACATCCATAACTGGAAAGTGAACCAGCAACTTGATTGTCTGGAAGACTATCACAGGAAACATAAAAGGGGCTTTTAACTTCTCACTGAACTGATTATATATGGTAGGAGACAATACGTCTGAACCTACATAACAATGTATGTTGCTAAGTTGAAAATAGTCTAAAAACCTGGAGGGAGGCAGACGACGATCAATGTACGCCAAGCGACGCAAAATTGCTCGTAATTCAACACCAAAGCAACAAATACAGAGTGAAACTCAAACACATCAGTTAGAATTACTAATAAGGATTCTAGCGTAAAATAGATCTAGGTTAGAAGGAAAAGCAGAGAAGTAAGCTAAGAATTACTTCATTTCTGATAGATTCATGTTCCCCGTAATATTCGGTTCAGAGCGGAAATCTAGAAAAGTTGGACCTTGTTTACATGTTAGACGAGATTCTCCGGGAAAACCCACAAGAGAAAGGGACACCACTCTAATCAGTAGTTATCAAAACTGATCGGAAAATCCCATAACTCGACTAAATACCCAAACACATGATGTGTTGGATGAAAATGTATACAACAGGAACCATATTTAGCTTCCTTTAAATATCAGATCTATAGTTAAAACAAACGTCTAACTTACAGGGAGACGGGCGAGTTTAATATGCTATCAGTAGACGCAGAATTAACCGTCGGTTTTAACATAATCTCAAGATTGATAATCTAATGAGAGAGAAATCAAGCTTAATGATGATATCTCAATTGTTTCAAAAAGTCGGTTTGATGCAGACAAACTAGTACTTGAAAGTAACAAATTATCAGATAACCACTCATATTTCAAACAATAGCTGACAACAGTGGAGAGGGTGCTACACTTTTTCACTAAAAGGGAAGTAAGCCATTAAGGTTATGCCAGTTGTCGTGACTATAAGAAAATGGACGTGGCCCTGATAGATTATCTAACATAGGGAAGTAATGCTAGGAAATTAATAAGGGATGGATACTAGGTGAGTCAATGTAAAGACGGAAATTGTAGAGTACTATTTGACCATTTATTTTCTGAAAGAAATAAATGTCTTAAATTGGGGAGGCGTGTGGTATAATAAAAACGTCCCTACCCTTTCCTATTTATGGACTCCCTTAAAAATAAACAAACCCTTACAATTACTGTTTAAGTAACTTACTTAATGTAGGAGAAAATAAAACAGCGATAGACTGACCGTGGCACAGCTAAATTTAGTTTGGCTTGTTTTCTCTCCCTTATCTGGCCAATCCTGGCGAGGGGGAAAACAAAGACTGAAGCGGCCATTTCTAGTCAAGAGAACTGACAAGAAAGTCGACCTTTCCCTTCGGGGAGAAGGTAGTTTGTTTTAAAACCATGATTCTCTTCAAGCTATTGGTATGTTATCTACATCATTAAGATATATTTATGTATTACCTAGACCAGTATGTTTAATTAAGAATTAGTTACAATTCTCTTAAACCAGGCTGGATGATGTTTACTAAGGAAACACAGGTGGGCGCCACGCTGTAATTTTTCCTATGTCTTACAATTTCAAATCCATATGTTAATATCTTGTATAGGCATTATGAACTTATATCTCACTAGTAGTGCTATAATCTATGAATATTATGTGTACTGTAAAGTATCAACTCTCATGTCTGAAACACATTCTAGAGATTTTCTCAATGTAGGAGCAGACCCCTGATTCATGCTTCATAGTAAAGAACTAGTGTCTGTCAATTTCATATTCCTATGTTAAAACTTCTAGGCACTGTGAACAATATCTCACTATTTATGCTTAGAAATCTGCAAATAATCTATGTACTATAGAAAGGTGTTTTATCCATGCGGGGACATACAAATGATTACGCATATTCCTGACTCGTACTTAGTCAGGGGATAAAATATTTTGCCACATTATAATCTGTAACTTGGAAATATAGTGCTAAATTTTAGTACCATTCTTTTGTTAACAGATTAGTAACCACTCCATATGAGGGTGAACATATAATCATTTCATAAAATAGTGTTAGGGACAGGCCATGTTTGAATATAAATTCATGAACAATTAAACGCGTGATGTAAATGTATGTTCGGATAGGATTCACTCCGCATCGCCTCACCGTAGTAGAAACAGAAGCGAAGATTGATGTGAATAAATTGCTTGCAATATTCAGAAGACTGGACCATGCGGCATAAGTTATTCTTATAAATACCCTCCGAATAATAGCAGTCATTGGCAAAACATATCACAGCGATTACTATCCTCATGTGCTGTACGCAGTGGGGGAAAACAATGGATGTTTTAGTTCATGAAGATAATTCAAAAACCTAGGCTCCCTGCATCATCATTATGATTATTATGTATGATTATCATGTACTTAATATCAGAGAAATGTACATGTATGTTTTTTTTGGTATGAGAATTTTCTCTGTTCTGATTGTTACTTTTTACTGTGGGAATATACATTTTAATGTTGCACCTTGGGACTATGAGGATGTTGATAGTAAGAATACATATGTATGTCAGTACTTAAGAAGCCAATGGTGAATAGTCTTGACCTAGTGATGATTATAGTGCCGAAATGAAGACGCGGCATTAGAAACCACAGGGATTCTGTATAGGCTATTCTCTTCAAGTAATGAGAGAGACAATATCAACATGTTGGATGGACAGAATGACTTCACCCATCCAATAGTCCCAGTAACAACAGAACAAAATATAAGTGAGAAAATACCTTACTCACTATGAAGAGTCAGAATGGCTCTACTCAGCAATGAGGGACAGTGGAACATGGACACCCACTCCTTTCCCCTTCTCCCCTTGTTGTTTTGTATTTGTGTTTGTAATTGTGTTGTAAACCTTTTACCATAACACAGTAGGTTAATGCTAGTGTTGTATTCTTGTCATCCCTTTTCTATAGAAGAGAAGCAGGTGGTGGTTGAATTTGGTGGGACTATATCACTAACACTGGATCCTGGGTAAACAGCCATAAAGTGAATGTCCAAACCATAGTCTGGATCTAGCCATACCTCAATGTTTACTGCGGCGCTCAATAGCTCCATAGCGAGCAACAGATAAATTAGAAGACAACTGACGGGGTGAGTGATTAAGTCCTATTTTAGTAGGAACATCCCACATGTGGACTTCAAGATCTAATAATCTACAAAGATGAAGATCAACAGAGTAACTGACAACAGTGTATCGTCTGCTTTACGTCTGAGAAGTATCACCTATAAGCCTTATCACTCAGCAAAATCAGTGAAACTATGGGACAATCCTACAAGTTACTAAAACTAGCAACAGTGAAAGCCCTTCAACTGTTGGTTGGATTACCAAGTTAATATCCACAATGGATAAGTCTTCGAAAGAACATCTCACAGCTGCAACAGTCAAACATAAGGTTCAGCCATGCAACCCCAAGTTCTAGCTATGAACACCAACTCAAAATGGGAGAAGACACTGAACCACATAAGCCAATACAACCAAGGTACAAACTGAATATCATCTGAAACATAACTACGAAACCAGATTACCTCAAGGTTCCAAACCCTGAACACCATCAGATAAAAGACCATATGAAAGCAAGCTAAATGTCTCTACATCAGCAACAAGAGGAATCATCCAATTGTTTGCAAACCTGTTACTGTGCTGGATTCATTCATCTGTGCATATATGTAGGTATAGATCAATTGTGGCCCTAGTCACAGATACTACCATGAGATGCCTCTCAGTCATATAAAGTTCTACACTGGACTAGATAACAACGACTAACTCTTTGCTGGTCCAATGTCAACCTAAATGCCATGGGTTATAGACTCGCGACTTGGTGGGTGTAAAATCTTTGTTGAACTACTTGGGATTCTGATATTAAAAGCAGAGAAGCTGAATGGACGTCTACTTGGCACCATGTATGGTGAGATGGTAAAGTACCTTCTGCAGAGCTTAAGTGGAAATTCCGGAAAGTTAGACCAACCTGAGGCCCCAAATTTCAAAAAAAGACACCGAGCCTACTGCAACAGAGTACTCGAATATTCTAGCCCGCGGAGGGATTTGTGATTGTGTGTAATTTCTATTATAAAGTATGATTTGCACCAGCCAATTACCAGTGACTAAATAGTAAGAACATAACTGAGTGCATTAATTCGGTACCCAGATAATGGGGAAAAGGATCTAATCGACAGCAAAGGTGGACCCATAACCGCACACCAGGAGATAGACTCGATTAATTAATTTAATTAGTACAAACTGCTGTTTATATGTTGGTTTTTGTTTTCTGAAGGTAACAGGTCAGTAGTTTTTTTTCCAATGGTATATAGATGGTATAGTATTTTGACACCAACTCATTATTTTTAACAATGAGAGAATGGTAAAAGGTGTCAGAAACATGTTATTTTGGGTTCTATTTAATATCTTTATTTGCCTTAATTATGAGGGAAAATGAAAGTAGACCCAATTTGTGGTTGTTATGTTGTTTGTAATAACCTGGTTTTTTCTGGGGTCACTGGGTACTATGTTGTAATACTGCATATCATTCCCATGCCTGTCTGAAAATGCATAGTGTTTATTACACCTATATATATATGTAACTGCAGATCTTGAGTTAATACCTGAACTGTTTGTCCAAAAGTGTTGTGTACATCAAGTAAATGTGGTGTCCAACAAGTGGTTGTTTATATGTTGTGAGCAATCAATATCCTTCTAGCATCTATAGTTAATTTAAGGGTGATGAAGTGGGAAGGGAAACCTACACACAGATGCCATTGTTTCAAGGATGGAACTCTTTCCTCCTGGGATTTGTGGTAAATATCCCGGATCACCCTGCATTCTTACCAGTGACAGAGAATCAATAAAACCCCCTAGACATTTTAACGAATTATTCTCAGGAATTAAAATCCACATCCCACAGTGATTAAAGTCATTAGACGTAGACAGTCAACATTTTTGGGTCATGTTATGGGAAAAAATGACTTGGAGAACTTGGTGACAACTGGCAAGATCGAAGGGAAGAGACTAAGGGGAAGACCAAGAAGTAAATATCTGGATGGCCACCTGCATGGTTGAGACAGGAACACGGAGCTGTTCCACGACTCTGATGATCGAGTGAGATGGCAAAACATGAACACATGATGGATGGAGACAGGATTCGATAGAAGTCGACACTAATTCCTGCTTCAAACTAGACACTTGAACAAGAAGATTTAGTTAACATGTCCTGTGCTTTATACATGTGACAAGATACTTTAAATTGCATATAACACATACTTCAAACAATCGAAGCCGTTCTTGATGAGGCAACATTGCCTTGTAAACCATATATAGGCATACGTATACTTTCTTCTATTTGTATAGTTTTCTAGATCGTAAAGAAGTTAGTCTGCTCTTGCTTTTCTTCTTGGTATATAAACAGATTCTCAAGTTTTAACTGGCGTTCATAGAAGTGTATGTCTACCTGCCCTCTTCCCCATTCTCTCCCCAATATTATATACATAATACACCAATGGGCATGGCAGGTATAATCAATGAGGTACTGACTCGGGTGGCGGATACTGACAAGTCTCCGACGCTTGCACGATTACCGGGCTGGGGGTGAAACCTCGTCAAGCACGTCAGTGTCGCATTCGATGGAAATAGAGGAGGTACCATAACCAGCTCCTCGTGGGAATAGTAAACATAAATACTTTGGGAATAGTTGCTGCAACGGAGGACTCAGCACTCATAGGAATCTCAATATGCAGTGACATCGTTCGACATGAAATAACATAACATGTATGTATGTATATCTACCAGTCTATGTGTCTATCTGCTTAACTAACTACCTACCCACCTAATTCACTGCCATGTCTTTTTGTCCATATATCCATCTTTCTTACTTCATCTGTCAGACACACATTATGGTACACCCACTTACACTTTCAAACTTTCACCCTTTCATCCATTTATATATACATAAACGCCAAATTATTTTAAATTATTTGTGATTATGCAAAACGGATACTATTGCACTACCTTCGCCATTACACACACATCTATGCTTCCATCCTTGGGTCTGTTATACAACCCATGCATGTGTTCATTTCCAGGCAGCATTGTCCAAGAAGATCTCCGAATACCATCGCATTGGCTTCATTGATGATCGCATCGATGTCCATTTTGCCGATGCCCATTGCATCAAAAAGCGTATATCTGAAGAGGACTCCCAGTTGGAGGTAACTCACCATGCAGGTAAGGTGCCAGCTTGTAGCAGTGTGAGTTAGTAAGTGCTTGAATGCATGTCTGAGTGGAAGTAGTTATTTTGAAAACAGCTTGAAGATTGTTGGGTTTTCATAAGATTAGGAGATTGTGAATGTATTGACGGAGTGGCACATACATACGCAGATGAAATAATATGTTTATATGCAATCAAAATAAATATTAGCTGACAGTCAAATACTAAGGTATATATTAGGTAGTTTTAATGTGGACAGACAGACAGGTGGGTAGATAGATCGATGGATAGAGAGACAGACAAACAAGTATATAGATAGACATACCGACAGATCCGATTGAGATTGGAAGCATATTAACAGACAGACAGGTCCACAGAACACTCCAAATACAATTCTAACAAACATTGTAAATCCGTTAACAATGCAAATAGACCTGAAATAAAAAGATCTTGGAATAGAAGACCTGCAAACAGACCTGAAAATAATAGAGCCCTGGAAATCGCAGAATTGGAAATTAACCTTGGATACTTCTGACGAACAGAGAAACAAGTGCTTAACAATCGAAGCCTAACAATTCAGGACTGCTATTGAAGAAAACAATCAGTGAAAGGAGAATGAGAGACAGAGCTTATGATTGACCGATTCGTGTACTCAATCAAACAGAGGGAAAATTGTACATGGTGCCTATAATCTGAATTGCCTGTGATTTTTTTCTTTTTTTACACTAAGTGACAGAGTGTTCGAAATACGCAGGACAACACACAGTGAAATTGGTTAATAACTAACTATTGCAATGTAGTGAATGAGAGCCCTCTTTGAAGCAAAAAGGCGTACATAGTCCACCAATCTATCATGTGCCATGCCGGTAAAGGTGGGCGGTCATGATTCGCCGTTTCACTCGATCAAAAGAGCCGTGGATCAGCTCAGTGTTCTTGTCTTGACCATGCCATGTGGTCAAACCATTCAGATATTTACTTCTCTATCTTCTCTTTGTTCTCTTCCCCTCGATTGCCAGTTAACACCATGTTCTCTAATTTATTTCTTTTTATAACGTGACCAATGAAAACCGTGTCCACGTACTGCAAAGGCCGGTTCAAAATGACACTTGATTACCTAAATCAGGACACGCCATTGGTCATTTTGTGGTCCACTTATAATAAGACAGAAAGGAGTGGAGAAGATTGTGACAACTGAGACGATCGAGGATTTTAAAAACAAAGATCCACAGAAGGAGAAGTTGCTGGGTGGTTCGACAGTGTGGCAGGGAAGACAATCCGTGCTGAAACTTATCAAGAACAGGAGGCATGTCCAGTATGACGAAGGGTGTTCCGTAACTTTGTTTTAATTTTTACAAAGGACATGATGGGTTTTCCGTAACTTTGTTTACATGTTGACAAAGAGCATGACGGGATATACTTGCCTGTACATGTAGAACCCGCAGCATGATTTTGATGGTGGAATTGGTGAAGTTATTGGGTTCAGCACACTAGAAGAAAAAAAAAAATAAAACACTCGCAGGAAAAATCAGATAAGGTTCAACTACATCAGACACTTTAACCTTTCAGGACGTTATGACTCGGCAATCTGAACTCTCAAACACGATTATCGGATTTATATGTTCATGTGTTCTTTTCTTTCACTTGCATGTCGTGTGACAGTAACTATCTAAGGACTTTGTCTCTTGTCTGTCTACCTGCCTGCCTGCCTGCCACCCTGCCAAGCTCTATTTACCTGTCTATCTATCTATCTATCTATCTATCTATCTATCTATCTATCTATCTATCTATCTATCTATCTATCTATCTATCTATCTATCTAGCTATCTATCTATCTATCTATCTATTTATTTATCTAGCTAGCTAGCTAGCTAGCTAGCTATCTATCTATATGTATGTCTGTCTGTCTGCCTGGCTATCTGTCCGTCTTTCTAACCGTTCGTCCGTCCTTCTGTCTATCTGTTTGTCCGTCCGTCCACTTACTTATCTACTTAGCTATGTGTCTTTGTGTCTGTATGTCTGCCTACCTGCGTGTCTGTCTCTCTGTCATCTGTCAATGTAACCATTAATCCATGTATACATCCACTCACCAGTCTATCTGCCTTCCTATCCACGTGTTTGTCTCTCTGTCATCTGTCTATCTATATATTCATAGACCTATCCATCCATCTGTTTGTCTGTCTGTCTACGTCTCTGGTTTGAATTGCTAGATCACGTATTCTTGGCCACAGCATAATGGTGTGGGAGTAATCTCCTTTCGGCGCGGCATTTCTCGCCAGACAGTTCCCAGGAAAAGATTATACGGTATCTATGTAATGAGGCCTCGTGGCCTCATGGATAAGGCATCTGACTTCGGATCAGAAGATTGCGAGTTCCAATCTCGTCGGGGTCGGAATTATATTTGGTCTCTGTGGCTAAGGGCTTGCGAACGCGGTTTGTGAGCCCGTATATCCGGGTTCGAAACACAGCGGTGCTGGTTTTTTCGAAAAAGGTATAGGAGCCGGTCGTTCAGAAAGCAATGGCAAACTACTGAATGTAAAATTTGCCCAGGAATCACGAACAGCGAAAATGCTGGGGTTGACTGCTACGTCCTGTGAGGGGTCAACGCCAGGTCCATTCTATTGGCAACGAATAACCATTCCCCCGCTGGAGATTGTGCATGAACCTCTTGTTGGAATGTAGTAGATAGTTAAAGATTACACCCTAGTAGATGATGATAGTGACATTTAACAATAATCAGATTTGGCAGAGATGTTGTTTCTAATCAATCTCACATTGGAGGAGACATCGAGAAAGCTAATAGCCGTACTCGGCTTCTTGGATATGACAGAGTTTCGGTTTTTTATTTTTTTCATTCGCTCACTTTGAACTAAAGCATAGTCCATATACGTGCTATTACTCAGACTGCATTGGACTGAATTTTGCGCGTGGATTAGCTTTCCCTATCACCAGTGTCCCCTGCCATCCAGCGAACCCACTGCGACTTCTGAGGTACTTGAAACTGACCTCTCCAAGTCAAGGACGAGAAGTCAACATTTTAGACCAACTGACCGGTATTGAGGTTGAAACCGCTACCTCGGAATCAGCACACCGGTTGTTTAAGATTTGAGATCATCTACTCGACACTTCCTTTATGAGGGCGTTTTTGAAAAAACCATGTATAAGATTAACTTTTAATCATTAAAAATAACGTAACATTCAAAGAAAACATTCATGCGCAGAAATCTTGTTGGTGTAAGAATTAATTGTTGTAGCTGCAGTCTCATAGCATCAGTAGCAACAGCCTGGTCAAATCTCCCGGCTCACCATTTTGGCAACACCATTTTCCTATTCCTGATGAGATGCCATTTGCCTGACTGTCAAGGCCATTATCTTTTGCTGTCATAGTCTGACGCAAGTGACTAGTACATTTTTTTTTTTTTTAGCATATCCTTTACAGGACATCGCTGTCAACACCAGCATCTTTCAGCTGTATGTTGATTTCTTGGCAAGATTACGCTCAGTAGTTTGCCATTGCTTTCTGAGCGGCCGGCTCAGTGTCCCGCAAGTCACCAGCGGGGGACGAACCGCTCCGAGCTCGCTCCCGCAACGAGACTTTGCGTGACAAACGGGATTACGGAGAAAGTGTTGTAACCCCACAGCCAGAGAGACCGGCACTAGTGCATTTAGTCGCTGTTAATTCAGAATTGTGCCAAACATTATTCGTCCAGTTTAACTTGCCTAGCCCAGACTCCCTAGCGTAAATTATTTCCCCTGATGTTAGATAAACCATGGTGTCAGGTCTAATGACGCTATCTTTCAATGGTTAATTAAATAGACCAAAAAACACACCAAAAACAAAACAAACCAGATTTTTACAGAACACACACCCACAAACAAAAATAAAAAACAGAATTAGCCCCTAATTTAAAACTTTAAAGAAAAACGACGTGACAGAATCTGAAAGAGGTTGTGTGTGTGTTTTTTTTTTTTTAAATACGCCATCAGTGTTCATTTTGAAAGAAAAATATAAATTTTAAACTGTGTGCATTAAAATTTAAAAAAAAAAAGAAGAAATCATTATAGATTTCAGGAACACTCGAATCTCAGCTCACTATTCTACAGAACGCACACTGGCTCAGAGATACGCGTTAGGTTACCTAGATTGTGTCATCAGATAAGGGGCACTTCTGCCTTCCGCTCTCCATGTGATATAGTTCTTCAACTAGCCTATCCGTTGTTCATTCCTTCCAAGTTGACTCTGGTGGACATGGAAGTCTACCCTTGCCTTGTCAGATGGGTTGCCGTAGTCCTTTATGAGCGTAGGGTTTCACTGTGCACGGGTTCTTGGACTTCTGATCCCTGTACGATTACACCTGGGTTGCCACAGTGATCTGCCTTGTCCCCAGTGCTCTTTCATATCTACAATATCACAGTCGCAGCTATTGAGACACCAGATCCTGACATTTGCAGATTATGTGCTTGACATTTTGGTGTCACTATTTCAGACATAAATATAGAAGGGAAAATTATTAACCAAGTGGATAATTTTAAGTACCTAGGGGCATTATACCATCAAATAGAAGTTGTACAACAGAGATTAAAAGCAGAATAGGGAAGGCAAAAGCCGCATTTCAGAAAATGAAGATTATCTTATGCAATAAGTCATTATCACTGAATGTGAGAAACAGAGTGCTGAAATGCTGTATAGAACCAACTTTTCTGTTTGGCGGTGAATCTTGGAATGTAAATGAACAAATTAGGAAGAACTTAGAAGCAACAGAGATGTGGTGTTTGAGAAGAATGTTGCGAATTGCTTGGACTGCCAGAGTAACTAACAACGATTGCCTGAAAGAGGCTAATAAAACTAGAACATTTCATACAACAATAAAAACAGACAAACAATTTTCTTCGGTCATGTGATGAGAACAGAGGCATCGGAGAACATCGTGACAACTGGAAAGATCGAGGGGAATGAGAGGCAGAGGCAAACCAAGAGAATGATGCTGGAAGGATTGAGACGGTGGCATGGAGGAATATCATCACCAGAGTTGATCCAGAACACCAAAGACCGAGATCTGTGGAGAGCCATGAGCGCCTACGCCAGTTGGTATTGCACTTGATGATGATCATGTGTAAAATTAACCTTAAGACATAAAATTGGGTCCATTACTTTTTTTATGAAGCATAATTAACTCAAACGCCAGGAGAATAGTATTTGTTGGTGATAGTTCCAATACCTTACATTTGTTTCTACTGTACGTTTTGTTCGTGTTTGCCCATATCATAAGTTTAGATACCCCCTTTCCTACCCCTTGTGATATGAACATTGTTACCCTTTGAAAATAAAGATCAGTAATAATAATAATAATAATAATAATAATAATAATAATAATAATAATAATAATAATAATAATAAAAATAATAACATTGGTGTAAACCCACAGTAAATGTTTACCTTTCATCTTTAATGTAAATTATCATCTTGGGAGAAATTCGTGATCCAAACTCTTGCCAATATTAAGAATTAATCGTGTAGTTGCAGTCTCATAAATACAGTAATGATAGGGGATCCCGCTTTTTGGTGCACCAATCTGTCAAACATGAGATGGGATAATTTCACCGAGCGTTTTGTTTCGTTTTGCCCTGATTTTATATTTTAAATACTCTCTTTACAATATCTTATAATGTTATAAACAGAATTGCAAAACTAAGGTGAAAATTAACCTGTAATCTTTAACTGTAAAGTACTAGGAGTTAATTGTTGTAAATGTAATCTCATAACTCTATTAACAAGGTGGTGAAGATTAACTTGTACCTTTAATAGTGAAGCATTATGAGTTAATCGCGTGGTGAAGATTAACCTGTATCCTTTAACTGTACAGCATTGGGAATTAATAGTTGTAACTGTAATCACACAACATCATTAAACAGATGGTGAAGATTAATCTGTAACCTGCAATAGTAAAGCATTATGAGTTAATCGTGTTGTGGCTGCAATCTCATAACACCAGCAAGACGATGGAGAAGATTAACCTTTAACTTTTAACACTAAAGCATTAGAAGTTAACAGGCTCGTCAAGTCTCTCGACCCACCATTCTGACAATCCCGTGTTTCTAGTGCCTGATACGCCCTTTTCCTGGTTATAAAGTCTTATAAAGTTATCTTTTGCTGTCATAGTCGGTCTCAAGTGGCTAGTTGGAATTGCTGTTCCTTCAGAATCGTAGCAAACATTCGTACAGTTTAACTTTCCTAGCCCAAACTCCCAAATCTAAGTTATCTCCCCTGATGTTGGATAGGCCGCAGTGTGGGATCTAATGGCGCTGTTTTCATTGGTTAATTCAATAGACAAACACAAAACAAAACAAACTGTAATTAGCTTTCAATTTTTTAAAATTCTCATCATCATCTCATCTTGTTCCTCTTGTACCTTGCGGTGTTGAGGTGAAGAATCAACAGCGGGAGAGTGCCCGTTTATGGGCTTCATATATCAAGATTCCCAAAGACTGTTATTCCCTCTATCCATCGTTTACATGGTCGGCCTCTTCTTTTGGTTCCATTTGGTCTGTACATCATTGCTTGCTGTGGTATACCGTTAGTTAGTGGCCTAATTATATGGCTAAACCAATTAACTTGCCGTTTTCTGTTGAAGTATATCACTGCTATAACCCTCACTTTAGTCCTGATTTCTTAATTTCTGTATTTTCTCTCTTCTTGATACGTTGAGTATTCTTCTCAGGAATCTCATTTCCGTTGTTGTAATTGTTCTTTTCTCTTTTTCTGTCATTATTCAGGTTTGGCATTAGTAGCATTGAGTTTGAAAGAAACCGTTGTTACGTGTTTGTTCTTTATTATGGGTGTCATTTGTTCAATGAGTTGGTTTGCCTTATTGCATCTATTTTCGATCTCGTCGTCTTATTTGCCGTTTGATGATATTATACTTTCTAAATACTGGAAACTCTTTACTTGTTTCAGTGGGTGTTCTTCTAGATTAATCTCTAGTTTTTCCTTCGTTGGTTATAGTCATAAAGTCCGTTTTATTGATGCTAATTTTCATGTTATGTTCCTTACACACTATTTTTACTATTTATGTGGGCTTGTAATTCTGCTTCTGATTTTGCTTTTAGGGCTTGTTCGTCGGCAAATACTAGCTCTTTAATGATGTAATTTGCCTATCGTTCTTCTTCTGTGTTCTGTTCGTCGTACGATGTTGTTATGCTTGGCTGGGTTCTTTACATATGATGTCTATATAGGTTATGAACAAGCGAGGGGACAGGACACAACCTTGTCGTACTCCGGATCTTATGGTGACGAGTTCTGTGTGCCCTCCACTTGTTCTTACCGCGCATATACTGTTGTTGTTTAAGCTTCTACATAGTTTGTTAGATGTGTACTCATGCCATATCCTTTAAGAATTTCCCCACAGCTTGTTTCTATTAGGGACGTTCATTTGAAACCCGTTCCAATGGCTTTATTACAAAAGCATGAAAGAAACATTAACAGGTATGGTAGAATTAAATAAAGCATTCATTTTGAATGAATTATGCACTATGGGTTGGTCAGAAGAAGTCGCTCAGACATTCAGGCAAGCATCCCATTGCTTAGATAGGCTGTGATTGCCGTCCGCAAAAAAAAAAAAATGATTGTGGTTGCTCACTGAACCAAGTGTTTACCGCGTTCATATCGTCTGCATCTGTGTGAAATCGTTTCCCCTTGAGAGCTTTTTTAAGAGGTCCGACCAAATGAAAATCACATGGTGACACATCAGGACTATAGGCTGGGTGTTGCAGAATTTCCCACATCTTCCTTGCTAATGCTTCCTCCACAATATTTGCCACATGCGAACGAGCATTATCGTGCAACAAAATCACACCGCGATAAAGCATGCCGGGTCGTTTATTCTTGATGGCTTTTTGCAGCTTGTCTAGTGTTTTCAAGTAGTGGGTAGAGTTGATGTTGACACCAGGTTCTTTAAATTCGGTCAACAATAGCCCTTCATGGTCAAAAAAATGTGCTCAGCATAACCTTACCAGCGGAAATCTGTATCTTAACATCTTTTGCTTTTGGTGATCCAGCATGCTTCCATTGAATGCTCTCTCTTTTGCTGCCACTATGCAGAAGAGAAATGCATCACCCTCTACTCTGTAACGCAGCAAGTGGTTCAAACACCATCCCATGCGTTAATCTTTTTGGTGGTCGGTCAACATCCGTGGTACCCACTGTGAACACACATTCCGATATTGCAGATTTTTACGAACGACATTTTGAATTGTCCCAATTGACTCATCAAATTCTTTCGCTAGCAAACGTATACTTCGACAACGGTTCATCTGTACTGCTGCATCAAATTTGGCGATGGTTTTTTTTTCTGTTACAACAATATGCGCTTGACCCGGCCGTCGAAGATCTATCGTGAACTGACGTCCTTTCCGAAACATTCGTGCCCAGTCTGTCACTGTTGTCTTCGACACACATTTGTTACCGAACGCTGCCTGCATTCTTCGATGAATGTCCACTGGTCGACATCCTTCAAATGAAAGAAACTGAATCACCGCTCATTAAGCTTCTTTGGACGGATTTTGGATCAACCCGGCCATGTTCTCAACGGTCAGAAACAGAACCTATGCATCATGGGACGATAAACATTTGTTCTTTTATTCATTGCTCAGTACTTATCATATGACTATGACATGATCACGTTCAATGTACGTAATTACGCGTGGTGCGGCACGAACGGATTTCAAATGAACGCCTCTTATACCTACTCACTATAATCCCTTTTCTTGGTCGAATAAGGCTAAGTAAAGTTTTTCATTAAATTCAGTTGATTTTTCTATAAGTTGTCTAAGAGTAATGGTGCATATTTGCATCCCCCCCCCCCCCCCCCCCCCCCCCCCCCCCAATATCCAAGTTGTGTTTCGCTTAGCTGAGATTCTGTTGTATGTCGTACTGTTTTCTCTAGATTTTTTGCAAAATGTATTCCAATATGACTCAAAAGATAAATGCCCATGTTTCTGTGCAGTCTCTTTATTTTCCTAATTGAAATAATTATGCGCTTCCACTGTCTCGTGGTGTCTGTTGTTGTACCCAAACATGGTTAAACAGTCTATGTAGTCATGCTGCTTCTACTTCTCTTGATGCTTTAATCAGTTCATTTGTTATTTCGTCTTGTCCCTGTGATTTATTCAATGGGGCTAATCTGACAGCTTCTCTAATGTCTTCTTTCAGTATGTCTGGTTCTAATTCTTCGATGGCATCTGTGTCAGTAAAGTTTTTAAAAATTAACAATCTTAAAATAAATAAAAACATAACCCGACAGAAATCCGGCTCCCTGGCCGAGGAGTTAGCAGCTTTCTCCGTTAACTCCGAATACTATCGTGGTTGACGTGAGCGCACGAGAATTAGAAGTGGTTCGAGTCGTGCCACTGACTTATGAGAGTATGGAGCCGGTCGCTTAGAAAGTCGTGGCATGCTGATGAGCGTAATCTAGCCTAGGAATCAACATACAGCTGAAAGATGCTGGTGTTGACCGCAATATCCTGAAACAGGATGGAAACGCAAAGGGGGGGGGGGGGGGGGGGGGGGGGGGGGGGGGGGGGGGGGGGGGGGGGGGGGGGGGGGGGGGAGATAACCCGACAGAAACAGAATGAGGTTCTGTCTTTTTTTGTTACGTCAATGGTATTCATTGGAAAAGTAAAGGAGAATTCAAGAATTACAAATGGAAAAGGCAACTCATTATAGAGTTAAATAGCTCCCGAATCACAGGGCAGTATTCTATAGAAAGAATATATGTTAGAAGATGAGCTTTAGGCTACCTTGAGTATGTCACGAGAATCTGCCTTGTAGATTTCCATGGAACATACTCGTAGCTCCTCAACCAGTCGTTGCGTTGTTGATTGCTTCCAGGGTTACACACTGTCCCAACTCGCTGCCTCCAAGTGAATTGTACGTGTATTTTTATCATTTGCTCGTGTATTGTATATTGGAGGCGCGGTATATTAGAGGAATGGTATGCGCCTACTGGCCCTCTGGTTGTGAGTTCGAATCCGCATCAAGAGGGTTTTTTCTATATAACCTGGACTCCCATATCAACTCAGCCTTAAATGTTATCTATAAAATGTCTTGGACAGTAAAGGTGTTCAGTGTGATACTGACCACATCATTTGTCAAGTGTTAATTGGTCTGTAATAATATGCGTCTAAAATCATGTGTCCAGTGCGCTTTAAAGACATGTAAACGGGTTCTTTACTTTGCAATAAAATACAATTAACTCTTAAACGGCAGAAGAACAGTATTTATGATGGAATAATTTCTACTGGATGTTTTTTTTTTTTTTTTTTCGTTATGCTTTTTTTAAGCAGATTCAGTGCTAAGCAAAAAGTAGCTTTGGACCAAACACAAATTATCATCATCATCATCATCATCATCATCATCATCATCATCATCATCATCATCATCATCATATGCTGATAAACGTGGGCGGTCATGTTTCTCTTTCTTACACGATCACTAGAGTCGTGGATCGGCTCTTTGTTCTTGTCTGAATCAAGTCATGTGGTCAGTCAAGCTATCTATATATTAACGTCTCTGCTTCTCTTTATTCTTTTACCCTAAATCTTGCCAGTTGTCACTAACTTCTAGGGTTTATTTTTTTCTTATAACGTGACCCAAAAATATGTGTCTAATTTCTCCAATCAATTTACGGTTTAAATTTGCTTCTTGAGGGACTTGCTCCTTGGTTTTTCTGCCTTTCAGTGGTATTCTCTGTATTTTACTCAGAAACCATATTTCCACTACCATTATGTTTTTCAGCTTGTCTGCTCATTGTCCACGTTTCACGTCACTACAAATGTATAGTTTCTATGTAGCACTTCAACACTCTTGTACTGATTCACTTGTTTAAGAATATTACCATTTACCTGTATTTTACATAGTGATAGGGAGGAAAGATATGGAGACATTACACATCCTTATCGCACACCTTTCTTAATATGCTGATATTGACCTATTTCATTATCAATCTTTATGGCAACTTTCTGTTTCTAATATATGTTGTTGTTTTTTTTGGTTTTTTTTTTGGTGTTGTCAACGCGCTCATCAATGGACACGCAGACAACCCCGAAGTGCTCATCTATCCAGATGGATCTGTTGTAAAGAAGCAGAGAAGTGCGTGGGCATTTACAGCCCGTTCAGCGGGCCGAACCGTTCAAGAATCCAGTGGTGCCCACACTATGCCCACGAGCAGCATGACGATGGAGGTGATGGCAGTAACACAGGCTTTCCTATGGCTAGAATCACAGCATTATACCAATGTGTGTGTACTAAGTGATTCAATTAGCATGATTCGGAAGGTCGAAGCTGGATCTGTACATAGACAGTGGACTGAGTCGCTGAGGAAGTCTGTTGTCCGTAAAGTCACCTTCATCTTCGTCCCGGGACATGCGGGAGTCGAGGGAAATGAACGAGCTGATAAACTGGCTGGCTCTGCACTCCCTGCAGATGGCCAGCCTGTGGATCGTGCCGATGTTATTAACGTCCTTAAAGACATGTCGAGAACAGAAGACTTTGACTTCAGTGAATCCATATCGCTGTCCAGGATGAAAGACTTGGAAGTAAGAATTGGCACGGCCAGACACGAGAGGTACATCGCGAAAATGAGGTGCCTCGTCAACCAACACAGAACTGGCACTATTAGCCACCGGACGCTGATGCATATGCTAGGGGGAGGATCTGAGCACCTATGGACCTGTCCAGAGTGCAATGAAGATGCCCCAACTGATAACTGATAACTGATATTTTTTTTTACAAGACTGCGATCTTTCCATCAATTTGTAGATCTGCAAGCATTTTGATCATATTGACATGTCTTACTTTATCCAAAGCCTTTGCGTAGTCAATGAAGCAACGATCTTTGTTTACTTCTATTGAACGCTCAATTAATGTTATCAGCAAACACACATCATTTACTGTGCCCTTGCCTTTCACGAATCCACATTTTATTTTTAAGTTGCATATCCTTTAAAGACGAAGCAGTCAATACCAGCATTTTACTGCCGGTGTTAATGTCCCTCGCAAGTTTTACGTTCAGTACTGTGCCAATGCTTTCTGAACGGCTGGCTCCCATATCAACACGTTAAAACCAGCGCGACACTGTCTGCACATTGCTCCACATTGCTCCTCCCCTAGTTCGGGTTGTATTTACTTCTTAACTTTTTGTATGATGATTCTTAGCAAAATCTGTGTGATGTGGCTCATTATGCCAATTGGTCGGTGTTTATCACATTCCGAGGTCTCTGATTTCTTCGGGATCGCATTTAATATTTTTTTTGTTTGCATATCCTTACGGGACATCGCTGTCAACATCAGCATCTTTCAGCTGATTGTCGATCTCTTGGCAAGATTACGCTCAGTAGTTTGCCATTGCTTTCTGAGCGGCCGACTCTCATACCCCGTAAGTTACCGACGCGATTCGAACCACTGCTGATTCTCACCGTCGTCACGTTACTTACGAGAGTATACGAGATTACGGAGAAAAGTCGCCAGCCTCTAAGCCAGGAAGCCGGCGCAATTAATATAGATTTACATAATTCAGGAGAAATATCTCGGGTATCATATATTGTATTTGACAGTCTGGTGACCAGGTCTTTTACAGATTCTTCTAAGGCATTGATCATTTCTGTTGTGGTGTTGTCTGGACCCGGAGTCTTGCCAGTTTTCATATGGTTAAGAGCATTCTGAACCGTCATCCTCAAAGTTAATGGTCCTTCATTTTTATTCAGAAAATCATACTGTTCCTCTCTTGTATCGTAATAAAGGTCTTTTACTTGGTCTGACAATATATGTAACATATGATCTTTTTCTATTATGATTTTGCCATTTGTGGTTTTTAGGCAATCCGTCGATGTGTGTGTTCATTTCTTAGTGATGTCATTAATTTTTTTGTGCATCAATCTGGTATTCATGGTGTTGTGTTTGTTTTCAGTTTCCCTGCAAATGTCCACAAGCCATGCTTTTTGCGCACAATTTACAAGTTTTCCTGTGAATCTCTTCATATTTGTTATGATTATATTTTGTTATGTCTTCTTATTTCTATTAGTTTTAAGATGTCTTCGTCATCCATTTCTTACGTCCCGTCATCTTCATTTTCAGGATAGTTGTTTGTGCAGCCTGGCTGACTGGGTTCTTACCTCTTTCCAATTGGTCACTGACATCTTGAAATAGAATTTTCAGATCGGACAGTGCATCAAATTTGTTCTTTATCTTTACGTTGAATTTATCTTTTATTTCCTCACTCTTCAGTGCACGTCGATCAAACTGTGTGTTTCTTGCTTCTCTTATTTCATATGTATATTGCTTATGACTAATCTAGGATGCTGTAGCAGTCTGCGCTTGGTCCAGTGTCTGGGACTTGTAAGGCATTTCGAAATCTTCTGGTGACAAAAACGGATGGCGGAAAATGGGAAGCAAGGATTGTCACAGTTTTGACTTAAACATTGTTACTAAACTTTGTAGCAGACAAGTTGTATTATATATCAAATAAAATGGGGTTGCATATAGAAAACTACCGTATATAAGCCCTTGGCAATTATGGAAAGTCGCTTAAAAGGATTAATCTTCTCATGGCAATTAATCCGTTAACTTCTTGAAATATGAAACTTATTGTTGAACAATTGTAAAGGTTAACCATTCATCTTTAACAGTAAATTAATATCTTGAGGGAAGTATCATGCACCATACTCGTATGCTCTTTAAGATTTAATAGTGTAGTTGCAACCTCATAACTGCGGACATGAGTGCGTTGTCCCAAATATCCGTTCAACATTCTACCATTCCTGAAAGCGCTAATTTCCACTAAACGTCTTGTTTTGCCCTGATTATATACATTTAAAAAGAAAAAAACTTTTACAAATCTTACAATGTTAACAATATTGTAAAAGCAGGGTGAAGATAAATTTTTAATACAATTAACAGAAAATAATTCGTGCATCAAAATCTTGCAAGCATTATGAGTTCATCCTTGTAGCTGAAATCTCATAGCATCAATAACGACAACATTGCAGTTATAAACATATTTTAGGCGAACGAAAGAAGAAGAAGAATAACGACAGCCAGATCAAGTCTCTCGGCTCACCATTCTGCCAACCCCATGTTCCTAGTGCCTGATGAGATGCCCTTTCCCTGGCAGTCAAGCCTGTTATCCTTTGCTGACATAGTCTGACGCAAGTGACTAGTGCATTTAGTCGCTATTGCTTCAGAATCGCTGCAAACATTATTCGTCCAGTTTAACTTCCCTAGCCCAGATTCCCTCGCGTAAACTACCTCCCCTGATGTTAGATAAGCCATAATAGTGTCAGGTCTAATGACCCTATCTTTCAATGGTTAATTAAATTGACCAAAAAATTAGCTTCTAATTTTAAAAATACAACATTACGCTACAGAAACCGAATGAAGTTCTGTTGATTACGTCACCGGTGTTCATTAGAAACGCACAATAAAAATGATCTCATGAATTAAACATTTTGAAAAGCAACAATTATAGCGTTAAGGCGTACATGAATCGCATCTCACAATTCCACGGAACGGACACTTGATTGGAGGCCAGCTGTAGGCTGCCTTCAGTTTGTGAAGAGATTGATGGTCTCTTCTACCTATTCGCTATCCCTGGAGCATAATGCCCCAACTAATCCATCAGTTGTTTATATTTTTTTTTCAATTCCCATTCAAGTCTGCACGATGACTGTCCGCCTCCATATGGAAATGTCTTTGTGACTTGTGATTTGCTGGTATATTGTTTGCTTTGAGATTTCTCAATCTGTGGTGTTTTATTGGAGTAATAGTTATATTTATTAGATAGATCAAGGAGTAAGACAAGTCTGTGTTTTGTCGCCGGGTGTCCTCTATCTCTGTATAGCGAAGTAATAATTAGATAGATTAAATATGGGCCAGAATGACGAGCTGGAAATTTAAAACAATCTAAGATATGCAGGTATCACAGAATAGATAGTTGAAAACGCAAACTATCAACATCTTTTGGACGCTGTAGTAATAGAGGATGCAAAGAAAGATTTCCGTGAATATCAAGAAAAGATAAACAATGGTTTATATTAAAGACAAGGATAACATTAAAATGTGATATTAGAATGTAAGAGAAAATATTCGGCCAGGTTGAAAACGTGTTATACCTATGGGTGATCATAACGTCGATGGTAAAAGATATATAACTGGGATTAACAGCAAAATATGTCATGTAAAAGATGCTTTTCAGAAAATTATCATATGCACTATGTCAGTCTCATTGAATCTCAGAAATAATATTTGGAAATATTATTTAGAACCTGTTTGGATGCATAGCAGGGAATTGTGGAACGTGAAAGACCACGTTAAGAAGAGCTTGGAAGCAGCATAGATGTGTTTATGAGAGGAATGTTGCCAATAGCTTGAACTGCCAGAGGAACTAGAACCGATTGTTTGGAACGCGCCATGGGAGCATTACAAAAAACTATAAGAAAGTGACAAATGGCGTACTTTCGTCATATATTGAGAAGAGGCGCATTTTAAAACATCACGACCATTAGAAAGATCAGTATGAGAAGAAATAAAGGCCAAAAGATATTATGCTCAATGGGCTGAGCACGGAGAATTAACAGCAACACAGTTGGTCCAGAACACCAAGGATCAGTGGAGAGTCTTGAATGCCTACGCCAGATGGCAGGGGACATAATGATTAGGTATAGTTTTGTCAAATTCTCTTTCCAAAATACGGGGCTTTTTTATTTTTTCTGTTGGTTCAATCGACAATTGCTTCTCCCCCCTTATTACACTCGTCAAGGCTACTCCTTGACATGATTTCTGCGTTAATGTTTCTGCGATACGAAGCCATTTTGAGTCGATAAGTTATATATATATATATATATATATATATATATATATATATATATATATATATATATATATATATATATATATATATATATATATATATATATATATATATATATATCTTCTTCTTCAGCTTTCCGAGCCATTGAGGTTCTTTGCTGCAAATACAATCCGTCTACATTCGTCTCTCTGGTGGACCTTCTCTTGCCAGTTGTTGATTCCAAGTGCTTGTAGGTCTGTACATGTATTATCTCTCCACCGTCTTCTTGGTCTACCTCGGGGTCTATGGTCATTTATTTCCAGAGTGTAAGCGAGTTTTGTTTCCCTATTATCTTCCATTCTTTCTATATGCCCCAGCCATTGTAGTCTATTAGCCTTCATGATACCAGTGATTAGCGGGGACTTAAACAGATCATAAATGTCTTTGTTACTTCTTCTTTTCCACTCTCCACTTTGTGTATCCCTAATGGGTCCAAAGACGCGTCTTAAAATTTTGTTCTCAAAGGTTTGTAACAAGGCTTCGTCTCCTTTCGTTGTACTCCAGGTTTCAGAGCCATACAGCACAACTGGTCTGATCAGTGTTTTGTATATTGTGATTTTGGTGTTACGAGATAGCGCCTTTGATTTTAGTAGATGTTGTAGTGCATAGTATATCTTATTTCCAGAGTTGATTCTAGTTTGTATTTCTTCCCTTATGATGTTGGAGCAGTTAAAGATTGTACCCAGGTATTTGTATGTTTCCGTTCTTTTAATGGTCATATTATCTGTTTGTATGTGGCCAGAGTTTTCAGCCATTCCGTCTCTTGAAATTACCATATATTCTGTCTTATCTTGGTTGATAACCAGCCCCATCTGTTGGGCTTTTTCCTTTAAGTGTGTCAATATTTCCAATGTCTTTTGTTCACTTTGCCCTATAATACCTATATCATCTGCATAACTAAGCAGCTTGGATGTTCCTTCAATATCACATTCCTCCTTTATCTTCCTTACAACTTTCTCTAGAGCCAGATTGAAGAGTAGCAGCGATAGTGCCTCACCCTGTTTCAAGCCAGATGTTATTTGGAAGGTGTCTGATTTCCTGCCTTTATATGTTACTATATTATAAGTATCTTCCATGCATAGTCTGGTCATGTTGATTAACTTCCTTGGTATTCCAAATTCCTGCATAGCATTCCATAGACTATTCCTATGGACACTATCATAAGCCTTTTTAAAATCCACAAAAATGTTATGGAGATCTCTTTTATATTCCCAATGTTTCTCGGCTATTTGTCGTAAGATAAATATCTGATCTATTGTTGATCTGTTTTGTCTAAAACCCGCCTGGTAGTCACCTAATATGTCTTCTGAATATGGTTTTAGTCTATTTAGTAATACTGCAGATAGTATCTTATAGCTTGTGGACAGTAGTGATATTCCTCTATAATTTCCACATTGGAACTTGTCTCCTTTCTTAAAGATAGGTATCAATAATGACTCTTTCCAGTCATGGGGTAATTCTTCTGTCCTCCAGATTTTTATTATTAGTTCGTATAGCTTTAGATGTAATGCATGGCCACCTGCCTTTATAAATTCAGCAGCAATTCCATCAGTCCCAGTTGCCTTATTGTTTTTAAGTCGTGTGATTACATATAGGATTTCTTCAAATGTAGGTTCTTCAATTTGTGGTTCGCATGTTAGAACCTCTTCCTGTGGGAAAATGTTACTTGGAGCTTCACAATTTAGTAATTCAATAAAATATTCTTTCCATGTGTTGCACATTTCCTCATTGGTATTTATCATATTCCCATTTTTGTCTTTTAAACCATATGTGTTTTGTTGGTGCCCTCGTTTCATTGACTTCAGTTCTTTAAAAAATTTTCTGGATTCATTTTTCTGGTGATTAGTTTCCATATCTTTGATTATATTACTCATATATTCTCGCTTCTGCTGTCTGACTATTTTTGTAGCCTCTTTACATTCATTTCTATAATGCTCTTCCTTTTGTATGTTATTGATGTCATTTAACCATACATGTCTGGCATTCTTCTTCCTAATGACTGCTTCTTCACATTTTTGATTGAACCATCTTTTCTTTCTATGCGTGGTTAACACACCGAGACATTCTTCTGCGGTAGATTGAATTGTATTCGTGATGTTCAACCAAGTTTGGTCAACGCTTTCCTCCAAAGGGTTTTGCAGAGTTTCAAGTTTACATTTTATTTCATCTGTAAATTTCTCTTTGACTGTAATGTCTTGTAGTTTTTCTCTGTTATATGTTGGGTGTAATCTTTGTAATTTAGTATAGAAAGCTCTCTTAAGTTTTATTTTAAATTTTGCTCCAACGAGGAAGTGGTCACTGTGGCACTCAGCTCCTCTATAACTTCTAACTTGCTGATATATATATATATATATATATATATATATATATATATATATATATATATATATATATATATATATATATATATATATATATATATATATATATATATCATCATCATCATCATCGTGTTCCTCTTGTACCTTGCGGTGTCGAGGTGAAGTATAAACTTCGTGAGAGTGCCCGGTTATGGGCTTCGTATATCGACATTCCCATGGATTCTGTTATTCCCTCCGTCCAACGTTTACGTGGTCGGCCTCTTCCTCTGTTTCCATCTGGTCTGTACATCATTGCTTGTTGTGGCATGCTGTTGACTGGTAGCCTACTTGCATGGCCAAACCATTTGACTTGCTGCTTTCTAATAAAATCTAGAGCAGCTTTAACCCCCACTTTAGTCCTGATTTCTTCATTTCTGATCTTATCTCTTCTTGATACGTTGAGTATTCTTCTCAGGAACCTCATTTCTGTTGTTGTGATTTTTCTTTTCTCTTTTTCTGTCATTGTCCAGGTTTGGCATTGGTAGCACAGAGTTGGTAGGAAGATTGTGTTGTAAAGTGCTTTCTTAGTAGTTATTGATACATGTTTGTTCTTTAGTATTGGTGCCATTTGTCCAATGAGTTGATTTGCCTTATTGCACCTATTTTCGATCTCGTCTTCTGATCTGCCATTTGATGATATTATACTTCCTAGGTACTTGAAGCTCTTTACTTGTTTCAAGGGATGTTCGTTTAGGTGAATTGTTGCTGTTTGTTCTTCTTTAGTTATAGTCATTACCTCTGTTTTGCTTGTGCTAATTTTCATGTTATGTTCCCTACACATTTCGTTTAGACTATTCATATGGTCTTGTAATTCAGCTTCTGATTTTGTTATTAGTGCTTGGTCGTCCGCAAACAGGAGTTCTCTAATGGTTAGATTTGCAGATGGTTCTTCTTCTGTGTTCTCGTCATGCGGTATTCTTGCTGTCTCTGCTTGGCTGGTTTCTTTACATATGTTGTCTATATATGTTATGAACAAGAGAGGGGACAGGATACAACCTTGTCGTACTCCAGATCTTATGGTGAAGGGTTCTGAGTGTCCTCCAGTTGCTCTCACTATGCATTCACTGTTGTTGTATAAACTTCTACATAGGTTTGTTAGATGTGTACTCACTCCATATTGTTTAAGGATTTCCCACAGCTTGTTTCTATCTACCCTATCAAATGCCTTTTCTTGGTCGACAAAGGCTAAGTAGAGTGTTTCATTGAATTCAATTGATTTTTCTATAAGTTGTCTAAGAGCAAAAATGGCGTCTGTGCATCCTTTGTTTTTCCTAAATCCAAGCTGCGTTTCGCTTAGCTGGGGTTCTAAAGTAGTTCGTAATCTTTTTTCAAGAATTTTGCAAAATATTTTCCCAGTATGACTCAACAGTGAAATGCCTCTGTATTGTGTGCAATCTCTTTTGCTGCCTTTGTTTTTCAAATTGGGATAATTATGGCGTTTCCCCAGTCTCGTGGTGTCTGTTGTTCTACCCAAACATGGTTGAATAGTCTATGTAGCCAAGCTGTTCCTACTTCCCTTGCTGCTTTAATTAGTTCATTTGGTATTTCATCCTGTCCTGGTGATTTGTTCAATGGGGCTAATCTGATGGCTTCTATAATTTCTTCTTTTAGTATGTCTGGTTCTAGTTCCTCGGTGACATCTGTGTAGGTCTCTTGAATTCCTGTGACATCTGATGGGATGTTGAGAAGTTGTTCGAAATACTGCTTCCATCTTATTAGGATCTGTTTTTGTTCACTTATTGGTTCTCCATTTTCGCTGTTAATTATTTCAGTTGGGTCAAAGGGTTCTCCTCTGGTTCGCATTGCACTTATCTTTTTGTAGAAGTTTCTGGTTGCCTCCTTGTAGTTTTTATTTAGGGTTTCTCCATACTCTTCCCAGTCTTTTTGTTTTTCCCTCTTTACTATTCTACTCACATGTCTTCTCACTATTCTGTATTCTCTGTAATCACATTCCTGTTTGCTCTTCAACCACTTTTTATATTTTTCCTTTTTTTTCTTTTACCGCTTTCTTTACTTCTGCGTTCCACCAACTTGTTATTTTCTTTATCCGTGTTTTGCGTTTTTTCGTGGTTCCGCATGTTATTTTTGCAGTATTTAAAATGCTTGATTTGAACATCTCCCATTCTTCTTCCACTGTATTTCTTTCTGTAGGTAATTTTACAAAGAGTTCAGTTAGTTATATATATATATGAGTAAACCTTCAATTAACAATCACCTTCTGGACCAGTGCTGTGACAGATAACCGAATACAAAAATCTCTTAATACATATGTTCAGTAACGTGATCTCACTGCGGGATTGGAACGAAAATGTAAATAAAATCCTTTAAAAGTGAATAATGCATACATATTATATATATAATTTTACAAACCGCTCAATATAAACTTTCAATATAAGAATAGTTATGTACAGAAATGTATTGTAATACTATAAACCTGCGTTACTTTAAAATAATCTGTCATCTCCTACTGTGTCTTTGAGGCTCGAGCTTTCTGTGCGGCGATGTTCCGTATCTTACGCAGAAGTAGGATCCGTGTTGCATTTGCATTTCAAACCAGTCGATGCACTTTGATAAAATTGTTTCTGCTTTTGCTTGGCTAGTTGTAAGTTTTTGATTATGAACTGATCCTTCATCTTCATCAATTTATTCTTCTTCAATGGTAGTCACACTACAAGTAATTTCATCATCGTTCAACATGTCAAAGACTCCATCCATTTTGTCACATTCCAACCAATATGTTATTTCTTCTGGCGTAATGTTTTCACTGTTTAGTCCTACTTTGTTGCACAGTTGCACAGTTTCGTCAACACTAACTGTCACAATACCTTCAGTTTCGTTGATAGGTTCAGGCAATTTTAAAGATAGCATTACATGCCGGTTAAACGAGTGATGGTTAATCGAAGTTTTATTGTATATATTTATGTAAAACAAATGACCAAGTTTTACCAGAAAGAAATTACAGACGTACATTGAGTAGAGAAATTAGACGTAGACAGTCAACATTTTGTGGTCACGTTATGAGAAGAAAAATAAATTTTAGAACTTGATGACAACTGGCAAGGTCGAGAGGAAGAGAACAAGGGGAATACAGAGCAGTAATACCTGGATGGCTTGGCCACGTGGTATGGTCGAGACAGGAACACTGAACTGATCCACGATTCTGGTGATCGAGTGAGAAGGCGAATCGTGACCGCACACGCTTATCAGCATGGCTCAAGATGAATGAATGAACGAATGTTATGAGGCTGGGTCGAATCCTAAAGCCTCCCCATCAGAGAAAACAATCTTGCCCATGCTGAGGACTGTATTCCTCCAGCCACTAACCACAATGCCTTGGCAGCTACCAATTGAAAACGGACAAGAAACCTTGGCAAAGAAACACCAACAGTATACGATTTTAAAAATCTGGCATAATGGATAAGAGCACTCGTCCATAAACATCTGATGTGCTGATGCCGAGGTAGCGGATTCAACCCCTAAACGGTCAGTGAGCTAAAAATGCTCTGGTCTTTGATTTGGGAATGTAAATAACACGTACCTCAGAAGTCAGAGCTTGTTCTCCTGATGGTGAGGGACAGGTAATTCTTTCATTCATTCATTTCAGTAGCGTGTCCTTTGCCGAACCTCGCTATCATAACAACCTTCCGGAAAACCTCTCGATCATAAGCAAGATGTCCCGCGTACGATACACCCATCTGGAGATCATCCGCCACATCCTGCACCCGTGTTTTCTTTTCCTTGCTCTTCTTCTCTTCCCAAGCATATACCCATGCATTGTTATTCTCTCCAAACTTTCGTGAAGTTTCAAGTGATCAAAATATTAAAATTTTCTTTGTTTTATGCGTGCCCGGTAAAAATGGCGACGACCTAACGCGTTCATTCTTCGGGAGACGCTGTGTTTAGTGTTTTCCTGTGGATTCGGTGGTGTTATTTCGTATTCGTTTATTGGAAGTGTTCACAAGAAGCCACGGAAGGCAGGTGGTGGATGAAATTTTGAGGGCAGACGACAGATGGTTGTTTATTATGGTCTCAAGTTTCGCGACGGTAGGCAGAAGATCTCTTTCACGAGACAATGGCTGGTGTCACCGACCTGTATGGTCACTGCCGGGGAGGAAAGTAACGGAAAACTATCTTCCTTAAAAGTGCTTTGTTCATTATGATTCGCCTAAAGACAGATCATAGCAAGAAAAGGACAGAGACATTAAAATTAGCAGCATGGCATGTTAGGACGTTAAACAAAGACAAAAAATTAGATAACACCAAACAAGAAATGGAAAGAGAGAAAATTTATATTTTAGGGATGTGCGAAACGAGATGGACAGGAACAGGTATTAAGATAGATGAAGATTTTAAGATTATTTATTCTGGAGGAGAAGATCGACAAAGGGGGGTAGCAATTATATTGGACCGGCAAACATCAAAATCTGTTCAAGTATATTGGGCGTGTCAGACAGAGTTCTACTAGTTAAATTAAGTGGCAGACCTTTTAGCATAAACGTTATTCACGTATATGCTCAAACAGCGGAGTCCAGTGAGGATAGTGTAGAGGAATTGTATAATGACATAGAGTCTGCTTTAAAGAAATGTAAAAATTCAGAAATAAACATCATAATAGTCGACTTCATTGCAAAAGTAGGAAATCAAGGTGATAGATACATAGTAGGAAACTATGGTTTATGAGCGAGAAATGAAAATAAAACATACTGACCAATAAAAAGATGTCAATTAAAACGACAAAAAGAGTGTTGAGGTGCTACATAGAGCGTGTTTTTTGTATGGATGTGAAACTTGGACAATAAGCAGTCAAGCTGAAAAACATCTGATGACTGCAGAAATGTGGTTTCTGAGGAGAATGCAAAGAATACCATGGATAGTCAGAAAAACTAATGACCAAGTACTACAGGAGACAAATGAAAATCTTAAATTGATTAGAGAAATTAGACGTATACAGTCAAAATTTTTTGGACATGTTATGAGAAGAAATGAATTGGAGAACTTGGTGACAACTGGCAAGATCGAAGGGAACAGACCAAGGAGAAGACCGAGAAGTAAATACCTGGATGGCTTGGCCACATGGCATGGTCGAGACAGGAACACTGAGCTGATCCACGACTCTGGTGATCGAGTGAAATGGCGAGTCATGGCCGCCCACGCTTTCCGGCATAGCACATGATTGATTGATTGGTTTGTTTTATCGTCTTTAATAGCCAACCTTCTTCACTATTCAGTTCTTGAACTATGATGCATTTGTTCTTTTCTTTATCAAAGATATTCTTAGAACTTGTCTATAACATTTATATTCAAAGGCATTTATGCGCTGTTCAGCTTGTTTAGTAAGTGTCCAGGTCTCACAGGCGTATGTTGCAATGGGAAATATGCATGCTCTTAAAAATCTAATTGTTGTAGTTCTATCTGTCCCTCTCCACAATTTATTCAGTTGTTTTATTCTTTGAAGAGTAATAGATATTCGTCTTTTAAGTTCTTTGATTGTGTCACCGTTGTTGGTAATCAATGGCTCAAGATATTAGATATTTTCCACCACCTCCAATATTTACACTGGTAATAGGGAAAGCTGATCCACGCGAAAAATAATAAGTCCAGCGTACTAGTTGTAGTTGCAAGTGTATGGATTACCTTGAGTTCTAAGCAAGCATACACACAACAACAACAACAAACATAAGCTGGAAAATAAATAAACGAGGTGGGTGAACTACAGCAATAATTACTTTTATGTCACAAAGAGAAGATAGTAATGTAAATTATTCATCACGGAGTTACAGGATTCGCAAACTCTGTCAACAAACATATCAGCTCTTGTGAGGAGAAAATTAGAAATGTCATACATGTATACATCATTATTACCCTGGTGTTTGCCCCGGATATAGAAACTGGCACGAAGTGATCTACATGTCTCTGCTTGTATCACTCCCCCAACGTCGCGCATGAACTTTATGTCTCCGCTTCCTAGTTCTTCAGTTCGACATGAAGACTTGTATGCGCCTAAACCAGCTGAGTCTTGCAGTTTATTTAACTGATTCAGTGACGAAGGCTTATATCGCCAGATGGGACATTCCATGTGGATAGAAGGACGATATATCTCCGTATTAGGGTTATCGTTTTATTTGTTACGTTTAGTGGTATCTTACACAATTTTAATTCTCAGTGAACGGAAATTATCATTATAATACATGTTCATTTGGCTCTGTGGTGAAGGGATTGTGGACGCATTTGTTTAATTCCGCATACCACGTTCGAAACACAGCTGCGGTGATTTGGCAGCAGATCGCCTTGCGTTTATTTTCATACAATGGTATGAGTGCCTCTCGTTCACACAGCGATAGCAAACTACTGAACGTAAACTTGCCATGAAATCACAAACAGCCAAAAAAATGATGTGGTTGACTGCGACATCCTGTAAAGTATATGTAATTAGCTTACTTCATGTGTTTGTGTACCGCGTTTGGTCCACGCCTACTTTTTATTTTGCACTGAATCAGTTAATGGTATGCACATATTGGTTTGTTGCCAGTAAAAGGTTTTAAATATTCATATGGCTAGAACTTATAAGCTAGCTGAGTTAGCTCACTTGGTTTCAGATACTGTCTTTTCCCTTTACTCATTTGCGCCATCATCAATTCTCAGATACAAGGCAGGGTGATTTTGGTGGAAACGGGAGACAAAATACATGCGCATTCTATTTATCCCCACTACACATACTCGCGACATCCACGGTAGCGTAGTGACTAGGCACCAACTACTTTGGTCTCAGTGAAACATATGCCCCTTGTATTTTGTGTATTTCAGCTTAAAGAATTTATTCGTTCGTCTAATATATGTTGAATTAATTATGTAGTAACACTTGATGAGATGCAGGGAAATTTGTACGGTGGTAAATGTTGCAATGTATTATTGTTTATCTACATTAATCATAATCCACAATACTCATGCTCATCTCATCTCAGCTTGTTCCTCTTGTACCTTGCGGTGTATCGGTGAAGCATAAACAGAGGTGAGAGTGCCCTTTATGTAAGATATTCTATACTTCCCACATACAAACACATATTGATTATTGCTCCACAATCTGGATGGATGCTCCAAATCAATAACAAAACGCCTTTATTCACTCCAGAAAAGGGCAGTGCGTCTAATCAATGGTGATAAGTTTACAGACAATTCTAACCTACATGATCGTCTTCAGTTACTGCCACTCCACAAACGCCTACTTTTTAATAAGGCTAAACTAACTCACAAAATTCTATTTCAAAATGCCCCAAGCTACCTTTGGTCATTGTTTAAATATAACGCAAGACATAGCGAACGACTAAATATACTTCATGTCCCTAAACCTAGGATAGACTTATATAAAACAAGCTTAGCATACTCAGCCACTCAGTTGTGGAATAATTTTCCACAAGAAATCGAAAACACCACCAATCATTATACATACAGTCGAAACCTGTTTGAACACTACCTCAGGACAGACTACATGCCCCCTTAAAAACAAAAACAGCAACAAAGACAATAATAATGGTAAATTACCTCAAAAGACAACTAGCCAAAAAAAAAAAAAAAAACTCCCATATGTGTGGCACGTTACACCCACCTTGGGTATTTATGATGCCCATGTTAAACATTGCCTCAATGAGTCATGTATTTTTGATTATTTTTCATGCGTTTTAATGCTTATTGTTCTTTTGTTGTCAAAGAATTGCTTCATAAGAGATGTTGAATGAAAGAATGTATGAGAGGAAATAGAGAAGAAGGGCAGAATGTCAGACGGGCCTGCGTGCCCAATTCTTAACCCTTTGAAAATAAAGATTTCGTTCGTTCGTTCGAGGTTACCTTGGACTCTCTTATTCCCTCTGTCCACCGTTTACATGGTCGGTCTTTTCTTCTTGCTACCAGACTGTAGCAATGACCAAGCAATAACCAATGACCAAGTACTACAGGAGACAAATGACATATGAGAAGAAATGGATTGGAGAACTTAGTAACAACTGGCAAGATCGAAGGGAACAGACCAAGAGGAAGACCGAGAGGAAAATACATGGATGGCTTGGCCACAAGGCATGGACGAGATAGGAACACTGAGCTGATCCACGACTCATGGCGAGTCATGACCGCCCACGCTTTCCGGCATGGCACATGATTGATTGATTGATTGACCAGACTGTATCGGTTCCAGAGATGTGTACTGATGAAATCAATTATTATTCTGTAACTGGGGATTGAACAATTGCCTGTGTTCTAGTGTGTAAGAAAAGGACCCATATCACGTCTTAAGGCGCTTTTGGGAATACGGTGATAGAGCCATATTTTTGTAGATCAACCTGTACTCTGTGGACGATGAGGTCAGTGTCACCCCGGCTGTCTTTACGCCCCAAGACATTCCTGGTACCCAGTTATAGGACGGGTCGACCAGGGAGCCCTGGACAATTATTTTTCAAATCCAAATTCCCCCCCCCCCCCCCCCCCGGCTGCGAATCGGACCCATGATCTACACTACAGAGGCTCCTTTTTAATAGTATGCCAGCGTACACAACTATGCCGCGGTGGCGCATTGTGTAAGAAAGACACAACAGAGATACAGGAAACATCAGCACTGACCTACTCGGATCTCCGGGCAACCTTGAGGTGCTAGATTTTCTCTCAATCGATTTTCATTCCTGGATGTCGCCTTCAGCTATTCGCGTGTCATTCTAGTCCCTTTGGATTGTTGCGTTATTGTCCTTCTTTTGATCTTCTTTTTGTCAGGACATGTTATTTGCGTTATAGACATTACCGTGAACGCTACAACTGTTTGGGTATAGTAAGTAAGGGACCCTTCTACAAGCCTTAAGAGCAGGGTATGTGGTCACTACCAAGCCAGCGACCTTTACTACCCAAGATATTTTCTGGTACCCATTTTAGAGTTTGTCGACTTCGGAGTTCAGGTCAGTTTTACAGTTTGGTTCCTATGCGGATTGGAATTCATAATCACCGGATCAGCAGGCGAGCGTCTAGCCATAACGCAACCGTTGCTCTATTGGGGAGTGTATGTATAAATCTTCGCAGAGACTAGGTCTCAGACATGCGAGTGTCTAGTCTCAACGCTACTGACGCTCCCACAATTGAAGAATGAATGTCTAAATCCTCACAGCCACTAGGCCTCGACATCCAAGTGTCTAGTCTCAACGCTACTGACGCTCCCACAATTGAGGAATGAATGTCTAAATCCTCACAGCGATTAGGTCTCGACATGCGAGTGTTTAGCCACAACGCTACTGACGCTCCCACTGTTGGGGAGCGTATGTTCAAATCTTCCCAGAGACTAGGTCTTGTTCGTATAAGACGGTGAAAACAAAGTTTGTTTCTTGTTATGTTCTCTTCATTACAACTTCCAAATGCCTGACGTGGAGTGTTCAAATGGCTGGGTCTACTTATAAGCCGCACTAGCAGGGAAAGAGTTTCACCCTGTGCACTACCATCATCATCTTCATATTTCAGTACCATCTCCATTTGATGTCGACCGTTGCCACTGCCCAGTTATTTCTATTCTGTGCATTAACGGTGCTCTCATTAATGCTTCTGCTTTAATGTCTGTGTTAACAAAATTTCCATTCGTGCATATATTTTTCTTATTTTGTGTGTGTGTGTGTGTGTGTGTGTGTGTGTGTGTGTGTGTGTGTGTGTGCGTGGGTGCGTGCGTGCGTGCGTGTGTGGCTTTTTTTTTTTAACGTTAGTCTCATTCATGACTTTTTATCGTCTGTGTATTAACAGTACTCACTCATGCTATTTTAGCTGCTGGGTGTTAATAGTACTTTTTTTATGCTTTTGTTTTTTTATCTTCTGTGTCTTACAAGAACTAAATGGAAACGTAAACTGATTAGAAAAAAATAGACATAGATAGTCACAATTTTTGAGCACGTTATGAGAAAAAATAAATTGGAGAACTTGGTAACAACTGGCAAGATTGAGGGGAAAATAACAAGGCGAGGCAGAGAAGAAACTACACGGATGGTTTGGCACGTGGCATGGTCGAGGCAAAAACAGTGAGCTGATCCACAACTCTGGTGATCGAGTGAGATGGCGAAACATAACCACCCGCGCTAATTGGCATGGCTCCTTGATAAATGAATGAATGAATGAATGAATGAATGAATGAACAGTACTCTCAATCATGCTTGTTTTATCTTCTGCGTATTAACAATACCATTCTCATGCATTCTTCTTTCTCCTCTGTGTGTGAACAGAGCCACTCTCATTCATGCTTCTTCTTTCTCTTCTTTGCGTCAATGTTATTTCTAAGCATTCTTCATCCAGTCCATCGCTTGATGTGGTCTACACATATGCAATATTCGCTTCTTTCACCCATGACCTCCACTTCTCTCTCCAGTACATTCTGCAACAAGAAGGCATATCTCTTTATATTCTACGAAAGTGTGTCCTTTTGCAGGACGTAGCAATCGACCTCAGCATTTATCGATTGTGTTTTATTTTCTATCAGTATTAGGTACAGAAGTTTTTGAGAGTTGCGTTCTGAATGACCGGTACTCATACCATTGTAAAAATCAACGCAAAGCAATCTGCTCCCAACCCGCCCGAGGCAGACTTTGAACCCAGTGTATTGTGAAACTGCAATCCTTAATCCTGAGCCACAGGACTTGTATATCATCTTTTGTCACCAATCTTGCCAGATGTCACTAAATACTCTAATTTATTTCCTGTAATAACGTGCTCACATCTAATTCTCGAATCAGGTTACAGTTTTCATTTGTTGTTTTCCTTTAGGACCTGCTCATTGGTGTTTTTTTCTGTCCGTCTAAGGTATTCTTTGCATTTTCCCCATATGCCATAATTTCATTGATTTTAATATACCAACGCACTTTAATTCTCTTATGTTGATCTAATTCAGAAGATATTTATGCAATCTCAGTGTTTTCAAAACGCATATGTTTATATTCGTCACCTCCCATGTTATTTCTCTGACTTTAATCTCATTCATAGAATTTCCTGCAGTCCCTGATTATTTTCAAACACCTTTCATTGTATTCCTCGTCTGTCATAAAATTACCCCCATTCCTTGAACAACCACATTTGGAAAGCCTCTAAGATACATTAGGATGCAACAGCTCATTTCTAGGCTGTTATTGTATTTGATCTTACCCCAGTGCTCCTGAGTCGTCTACCCCTGGCTCCCTAATGCTCCATGTGAGTAACAGACAAGAAGAGAAAGGAAACATCATCGTTAATCTTCCAAAATCTCATACAACGCTAGCACTGTTAGATTTTTCTCCTCATCGATTTTCATTCTTAGCTGTCGCCTTCAGCTGTTCCCACGCTATTCTAGTCTCCTTGGCTTAATCTGTTTTATTCATCTCTTGTTTTCCTACTGCCTTAACTCAGTCAGTGCTTATCTCTTAACCCATTCTGTTCTAAAAGATATCCTAGTAGAATCCCGAGTAGGCACCTAGGTACTATATCAAATTTAAAGCGTATTACTTTCAGATAGGCAACATGAAGGATGGAAAACACCGATCTCGCAGTCACATTTCTTATGTAATAAATTTTCAAGGTGTGTGTAGATCCTTTGGGAAAACAAATACACACAGATACACATATATACATGCCTAGCATAGATATCAGGCCATAAGAGTAGAATCCACAATGAGAAAATTAGTGTATATACAAATTATTACAATAATATATTTCCTTTAGATATTGTGAGGTTTTCTGTGGGTTTATAGATAATTACGGAAGCTCCAATGAATGAAGTTCCATAAAGTATATCTCTTTATAAAAGATACACGTTAGTAACAGCAAGTTTTGTCTAGAGGCATAGATAATTATTCTCGCAGAACCCTTGTAGAGAAACCATTTAGAATTTGGCTCATCGAGTACACCCACTGTGAGAAATTAGACCCAAGTTTAAATTCACCACAGAATAATTATAATATGATTTCTCTTCTAGGTTATAGAGATCTTGGCAGTTAGCCACAGCAACAAATGAAAGCTGGTCCCTCATCTATCCTGTTGACTGTGCTCTGGTCGCCAACCTCATTCTTGATCTCCTTAATATCATTACAAGTGACACAAGACACTTGAACAAATGACCACATTGACAACTGGACCATTGTACCATTGTAGTGAACATAAACAACAATCAATGTGCTTTACACCGGTTGAACAAGACATCAACATGAGAGGATCTTGACATTAGTTGGACACACATTCACAAAGGAAAGGTTACACCAACAGTTAGACAAGTCATACATCATGAAAGATACTTGACAACATCTATACAGAACTTCCACAATATCAGTAACCAACAACCACAGTAGAGGAAACAGTCACCATGAAGATGCTTGACAACAGTTGGACAATTCATTCACAAAGTAATGTATATCACAACAGTTATACAAGACAACCACAGAGACATGTACCCCAAAACTGTTTTCCTACTATCATAATTGTATTAATGTTCTTATGGGTCAAGTGAAGACTCAGGCTTCATATTGCCAACAATTCACATTTCAAATATAGGTTTATATGCGATATAGTTGACATAATTTATGAAAAACCCAAATACATCACTCCAATATCCCAACAGAGCATCAACTTTAAAAAAATCACTCCTCCTTCACATCTCTACTCCATAAAGTTATCCCACACCACACTCAATTAAGGCATGTTATCACTTTTCCAACCGTCAATGAGGGAAACACATTGTAAACTCATAGTCTTGGGCAAGCATAGGGATACACTGCTATACTGATCTGTGCACATCCTGTTATCACCTGTGAAGGGTGTT
This sequence comes from Cepaea nemoralis, assembly GCA_014155875.1. Lineage (NCBI taxonomy): Eukaryota > Metazoa > Mollusca > Gastropoda > Stylommatophora > Helicidae > Cepaea > Cepaea nemoralis. The sequence continues at coordinate 923,176 of JACEFZ010022674.1, read as the reverse complement.
GGGTAAGTCTCAGGTTGCAGTTTTCCCCATGATGTTTTCCCAGGTAAGGCTATTCCCTACTGTGACAAGTTCTATGAAATTCATAAGCATGTCTTTTCAATGGTGAGTAGACTGCTTCGAGAAGCTGACAACTGGGATTAGTCCTACGATTCCAGTAAATGAATATCTAAAAACCAATATGTCCCAGCATTCTTCCTTGCCAGTCCATCTCCCAAAGTTACAGGATGGTTTTGAAGTTCCACACACTTAAGTAATCCATTGTTGAATTAATGAATCACTCTATAGTATCTATCCTTCCTTCTCCTATAGTGCTTTTCAGCTAGTAACAAAGCTGGAATACCTCAAGATGTCCCAACAATCTTGGCTTGAGGAAAATATGGTAAGCTCCAGGTACACACAATTGACATCCACCCTTAGCCAGTAGAGGCATGCTGAAACCAGGTGATCTCTCAATACCTAGGATGACCTCTTGAAGTTAACTTGCTGGTAAATCCCTGGAACATTTATAGAAATGGAGAGTATCCCAGTAGAAACCCTTTATCAGTGCCATCTGCATCAACTAGAAAAAATGTGGATTCCGGCTGAGTATTTTCGACCTGTGGTCATGCGGAAACCTTTTGGAGTTTCCATATTATAAAGCTGGATTGAAGGTTAGAGCCCAGGACTTCCATGGAGTTGTCCTGGTAATTGAGGGCCTCCCCATCTTCCTCATTCTCTGTTAATACATAAAAGGCACAACATGTGTTTTACATCTGTTTAAACATTGTCATAGCTATGTATTACTAAACAGTACAGATTCAGAGAGGAATGGGGAGGAGAGGGGAGGGTGACACCCAAACACCTGCCCACTCACTGGTGATGAAGTGCAATTTTCCTTGGTGGGTTGGGGTGATATCTTTTTTCAATGTTCATCCCCAATTGTGAAATCATAGGCCCATATGCTTAATCAGGGACAGCTTCACACATTTATCAAGCACCTTGTAATTATTTGTCTAAATAAGTTCTAACAATAAGTAGATCACAGGGGACCTGTGTACCATGAGAAACAGACAATGTGATAAGCAGAAGTAAGCATTGTAAGGCAGCAACATGCACAAGCATTTTTAAGCAAGACCTGAGCAGACAGCATAAAATGAACACCATCATGAGGCATCTTTGCTGAAACAATCCCCATAAGGCAGATATGAGATATATGGAAGACAGACATCCTTTATGACGGCACCAGGCAATATCATTAACTAATGGCATTGGACCAATTAGCAGACCAGTTATCATTTCATACGGTGGTACCTTGGTACAATAATGTCTTATCCCCTTTCACTCACACCGCAATGCCAAACTTCTCCCTCTCAAGCTAGACCAGGTTCACAAGCACCATCAAATCATCATCATCATCATCATCATCATCATCATCATCATCATGTGCTCTTTTCCCATTAAACAATAGCAATATCTACTGCAGTGGGTACTAAGCAATATTGCATAATCAATGCTCTCACATGTGGAACACACATATGAAAGAAAACATGAATTTTCCCTGACAAATAGCATGAGCCTTCACATATATTCAGCTGACTAGACACTGTAGGTTCGAACACATATTGCTCCTTGTTGGAATGTAGTTCATATAAACCTAAACCATTGTTGCAAAGGAACCAGTGCATAACGTCAAAGAGAAATTGCATCCTAGGCAAATCTATATGAATGCTTTTGGCAATTTTCCTGAGTGTAACATAGTACCAGACATTACAGGAACTTAGTAATTCTGAAGTGAAATGCAGTCCTGCAAACATGGATATGATAAGCGTCTTCTTTTTCAAATATGAGAGGTCAATTATACAATCACCATCTCATTCACTCAAACATTCTCAGCCATTATAAGGGAAAAGTTACATGTTACATCACACATTCTGATCCAGACTGCCAAATGTAACTCACAAGAGCAGTGTACAGTTTGGTTAAGAATGGGTCATGATAGGCACTAGAGTGCACAAAGGTTTTGCAATATTTCTTGAGCGTAGTTTACAATCCCAACATATGCAAATCATAAAATCAGACAGACAATAGACATGGTAAGAATATTTCACCGTGGTGGACATGACAGGCTGGAGAGGCAGATTTAGTGTCACTGTACCAGAAGTTATGTCTTCAATTCTACATTTTCTCAACAATACTCTGCCATTCATCTCTCTCTCTCTCTCTCTCTCTCTCTCTCTCTCTCTCTCTCTCTCTCTCTCTCTCTCTCTCTCTCTCTCTCTCTCTCTCTCTCTCTCTCTTTCTCTCTCTATTACCAGGCTTACACATAACATATAAAATGATTTTGTGGTACCGGAGGTGTAGAAGACTACATCCTAGAGAAAGATTAGGGCCGTTTTATCACTGCATCATGGACACATCCTATCGGGTTGGGATCAAATCTTCGACTGCCAGGCTAAGGAAGCGTTAGCCTAGAAAACTGCGTTACTCGCCTACGGGTCAACCAATCAATATGGGTCCTCCACCTTTCATCTTCCTTCCCCTAATCTAGAATATTCTAAGTTATTTTTAGACCGGGTATCATGATGGCTTCCGTTAGTAAACTTTGAGTATTGATAAATGTATATGGACCGATGATGCGAACGTCTGGAGACATTATGTCACAGATATGCACGATGGAAATGGCCGATCGGGCAGTCAGATTTTGTATACAATTAATCAAAAAGGTCGCCGGTCTCCCTGGCCGAGGAGTTAGCAGCTTTCTCCGTAACCCCGAATACTCTCGTGGTTGACGTGAGTGCGCGAGAATTGGAAGCGGTTCGAGTCGTCCCAGTGACTTATGAGAGTAAGGAGCCGTTCGCTCAGAAAGTCGTGGCGTGCTGATGAGCGTAATCTAGCCTAGGAATCAACATACAGCTGAAAGATGCTGATGTTGACCGCAATATCCTGAAACAGGATGGAAACACGGGGAACAAAATCAGAAATGTATGTGTAGATCTTTTGGGAAAACAACAAGTACACACAAACACACATGTGTACATGAGTAACAAGGACATCATGTCAGGAGAGCAGACAATGAGAAAATTAATAACAATAAAAGTAAAAATAGATATCATATATAACGACTAAAACACATAAAAGCCGAGTCCCGTTGGCCGTAACTTGCTGTAGGAGTGTGAAATATTAGGACCATCACACCTGTATAGGCCTGCGTGCCCCCAAGGATATGTGGCAAATCTTTCACTTCACCTAGTGAACGACGAGAGTAAGTGTTCAATCTTTGTCCGACCGCACTCGTACTATTGCCAGCGTAATGCCATAACCGTTACTTCAGAAACGAGAGTTTAAATTATCATAATAATAAATACATAGTTGCTTGCTTGCTAGCTTGTGTTCGTTAGCTTGAGCTCCAACGCGAAGTCCTGTATGTCGGATGAAGGCATCCTGTTGTCCAACATCAGTGTGATGTCATACAGGACATAGTTAATACATAGTTAAAACATGACGTGTTTTGGACGTCTTGGTTATTGAAACCTGTAGTTAGACATCCACCAATATAATCAAGAACACAATTATTATACTAATACACAGTATCTGAATATGTAAACATAACATGGTGGTTATAACAGCCGAATCAGATTTCTTTAGTATAGTGTGACCGAGAATATAATGTAAGAGAACATATGGCGCGATTGGCGGGGTTCGCGAGCATTTGCCCTTTACACATCTTGAGTTAGGTTGGAGTGTAGAAGTTAATTGTTTACACGTCTTGAGTTATGTGGGACTGTACGAGTTAAATGTTTACACATCTTGAGTTAGGTGGGACTGTCGGAGTTAATTATTTACACATCTTGAGTTAGGTGGGACTGTCGGAGTTAATTATTTACACATCTTGAGTTAGGTGGGAAAGTCGGAGTTAATTATTTACACATCTTGAGTTAAGTGGGGCTGTCGGAGTTAATTATTTACACATCTTGAGTTAGGTGGGACTGTCGGAGTTAATTATTTACACATCTTGAGTTAGGTGAACTGAATGAGTTAAATGTATATCTTTCGTTATTCGTCTTAATTGGTTCAATAAGGCTTATTCCTACAATCTGGTTTTTGTTTAAATATACTTTCTATGATGCAGCTAATTACTTCAAATGAAATACTGTAGACATCACTTTCCGAAGCAGTGGCGTATCTTGTAGATGGAGCCAGCAGAACGACTGCTGTCCTTGTGCCTTAGTTTTGTAAAGCTAATCAACTTACGCGATATTGAGCTTTCGGCATGATCTTTCGAACACGTGAATTTACACCCCCAACTCCCACCGCCTTTTTTTTTACTTCCCCCTTACCCCCATTCGCGACTCTTGCTTTCGAATCTGTCAATGGCGCTGCCGCTGTGAGTAGCAGTCACACTCCTTGCGAGTACAACTAGTTGAAATTGAAGCTATACATGAGGTTACCGATCATCAGAAGCAGTCCCCCTTCGCCGAATGCTTCGAGGCCTTTGCTTCCTTGACATTCTTAAGTTTAATCACGAATTGTATTAAAGAATACCAGGAAGTAGTAGTTGTGTAACAAGATAAAGAAGAAGAAAGAAACAAAGAAGGAGGAGAAGAAGAAGAAATGTGCAAGAGACAGTTAGATAGGCAGAAAAATGGTTTCGAGACAAAGATATAGAGGGCTAGTCAGACGCATAAATGCTGGGACAGAATCACAGAGAACTGCCAACAAGTATGCAGAGATAGAATTGTGAGAGAGAGAGAGAGAGAGAGAGAGAGAGAGAGAGAGAGAGAGAGAGAGAGAGAGAGAGAGAGAGAGAGAGAGAGAGCAAGGGCAAGTGTGAGATACGGACAGACGAAAAAGGAATACAAAATGTAAGAAAGATGCCCTCACTAGGCGAAGGGAGTTAAGCCGCCTTTCGCTACGAATGTAATGGGTTCCTTATTGGACTCCCTCATCAAGTTCACGGATGTATTTTGGTTTTCTTTCTGAGACCACTGGGGGTCTTCGCTTGAACTGCGGAGTTCGTGCTCTGTGAGACGCTTTCGGCAGGCCGCTCCACGTAAAACATGCTCAACTATATGAGATATAACCTGGTGCAATGTTTATTCTCTTGCCTTTAACTTCCATTTGAAAGACAGGAGCAAAGAAATGCGCAGGTAAAAGAGGAAACATGCAGTCAAAGAAAGAGTTAAAGAGTTCAGAAAACCACATTATATTTTGCATTCGTTGTTTAAGACATAATAAACACGTGTGCTTTGTTCTTGGTAAGAATTCATACTGCAGCATATACGGTTATAACATAACGTTATCATGTTGTTTGTAATAACTTATTGGCACTCATAGAAGTGGACGAAAGAAAAGGAGATTATAGGACACACTCGATAGCATGAACATTGAAAGCTATAGTTAACATACTGGGATACGAACCAGTCGCCTGCAAGTGACGATAGCGCCTATATGCAGGAACAAGTGCACTTCGACACATGACCTAGTCGACACTCACATGCATACACGTTGTTCCTACAGCAAGGCGCTGTAGTCAGTTGCAGGCAGCAACATTCGAATCCTATAGGCCAGTTTTATGCAAACAGAAAGACATGACAGTAGTTTAAAATGACCGTGGTATATAATTGACATTACTGTGCGAACATGTCAATATTTCAGCTTGAAGGATTTATCTAGGTATTTTACTTTATGTTGTGTGAA
>JACEFZ010022674.1:782500-915000 GCA_014155875.1 Cepaea nemoralis | reverse complement strand
AACCCCAGGTTGTTTTTATAGGCAAGTTTACGCTCTGTAGTTTTCCATTGCTTTCTGAACGGGAAGTCAAGGTTGGGGTCCAACTGACTGGTGTAAAGTGTGGACCCTAGTCCCGCCATAAGCGCGCATGAAGTTTAAGCACAAGCGCATTAAGTCCCATAGCCACGCAGGCTGTTGACACTAACTATCGAGATCCGAAAGGAACTAAAGGCCACACATGATCAGTTACTCCGTAGAATTCTATGAATCTCATGAGGTGTTAAGATGTCCAATATCAAAATGCACTGATACAGAATACGGTGATGATGATGACGATGATGATGATGATGATGATGATGATGATGATGATGATGATGATGATGATGACGACGACGACGACGACGATGATGATGATGATGATGATGATGATGATGATGATGATGATGATGATGATGATGATGATGACGACGACGACGACGATGACGATGATGATGATGATGATGATGATGATGATGATGATGATGATGATGATGGTGATGGTGATGACGACGACGACGACGACGACGACGGTGGTGGTGGTGGTGGTGGTGATTGATGATTGATGATTGGTGATTGATGATTGATGATTGATGATTGATGATGATTTATCCCAGCAGGACAAGACAACCGTTGTTTTTGGTTACATTTTTAGTTGAGAAGATCCCGAGAACACTGTACCAATTGAGAAGATTGGTTGTAGTCGCGAAGAAAGTCTACAGAGGGAAAAGATGCTTGATGTGTTGAACTGGCGGTATTCTACATAGAGGTCTACAGAGGGAAAACAAGCTGGGTGTGTTAAACTGGTGGTATTCTAGTTTGAGCTCTGCAGACGAAAAACATGCTAGATGGATTGAACTGATGGTACTCTAGCTAGAGGTCTGCAGAGGGAAAACATGCAGGATGGATTGAACTGATGGTACTCTAGCTAGAGGTCTGCAGAGGGAAAACATGCTAGATGGATTGAACTGATGGTACTCTAGCTAGAGGTCTGCAGAGGGAAAACATGCAGGATGGATTAACAGGCTGTAGTGTTATTCTAGGTAGAAGGCTTCAAAGGGAAACATGCTGGATGGATTGACAGACTGTGATTTTAGTCTATATAGAGCTCTTCAAAGAGAAACATGCTGGATGAATTGATAGACTGTCGCGAAAAAATAAACATCAAGAATAAACGTGACAGTTGTTGTAGGGGAACACGGTTTGACATATGATGATGATCTTGTCTATGATTTTTTCAGATTGTGTCACTTTATCCAACGCTCCAATCCCTACTTATCATGAATTAAGTCCATTGCCGTAAAGATGGAGAAAAACAAAACCGGTCTGGAAGCAGGAAACTACTATGAATGTGTGTTGTGTTCTTACCATCACATTGTTGCTGGTAAATGTACAGGGAGGATTACGTGGCCAGTCTTTTCCTCCTGTAGCGACCGACGAGAGCTAGTATGGAACTATTGTCCCGACCACGTGCATGCCATTGTCAGTACAACGTCATAACAGTTACATCAACCACTTATTATAGGGAGCTGCGAGAGAGCAGTGGCTGGCCAGCTCGCTTGCCTGCCTGTGCGCTGGTCATGTGTTCAAGCCCGGGATTCCCCGCCACCCTTTAAACCATATGTGTGTATGCGCGGATACGATCGTTCGTTCGTTCGGTCCTTACTGAAAACCAATTCTTCATTACATCCAGTTCACTCATCATTTCAGATCTCATTATCCAACAGTCGCATCCGTTCGCGATATAAGCAACACAATTATCCAGGAAGATGAGACCGGTGAATTTTGTAACATATCTGTTTGCCATAGGGTGTATTTTTAATGATTGTGGTGTTTTTGAAAATATTGTCGTTTCAAGATTTGTATTCGCCGTTTGTGGAGTTCATGCAACATAAAAGGTAAATACAAAACTTGGAACGGCAATATTTTCAAAAACCCCACAGTCATTAAAACTTTTGGATGTGCGGATTCCTATTGAGCTTAATGTATTCATTACTTGCAGGCCTGTTCGTGATGCTGTGTGTTGGATTTGGTGTGGGAGTCCTGGTGCTGCTGTTAGAACATCTGATCTACAAGTTCCTGGTGCCCTTCATGCGCCAGTGCCCAGAAGAAAGCACGTGGAGGAGCGTCCATCTCATGTTCGTCAGTCAGGTTAGTTAAATATTATATACAAGTATTTATGTGCACTGATTGGCATTTACAGAAAACGCAGGAAATACGTTGATCGTCAACGGAAAATTGACATTCGGGTGAACTCAGATTTGTGCACTATTATATCCATGAATCATAGCTTAACGCAAAAGTGGGGCTACATCATTCAATACTTCGGAGTTTGCTATGACCATAGGCTCTATCAGAGTAATGTATGTCTGTTTCCTGATGTTATTATACTATTTGTATTGCTGCTATCTTTACCCGTCTGGTTTTAAAGTGACTCTCTTGCTTGCTTTTGTAGAGCTAGCTAAGCTTTTTTTGTTTTTAAATTAGAAAAATTCTTGACTTGTCGCGTTGTGATCTCTCCATTCACCTCAAAAGACTGTTTACAAGAAGTGAGATTTAGACTGGCCATAGCAATGCAGATGTGAAAAAGTATTCAGAATCTATGGCACAACGCCAGCAAACAAGATTCTGTGCCAAACAAATAATAGGTTTTAACCAAACAAAAAGTAGATTTAAACCAAACATAAAGTAGATTTGAACCAAACAAAAAGTTGGTTTGAACCAAACAAAAGTGGATTGCTGAAAATGGGAAATACGGGTGTGTCCAGTTACGACTTAAAAGTTGCTAATATGACAGCAGGCATATTGTATTATAACGCAGTGACAACGTGTCGGCGATTTATAAGCCCTTGGCAGATACGGGAAGGCCCTTAAGATGATTAATCATCCCATGGCAATTAGTAGGTTAAAGCACAGTTTTTGAGAACATTCATCGCTCCTGTTTCAACATTGGGTTGTGACACATGGACCATTTCAATATAGGATTGTGACTCAGGGACCATTTCAACATAGGGTAATGACACAAGGACCATTTCAACATAGGGTTGAGACTCAGAGACCATTTCGCAATCGCTAAAGAAAAACCATTTGGGGTGTAGAGTTTCAATGTTACAGAAAGTATTATTTAGACCAAAAATAAGAACAATACTGATATTCTATTAGGTCTGAACATCGAAGATTGGTGGGTCCTAAAAGCGTCACGTCCCGCAAATTGAACTAAAGGAGAGTCGTGGGTCCACTAGCATGGAGACAGATACAGGACACTGCAAACACCATTGGCAAGATGGTGCACAAGGCAGGAGAAATGGCCAAATATTGAGAAACGTTTCGGCGAGCCGTTATGAGAGCGACGTGCTGGCATGGATCGGCTTCGTGATGATGATTCCTTCCATCGGTTTAGTTTTCGGTTACAGTGTATCTATTACATTTACATTTGCTTTCTTTTGCTTACAATTAAATGCGAGACATTAGTCTGTTTCTTGAAACTGTATTCGATTTTCTATTTTTTTTTTCCATAAACCGTTTCTCCCGAATACTGATTATGAAGAGGCGATTAGATGATAATTTTCACACTAAGGGCAGGTCATAATACCAGGTGGTTTAGAATATGAGAATTGTATATACAAACACATATGTGTATGATGTGTCTGAGTGTGGAGGGGAAGAAAACTGTGGTGCAACTTGTGTTCCAACACTCTTATTTCATGGCCTTACCCAACCCAGCTATGGGGAAATTGAATGGTAATGAAAGAAACCTGGATAGATTATAGACGTTGTTATTTGAGGGAGAAATTAAGAATAATTAGAAGTTTCTACTTGACAGTTATTTGAGAGAGATAGTGAAGAAGTTATAGTGGTTGTTGTTTGAGAGAGAATGAAGCGATATAGATGTGATTATTTTAGAGCGAATGACTAAGAAATAAAAGTAGTTATCTAAATGAGAATGAAGAAGAAGCAGAGGACTTAACAGGGTAAACTATCCGGCACATAAGAGTACCGTTACTATGCAACCCCAACTCCGATGTTTGATGATCATCAGAGTGTGGTACTCTGGGGAGGTATGCGATGGCAGCACGCGTCTGTGGCGAAGGGGTAGCTAGCGCGATTCGCATTCTTACATACAGCGCGTTCGGAGACAGCTGCACGTAATTTGCAAACAAATCCCCCTGTGTTGATATTTAACAATGGTATGAGCATTGGTCGTTCAGAAGGCAATGGCAAACTACTGAGCCTAGTAAATCTAGTAAATCACAACAAGGTAGTCGCATATCCTTTACAGGACGTCGCAGTTAACTCTATCAATTTTTTGGCTGTATGTGTGTGATTTCTTGGCAAGTTTACGTTCAATAGTATGACATTGCTTTCTGAACGACCGGCACTCATACCATTGTATGAAAATCAACGCGAGGCGGTCTGCTGTCAAATCGAACACAGCTGTGTTTCTAACGCGGTATGTGGTATTAAGACTTGCCACAGAGCCGGTAAATCACAAACAGTCAATAAATGCTGGTTTTGATTGCGACGTCCTGCGACTTGCTATTAAGATTTTGTATACGATGACGGGAAGGCGCTGACCTTTTGTTTTACACGCACACACACACACACACACACACACTGACTCTCACGCACTCTCACGCACTCACGCACGCACACACACACGCGCACGCACACACCACACCCACTATTAAACCTGGTTTCAATCACATTTGAATATTGAAGACAACCAAAAAGCATGATGAAGATGGGCATGAAAAAGTGAAATTACAATTCCAAAGTTGAAAGAGAATAAATAAAATGTCCAAAGGAATATGAGTGAACCAAACATCAGAATTTGCTTACGGAAAACACAAAAGAATGCTAAAGCAAGATTTTCATTAGTGATAACAGAGGCTGCGAGGATATTGGCTTGCGACACACAGGATGATCTGTCTTGTCATCTGCCAGATAGCGCTACCCTTGGGAGAAAACTATATCTAGGCACGATGTGAACCCGTAGGGGAAAAATGGGAGAAAACGCTTAGAAATGTGTACAATAGAATGGCTTGATATGCCGTTGGTGAGGAAGAGTTTTTGAGTACTGTTCGGGTATGTTACAACAGAAATTGATGTTTGATGCACTGCTTAGCACGCTTAGTGGGATTGCCCGTCGACCTCTTGACGCGACATTTGTTGTTTAATGACATACATGGTTAGCTACAAGAAAGCTTTAGCTGTAGGACAAGACGTTGGTCGCATGTTCAGATCCCAAGAGGCCAGGCTGTGGTTACTGAATTGGGCAGGATAAAATCAATTTTGCTGCGGTAAAAACAGAGCTTTGTAGAGAAGACTCCAAGTTCGAAAAAAATGATTAAATAAAAATTGGCTCACAAACGTGTAGACGGCCAAAATGGATTGACCTCGTAAGAAGACAGCACGTGAAACGACTATTGGTCACTATCTGTCAAGTGGGCCGCTGGAAGGACGATAATAACCGAATATAATATTTCTTCCATATAACATTATTAAGAGGTAGACTGACAGAACGTGCGTTCGTCGTGTGGGCTCACTGTCATTCGCAACTGCGAGCGCTAACAAGACAACTCACCTGAACAAGTCAAGAAGCCTGATACGGGAGAAAATGGCAGGTGGCAAGAACACCAAAAGACACGCGGCAACCAAGATGTGCAGCGTGGGAACCGACAAGAAGACGAGCGGAGAGAATCTACCTGCGAGCTGCAGCAAACAATAAGAACCTCAAGCAACCTCTAACGAAGCTACCGCGAGGAAGGACGACGATAACCCACTACAAACAAGAACCAAGCCTACTGAGAAGCAGAGGGAGACAGCATAGTCGGAAACACCAACTCACCGACAAGCAAGTGGGTTGTTAAGCCTATCCAAGTGGAGCTATCAGGCGAAGAAATCATGAAGTAGCTTCGAGAAGAGAATCTCCACATCCGATTCTTGAAGGCGGAGCGGCTCTTCACCTACTCCAGGATTCCTACAATCTTGGCGGTGGTGACGAAAGAGGGCAGCGAGATGCCGACCGCAGTATCAATCAACAAGAAAATACAAAAGCCAGAGAGATTCACCCCAAGAGTCAACCAATCTTCCAGATGCCAGAGGGCCGTCCACAGCAGAGCAGCATGTCGCAGTAAGACGGAAATCTGCCGGCACTGCGCCGATCACCAGACCTTCAAGGAGTGCCCGCTGGCCAAGCTGGACACGGACTTCCGAGCACCCAACAACAAAAGAAAGTGCGCCAACTTCCTGGGCAAGCATGGAGAAAAATAACTAGGCTGTCAGTACATTCAAAGACACAAAAGACAGCCGCCACCAACCCCCCAGCTGCCGTCACAGACACAAAAGCCGATAAAACCAGTCCGGATCAGGACCAACTGGTAAGAGCGCATAAAACAAGAATCAGGGTGAATAATCCCACAAATACCACGGACCTCAAAGATAACTACTGCTGAAAGAAGCAGGTTTAACGAGGTCGAATTTGGAATTTTCGTTTTTAACCCAAGGAATCAAACAACTGACAGAATCCACCTAAAGAAGGGCAGCATGCAAATATAATTTAATGTGAATCATTGTGCAAGTTGAATTACATGAGTAGCCATTGAAGACACAATGAACATAGGACACTGACTATAACACTGGACATATGACACTGACGACACACTGGATATAGGACACTGAAGGTAACACTGGATATAGGACACTGAAGGTAACACTGGACATATGACACTGACGACACACTGGATATAGAACACTGAAGGTAACACTGGATATAGGACACTGAAGGTAACACTGGATATAGGACACTGAAGGTAACACTGGATATAGGACACTGAAGGTAACACTGGATATAGGACACTGAAGGTAACACTGGATATAGGACACTAAAGGTAACACTGGATATAGGACACTGAAGGTAACACTGGAAATATGACACTGACGACACACTGGATATAGGGCACTGAAGACAAACCGGACAAAAGATACTGAAGACACACTGGACATAAGGCACTAACCACACGCTGATATAGGGCACCGAATGTATACTTGACAAGAGACACTGAAGACACACTGAACATAGGACATTGAAGACACACTGGACATAGGACATTGAAAACACACTGGACATAGGACATTGAAGACACACTGGACATAGGACATTGAAAACACACTGGACATAGGACATTGAAAACACACTGGACATAGGACATTGAAGACACACTGGACATAGGACATTGAAAACACACTGGACATAGGACATTGAAAACACACTGGACATAGGACATTGAAAACACACTGGACATAGGACACTGAAGACACACTGGACATAGGACACTGAAGACACACTGGACATAGGACATTGAAAACACACTGGACATAGGACACTGAAGACACACTGGACATAGGACATTGATGACACACTGGACATAGGACACTGAAGACACACTGGACATAGGACATTGATGACACACTGGACATAGGACACTGAAGACACACTGGACATAGGACATTGATGACACACTGGACATAGGACATTGATGACACACTGGACATAGGACACTGAAGACACACTGGACATAGGACATTGATGACACACTGGACATAGGACACTGAAGACACAAGGGACATAGGACACTGAAGACACACTTGACATAGGACATTGATGACACATTGGACATAGGACACACACTGGACATAGGACACTGAAGACACACTGGACATAGGACACTGAAGACACACTGGACATAGAATACTGAAGACACACTGGACATGGGACACAGAAGACATTTGGGACATAGAATACTGAAGACACAATGAATATAAAACACTGAAGACACGCTGGACATAGGACATTGAAGACACGCTGGACATATGACACCGAAGATACACTGAATATAGGAGACAGAAGACACACTGGACATAGGACACTGAAGACACACTGTATATGAAAACATATGGACATAAATCACGGAAGACACACAGGACACTGAAGTCATACGGGACACTGAAGACACATAGGACAGTGAAGACACACAAGACACTGAAGACACACAAGACACTGAAGACACACAGGACGCTGAAGACACACAGGACAACGAGGACACACAGAACACTGAAAACACACAGGACACTGAAGATACACGGGACACTGAAGACACATAGGACATTGAAGACACACAAGACACTGAAGATACATAGGACACTGAAGACACACAGGACACAGAAGACACACTGGACATAGGACACTGAAGATACACAGGACACTGAAGACACACAGGACACTGGAGACACACAAGAATTTGAAGACTCACAGGATACTGAAGACACAACGGACATGAACACCCATGGACATAAAACACTGAAGACACATAGAACACTGAAGACACACTGTACATGGAAACTCATGGACCTAAGACATTGAAGACACGCAGGATACTGAAGACACACTGTACATGGAAACTCATAGATTTAAGACACTGAAGACACACAGGACATGAAAACTCATGGACACAGAACACTGAAGACACACAGGAAACTGAAGACAAACAGGACACTAAAGACACACAGGAAACTGAAAACAAACAGGACACTAAAGACACACAGGACACTGAAGACACACAGGACACTGAAGACACACAGGAAACTGAAGACACACAGGACATTGAAGACACACAGGACACTGAAGACACACAGGACACTGAAGACACACAGGACACTGAAGACACACAGGACACTGAAGACACACAGGACACTGAAGACACACAGGAAACTGAAGACACACAGGACATTGAAGACACACTGGACATGATAACTCATGGACCTAGGACACTGAAGACACACTGGACATAGACACCAAAGAAACACTGGACATGAAAACTCGTGAGGCTAGAGAGTTGGCAAGGGTTCGAGAACCGTTTCGGCGGCCCATGATGGCAATAATGTTTTGCAATGGAAGATCGTAAACTGATTAGAGACATTAGACGTTGACAGTCACAATTTTTTGGACATGTTATGAGAAGAAATGGATTGGAGAACTTGATGACAACTGGCAAGATCGAAGGGAACAGACCAAGCGGAACACCGAGAGTAAAATACCTGGATGGCTTGGCCACACAGCATGGACGAGACAGGAACACTGAGCTGATCCACGACTCTAGTGATCGAGTGAAATAGCGAGTCATGACCGCCCACGCTTACCGGCATTGCACATGATTGATTGATTGAATGGACCTTTTATAAAGCTGATCCCCATCGTTAAGTGTCGCTGGAATGTGATTCTGATTCTGAAAAAGGAAGGTGACAAAAGCAATTGTTATATGACAAAAGGTAGGCAACAGAAGTCATGTGACAAACGCGAGGTAACAGAAGTAATAATTATATGACAAAAGGGAGATAACAGACATTTTGTAACAAAAGGGGGGTAACAGAAGTAAAAGTTATATGGCAAAAGGGAGGTAACTTAATTAATAGTTAAATGACAAGGAAATTTAAATATAGTTAAAAGGTGGGGGGGGGGGGGCAAATTAATAATATTATTGTTGTAAGTATATGGACAGAAGTGACGGGTTGTGACCGAAAAAAGGTGACAGAAGTAACGGTGATATGACAATGGAAGCTGACTTCAGGTCATGATGATGTTACAGTCTAAAGAAGAACAGAACTAATGGAGATATTTGATTTATTTTATTTAATTGTATACACCCTTAATTACAACGATTCCTTTCAGATTAGTATTTGAAAAGTGTCTGTTTCAGTCACGAGATTATTAATATGAGGCAGGGGATGGACTCTAATTTCTCTTATGAGATTGAACGGGTTAGGGGTATTAAAAACACAACATAGAAATATAGGAAATATGACAAAGAGAGGTGACAGTTAATAATACCACTGGGCCATTGGCGTCTTGACAAAGGATAGTTTGTTACATTGTGCTTCAGAAATTGATTAACAACAACAGCCCATGGCAGGGACCAATGATGGAGTTTTACCTCTCGATAGCACAAAGCCTGGGTTGAATTGTAATGACCTTGTGTTGCCAATGCATCATGATTTCTCTCTCGGTCTGAGTAGTTTAATCTAGAGGACAGGTAACAAAAAAACATTTGGAATAAGACAAGCTGCCGGATCAGCAATGTTCTATCTGCCTGTCAATCCTGGACTTATTGCCGACAAAGGCTTAGAGCCTGGTCTGCTTTGTCATGACATTTACTATTTGTGTGTGTGTGTGTGTGTGTGTGTGTGTGTGTGTGTGTGTGTGTGTGTCGTGCCTGCGTGTGTGTGTGTGTGTGTGTGTGTGTGTGTGTGTGTGTGTGTGTGTGTGACAGACAGATCGAAATACACGACTCGTATATATGTATATATCGTTCCGCCTGTCTGTCAATCCCTCTGTCTTCGTGTTTGGCTACTTACTTGTCTGTTTGTCATACATCCACCCACCAATCCACCCACATGTACACACATCATCGTCTGTTTGTAAACCCCACAAATATCCAAATATCCACACCGATATGAGAAATATAATGTCGCTGTTAATCTCCGAGGTCCAGCCATCGAGCTGAAACTAGGCTGAAGTCGGTAGTCCATCGATTAGCTGTCGGACTGAAGTGCCAAAGTTGTGAACAAATAAACGGCCAACCGTAAATTCAATCAGTTATGGAACTTTGAGGGCTTAGCATCAAATCAACGGTATTACCCATGGGACATAATCCTGGTTATTAAATGGACGTGCTGCTATCATAGCTGAATCTTTTTGACAGTCCGTTGCTTTCTCTGTGTACTTTTATCGAAATCTTAGGCGGAAACAGCTTTCCTATACTGTGTTTGTATTTTACAATAAATAATTTTGATATATTTCCGAATCCGTTTCTTCCCTACTTATTCACTACATTTATATTACTTTATTTTCGATAGTCCAATGCACCATCTGAAAGTGCATCATCATCACCAACCAGTTTTACCGTCAAGCGTCGTATGGAGGAACAGTTGGCGTTCCAGCGCCTGATGGATGTCATTAGTGTCATTATATGCAGTTATATAATGTCTTTGATGTCGCCGATCCATTTCCTTCTCAGCAGCCCTATTGCTCTCGTATCAGATCTTCTTTGATGTAGGGCCAGTGCTGGCTTTTGGCAAATTACATAGTGCCGTTTCAATAGAAAGGTCATAGTCTCATTGAATGTTGTGTGCTCATTTGTGAACAGTTTCTCTCTTCCCTCTTCTGGAACATTCAGACAGACAACTGTTCGCCTATTTCTCGATGCTGTTGTCCCACTTGTATTGATACCTATAACCGGCGCTGTGGTTTTGGAGACAGTGAGATGCGCAGTTTCAGAACCACACGGCACACCCAGTCGAAGGTTTGAAATCAGCCGCAGGTTATTTGGAAGCAGACCGTACTGCGCTGATTTCGATCGTCTGAGGTGCCGGTCATTTATAAAGCAATATCAAACTGATGTCCTAAGCCGCTAAGTTAATGGGAGAAGATATAGAGATCGATGATATGACTGTTGCCACAGAACATTACAGATACAACGGGCATGAAATGGCAATATGCAGGGGAGCTGGCTAAGGATCGAGAATCTCTACGATGATTTGTGATAAGCGCGTAGTTCTGCGAAGATCTTGCTCCGTGATGGTGGTGGTGATGATGATGATGATGATGATGATGATGATGATGATGATGATGATGATGATGATGATGATGATGATGATGATGATGATGATGGTGAAATGTTTATTACTGTTCCAAGAAGGTGGATGACCTCGAGGCACACTGGCCATCCCTGTCTCAAAAAGGCCTTACTCTCCCTCCCCAACCACAACCCCCTTTTCCATTGAAGCATAACCAGTTCGTGCAAAGCCCTAAATATCTCAAAAGACAACTAATATAATAAACATTCTCCTATCTGTGGTACGTTACATTTACCTTTTTTTCCATAACCTTTTCACAGAACATCGCAATCCTCAACAGCATTGCTGTCGCTGTGATTTTTTTGGCAAGTTTACGCTCAGTAGTTTGCCATTGCTTTCTGAACAATCGACACCGATACCAACGCAAAACCAAAGCAACACAGTCTGCTGCCAAATCGCGCGCAGATGTGTTTTGAACGCGGATATACACGTTTTCAAACCGTGTCCATAAGACCTTCGCCACGGAGGACGGTTACATCTACGTTAGCTACTTAGAATCACCATGTCTAAAACAAGTTTTAGTGAGTCATGTATTATTGATTATTGCACATTTTCTATGCGTTTATAATGCATATTGTTTCTGTTGTTAAATTAAGTAGATGCGGTTGTTGCACACACAGTGAACAACAGAGGTTAGAACTGAATTGTAAGAAGACACATATTATGGTCGTCACTAGGAAGGAAGAAATACCACAATGTAATGTACAATTAAATGGGCATATTCTTAAACAAGTGAAGCGGTACAGCCATCTCGGAACAGTCAAGATGCCTTGAAGAGATTAGAACAAGAATTGCCATGACGAAGGTAGCCTTTTGCAAGTTGAAAAACATACTGACCAATAAAAAGATATCAACTGAAACGAGAAAAAGAGTGTTGAAGTGCTGCATAGAACCTGTACTTTGATATGGATGTGAAGCGTGGACAATGAGCAGACAAGCTGAAAAACATCTTATGGCTGTGGAAATGTGGTTTCTGAGGAAAATGCAAAGAATACCATGGACAGACAGAAAAACCAATGAACACGTCCTACAAGAAACAAATGAAGATCGAAATCTGATTAGAGACATTAGACGTAGACAGTCAAAATATTTTGGGCATGTTATGAGAAGAAATTAATTGGAGAACTTGGTGATGACTGGCAAGATCGAAGGGAGGAGTCCAAAGGGAATACCATGAATTAAATACCTGGATGGCTTAGCCACTTGACATGGTCGAGACAGAAACACGGAGCTGATCCACAACTCTGGTGATCGAGTGAGATGGCAAAACATGACCGCCCACACTTATCGGCATGGCACATAATGGATGATGGATTCTGTTGTTGTCGTTATTGTCTATGATTAGTTTCACACGTGATTTATGAATGAAATAATGATGAGAACAGAGAGATTAGAAGGGCAGATTGTCAGACGGGTCTGCACGCCCAATTCTTGACGCTTTGAAAATAAATTTCATTCGTTCATCCCTCTTATCTGTTTCTATCTCTCCCAGCTCCATTCACGCCTCCCTATATTAGTCATCTGTGTCTTCCACCTCTTCTTTCATGCTGGGTTAGATTTATCAGCTGAGATTTTCTACGGGCTAGTCCCACGCTAACCTTCCTTAGTCGCCATTGACAATATGCTTGGTAAGTTACACTGTTAATATTCTTTGATTCCCCTGGCGGTCCCCGATAAACACGGTGGGTATAAGACCTGATTCTATTATATTGTAGATTTTTACACACACTGTCTGATCAAAGGGTTGTGTATTGGACACGTAATCTTCTCAGTTAAGGTCTATAAATAATAAACCGTGTTCGCGCTAAGCCCTTTATTTTTAACCAAACAACACTCAGAGAATGCGAGCCGCGGAAGCTCAGTAGCTAATACACTTTCCTGCCGACCCGGTGGTCATATATTCGAATCCCGGCATCGATACCTGGATTATTATGATTTGATATGTGCTCCCAGGCCCATCCAGAATAAATGTGTAGCTGGAAGTGTTCTGGGAAGTACAGGCGACCAGCGAGTTATTGGCAACATCACCCATCGACTGTCCATAAGTCAATGAAAATGTGGGACTGCACCGTAGACCCAATTTATTTCAAGACGTGGAATAGTTCCTTTACTGTTACTTTCACTCAGCCATGTGTTAAGTCTAATCACGCCTACCGGTTTATAAAACAATTCCAGTTACTGGAATCTGCCGTGGGTATGTATATTCAGTGTCAAGATGTTGTTTGTCCATCAAGAATGTTGATGAGCATTAATTTCATCCAGTGGGGTTGAAAGTATTGCGCCGTGAGTTCTAAGATGTCTGGTACGACCTATATTGGTTCGAAATGTTCTTTGACAATGTATGCAATGAATGCTTGACGTTCCAGGAGGAGCGTCTCCTGCAGTGGTTTTTCTGTCCAGCCTTTTTTTTCACAGCTCTTGCAGTTCTGTTTACTTCACAAGTGACTGCATCCTTGTGTAATGATGTACGCCACAAATTTCGGTCTTTGGCAGCAGTCTCCCAAGTGTCGTGATGAATTCCAAAAGTTTTAGTGAGATCTTCAGAGTGTCTTTAAAGCGTTTCCTCTGACCGCTTTGGAAGCGTTTACAACAACGCAGCTCGCCGTAAACAATTCGTTTAAGGAGCCTGTGATCTGGCATGCGAGTCAAGTGACCAACACGGTTAATCTGATTCTTTATTTGCAGAGTGTGGATACTGGGCATGGACGCTCTTTCTAGGACTTCAATGTCTGGAAAATCAGTTTGAAGGCCCTAGTGCGTGGATGAATAGGTAGATAGTCTTTCCCTTCCGTTGCGATCATGGGAACCCGGCTGCCGAGTACAAAAGCCACTATACAACTGTTATACATCCCTTCTATGGTGCTCATCTAACATATTCAGACATTCTTTCTGCTGAACCAATTATCAGTTATAAAATCACTCTGATAGCTACTCCATCAGTGAAATAACTATTGTCTCCGGACAGCAAATCCAACTATAATTATCAATACAAGTGTGCGTACCCAGCAGCAATCATGCGTAGAACGAAACAACAATGAGCAAATCGAGTAACCGACCAAGAACCAATATGAGTGCACAAGAGAATCATTTCTCAGAAACCTCCTGCAGTCATTGGCACCTTACCTTCTTGACAGACGATAGTTTGTTACATTGTGCGTCAAAAAGGCGTACTAACTACAACCCATGGCGGTAGCGAATGTGACTGATAAGTCCAATTCGCGCTGTAAATGTTCGTCCACAGTGGATGCATGTGAAATCATGGTCATTTCCATCATCATGCACCATCTTACGTCTCGCACGCTCTGTGTGTGACTTATCTGAAATAATTTTCTCCTTTGTCTTTATTCCATTTCTGATATTTGCCCTCCATGCAACACGTTCAGGGGCGACTTGCTCCCTATGTGCATTATCAATGCCTGTATCAGTCATGTCCCGCTTACACATATCTTTGTATCGAGACAACGTGTCCTATCCATCTAAGTCTACAAAGACTGAGCATAGAACAAACCGACACAGATCCTGATCTTTCCAATACTTCAGTGTTTGTTATTTTGTCTTACCACTTAATTCCAGGTATTCTTCTTAGACACCGCATATAAAAAAACCTTTTTTGTTAACCTGTTCATTGTTGTTGCTGGCTTACCAGTCCTGATGTTGATATCCTGATCTAGGGATAAATTGCTATTTACCTCTGATCCTAGATATGTAAAATGGTCTACTATCTCCAGTTCGGCGTCGTCAATAAAGATTGATGGTACCCCATGTAAACCTTGTGATATAATCTGTGTCTTCTTTTTGCTAATTGTTAAACCAAATTCAGAACAAGCATTAGAGAATGTAGATAGTAGACGTTGTAATTCTTCCTCAGAGTGCATCGTAATTGCAGCATCATCTGCAAAAGGCAACTCTCTAATCAGTACCGTCCTACTCTTGGTCTTGGCCTTCAATCTCTGAGCATTGTAGAGTCCGCCATTTGAGCGTCAGTGAATGTATATACCACCATCCTGATCACGAGAGACATATTTCAGTAGAAGTGTACGGTTTACTCCAAAGAGGGTGAGAGCTAGTACACAACCTTGCTGCACTCTTGATTTCAAACTTTTCTGAAGTTGCCCCATTTAACTTGATTATACCCTTCATGCCTGCCTGGAACGATTCCACAATGAACAGAAGAGTTGGTGGGCAGCCAATCTTCTTTAGTGCCTTGAATAAACCCTTACGACTTACCAAATCAAATTCTTGTGTGAGGTCGTTGAAGGCAACAAACAGGGGTTGATTCAGTTCACTGTATTTTTCTTGCATTTGTCAGAATGAGAATATCACATCAATGGTAGACCTGTTCTGTCGGAAGCCACATTGTGATTCGGGGTAGACATGATCTCCCAGGACTTGAAGTCCGCGCAGAACAATTCTGGCAAATACTATAGTTTTTAAATTCGCTCCTATCCCCCTGTTCTTGTACAGTGTTATGATGCTTGAGTCTTTGAAATTCTGTAGGACATGTACTTCTTGCCAGCACAGCTCTATTATTTTATTAGCAGGTGGGTCTGTAGTGTGATTGTGTCTTGCCCACTTCTAATAATCGTTATTGGAATCCCATCCTTACCTGGAGAATTGCCAGATGCAAGTTCCTTTATAGCACACTTAACTTCTGTTATGGTGGGAAGTGTGTCCAGGTGGTCAAGAGTTGGCAGGGGCTCTATGGTATTTAGGGCATCATCCGCTAGTTTGGTCTCACTTTAGTAAAGCTCCAAATAGTCCTCTACCCATCTGTCCATCTGCTGTTTCTTATCAGTGATGATTTCTCCAGTCAAGGTTATTAGTGGTGCACTTCTTTTGATCATTGAACCACAGGCTTTCTTTATCCCTTCATACGTGCTTCTGATGTGTCTCTTATCACTTGCATTTTGAATGGACTCATATAACTTGATCCAATAGTCATTCGCACACTGCCTGTCAGCCTTTTGCACATCCTTCCTAGCTTGCTTCAGCTCATTGACAGTGTTACGCGTTGTTCTTTCCTTGTTTCTTAAGAGAGCTATCTTCTTTTTATCAATCAAGGGCTGCAGTGCTGGCTGTTTGCTGCAAACCAGTCTTGCCTCTTATGATCCACAGTGCCTAAACCCCTACCGCTGTTTTATAAAGTGTTTCCTGAAGTTTACCCCACTTTTCTCTTGCTGTAAAATGTTCTCATATATCAGTGAAAGCGTCTTCAAGTTGCTGTTGCAACTCAAAGCACTTATCGGGATTGTGAGTGTTAATAATATTAATTCTGGGGCTAGATTTGTGTTTAGCTGTGTAGGTTTTCTTTGGTCTCATTCTAACCCTTGCAACAACCAAAGAATGATCCATATCTCAGTCAGCACTGTGGTAACTTCGAGTTTATGATGCTTGGTCCAGATGTTGTCTGTGTGGTGATGAAGTCCAGCTCATGCCAATGGCCAGATCTTGGATGTTTCTATGTGACCGTAAGCAGCTATTTTGTTTTTAAAAAGGAGTTTGTACTACATAAGTCATTTCTAGTGCAATGTCCCAGCAGCCTTTGTCCATTTTCATTCACGCGACCGATGTTGTATTTTCCAAGGCACACTGGCCATGAACTCGAGTCCTTGCCCACACGAGCATTGAAATCACCGAGAGTATAAATGTAGTCGGATTGTGGAATGACCGTAATCATAGAGTATAACTCCTCATAGAACGAATCCTTCACATCATCAGAGGAAGTGAGTTCGGTGCATATGCAGCTATAATTGTGGCAAAACCACAAGAGGTTGTCAAGCGAGGGATAATAGTCTTCTATTACCTCCAGCTGGAATTTTAATCATTCCCACTAGAGAATTCTTCACTACAAAGTCCACATCATGTTGCCTTTTTTCTGCCTGCCCTCTACCCTTCCACAAAAAAGGTGTAATTGTTTTCCCCAGCGAGGCGAGTCTCCTGCAGGCCAGAAATATAAATGTTAAGACGACTGAGTTCGGCATAAATCACAGCCGTTTTTCTCACATCGTCAATATTAGTCAGGTCAGTGGAAAATCCTGGACACGTGGTTCTTACGCTCCAGGTTGCAAGCCGTAGGTTGAGGTTTCTATTTTTTTCTTTTTATTAGTACCTGGTGCATTGGTTTTACAGCCTGCGAATCAGATTTTGTCCAGGCCCCAAGCACCCATTGAAGCAGGCAGGTTGTGGCGGATAAGCGCCCAACTGGCCGCTGGCTGTCCAGTTTGAGGAGGGCGGTAGCTGATCATTGACACCTGTAGGTGTCTCCTACCGTCAGAGGCAACCCGTGACGCCCCATGTCTACGCCAAATGACAAGAACTTATAACCCGTAACTGCTACCCCTGGCTTTGATTCGGATGGGTGTAATCAAGTCGTGATTCCTGTGGAGACGAATATCGGGATGTAATCAAGCCGTGATTAATGGGGATAAGCATGTAGGGATGTAATCAAGTCGTAATTCCACTTGTGTGTTACTGGGACCCTTTAGGAAGCAAAAGGACAGTAACAGAGTAACTTACCATGCATATTGTAAAAGATGATTAAAGAGGAGTGGCATGGAACTGCCCCGCCCCCTCCCCCTTATACCATAGACAAGTTCAGCTTCAACATATAGCCAACGGTTAACAAGTCTACAGATAAGGACTGGTGACTACCTCAGGCAGTCATGATGAAAGGAGGCTGTTATAGAAGAAGAATAACGTGTGAAGTCTGGATCAACAACTTACCTCTTTTAACCGAGGAAAATCTCAAGAACTGGCGCTTTGATTGTTAGAACTATGTGAGAAATGGGAAAGAGGTTATAATATTGTGAGAACCCGGGAAGGTTAACCGGGTCAACAAATGCCTGAAGAAGTCGGATGTGTCAGTCGAAAGGGGCACGTATTGCAGCTTTGATGTAAACAGGCACAACGTAACTACGTCCAAAACAAACATTCCGGACGAACAAAGAAGAAGAAGAAGAAGAAGAAGAAGAAGAAGAAGAAGAAGAAGAAGAAGAAGAAGAAGAAGAAGAAGAAGAAGAAGAAGAAGAAGAAGAAGAAATAATGTGGATGACATGGAAATAGCAGCAACAGACAGCAAAGTGATATGTCAGCTTGATGTGAGCTACTTGAGGACTTACACTCCACTAGAGATCAGAAGAAGAAGAGGTCATGATTCAGTGCAACGTGTATGCACTGACTGGGATTAGACTGAGGTTGGGGGTGAGTGGTCTCGAGGTATGGTATCCGCCTCGAGTGTTGGAGGTCCCGGGTTCAAGCCCCAGTGAGGGTCAGGATGTTTTCACGTGGTCTTCTAGTAACCAAATTCCCCCTGGTCTCTGGGTAGTGAGATCGGACGCCTGTGTTTATTGTTGCGTTCATTAAAATTCCTTTGGCAGTTGGAAATAAAAAAAGAGCAGACTAACGGCGCTGCCCGGGCAAAATTTTTAGTTAAATATCTACCCCAAGTATTTCAGGATCCTTGCCGGTGCAACGGAGTTCGTGCACTGAGCTGAGATTATCCGGACTCAGGCTTGAGTTAGGAGTAAAACGGAGCACTTATGGGTTACACCAACAAAGGCAACAGTGACATGGTTCTATTTGAATAATCATATTGTCAACACTCCAACACCAACTGTAAATCTGTGTTCAGAGACTGTGGAAAGAACGCAGGCAATGAATTACCTGGGGATACGGTTTGATCGAAGCCTTGCTTATAATGAGCACATAGACCAGGTGATAACAAAAGCCAAGCGAGGTTTGGCTGCGATGCGGGTAATGGCGGCCGCAAACTGTGAGCAGCGCCATCTATAACTTCTATACAAGGGGCTGGCCATGTGTGTTTTTGAGTATGCGATGGCGATCCTGACTCTCAGCCGTAAGCACATAGAAAGGATGGAAAGGATACAGAACGAAGCTATGCACATTATTCTTGGATGTACAAGAGATACAGCATGCTGGGCGATGCGCTACATTCTTGATTTTCCAACCATGAGGGACATAATACAAATTTGCAGAGCACGTGCCTACCTCAGAGTTAACGCAAACACACAACATCCACTGCACAGTGAAATTATGGAGATTAAGGGCAGCAGGTTAAAAAGAGGAAGGTCGTGGATGGGTCAAGCCGAAGGCATTCTTCAACAGGTGTGTTCACTTGAGGACTTAGAACCTGGCGAG
Organism: Cepaea nemoralis; assembly: GCA_014155875.1. Taxonomy (NCBI): domain Eukaryota; kingdom Metazoa; phylum Mollusca; class Gastropoda; order Stylommatophora; family Helicidae; genus Cepaea; species Cepaea nemoralis. The sequence continues at coordinate 895,137 of JACEFZ010022674.1, read as the reverse complement.
GAGTGGATACAAGTGCCAACAGATTTATCTATGTATTTTTCTGTTTGCAACCTGCTACTGAATGAGTGCGTGGCGCGACACTGTGAGCTGTGGGTTTCGTGTGAAGTGCATTTGAATCTGTTTTCTTTTTTTTTGGTAGGGGGGGGGGGGGGAGACATGACTGCATGTTCGGAGCGATGGCAGGTGGCTATGTCCCAGAGTTGACCGGTTTTTGCCTTATGCAGAAATGCGTGGCTGCTGGGCTTCTGGTTGACTGCCAATGCCGTCGGTGATGAACTGTATTTTCGTGGACTGTGTGGGTGAACATCTAGGAAACATCCAGATAGGAAAATGACTGCCGATTCCATCAGAGATGAATTGGGTGTTTCGTGGGGGACTGGTGTGTTGACATTCTGGCGGCGGCATTATGCACAGTGTATCTGTGCGGGTTGTTGTTTGTCGAGACTCCTGTATTTTCCACTTGTCACATTGGGCAGTTGGGAGCGTTTTGTGTGATATTCACTGGCACAGGAACGGAGCATAATGGGGACGACCCATTGCTGTGAAGTTGGAACTGCGACTAACTAACTAACTATGCAGAAAATGCAGACAATTAAATCCGGCTGCCATGGAGGCGGAAGTACAAGCGCTGATTTTCGCGAATTAGTTAGACGGCGATGCTGTCATTTACACAGATTGGTCGATCGTCCGACATGTGAGAAGCTCGTGCGCCTTTACGGCTCAGGCCGGAGGGAGAATTGTGAAGTAGGACTCTAGTGCTTATTTTGAGACCACAAGTAGTCTGACAACGGAAGTCATGGCAGCAAGTAAAGCATTAACATGGCTCGAGACACAGGCATTCACTAGGGCATGTTTCCTTAGCGACTCAATGAGCATGCTCAGAGGATAGAGAGACGGGGTTGGTCCGAAGAGAGTGGTTGCAGTCTCTGGAGCGGTCTCGGCTGGCAAAGATTAGTTTCATCTTCATGCCAGGGCATGCGGGAGTACAAGGAAATGAACGAGTTGACAAACTCGAAGGTAAGGCAACTGTGGAGGGCGGACGCGCCATGGACCAGGCAGACATTCTGAATGCTCTACGAGAAATAAGACTTTTGCGAGAATCAAGTAATGACTGTGAATCTACAACCATGGCCAGACTGCGAGAACAGCAAATTAAAAGATGTGTGGCCAAACAAGAACACTACGCAGGAAGCCAAAGAAGATTGATAAATCAACACAGACCTGGTGTCGTTAGCCGCTACACGCTGCGGGATTTGCTGAGGAGGGGATCCGAGCACTTATGGACTGAATGGTTCGATGTGCAATGAGGATGATCTGTCGACTAACTAACTAACTTACTAACCCGTGCGCCGTGATGTTGATCTGTCGATTAAACTAAACTAAACTAAACTTTGATTCCAAGACCGATTAAGACGAGGGATGGGGTTATACCTCTCCATAGCACAAAGCCTGGGTTAAAAAATAGAGACCATGTGTTGCCCATGCAGCATGATCCCTCTATCGGCTTGCCTAGTTCACTCCAGAGCAATGGTAACACCAATACATCTGGAACAAGGCAAGCTGCAGAAGCTGCCGGATCAGCAAAGCATGCTCTAACTGTCCGCTAGTCGGAGCTTCGATCCTAGACCAGCTGCCAACCAAGGCTTACGGCCTGGTCTGCCTTGCCATGACATTTTGTCTTTAGGTTGCATTTCCTCACGCGAGGATAAGGCTTGAACCCTGCCAATTGCGCCCTTCCGCTCAGAAAACTCCTATAGTCTACAGGCTATAAAGGTCCATCCTTGGCCATCTCTCAACAACTGCTAAATTGAACAAAGCAAAGGCGTTTATTCGACGAACAATAAATCAATGAGGGAAACTGTTAAAGCCACTTAGACAATTACATAAATAAATACACATAGTATTATTTTGCGCCCAAAGAAGGAGAAGAAGGAAGTAGAGACTAGAAGACGCACTAGACAACATAAAATTTGAAAGCTATAATAGTTACCGACGGGGATCGAACCTGTCGCCTCCAAATGACGACGGCGCCTCGCTGCAGGAACAAGTGTACTTCGACGCATGACCAACTGAGTGTCTAGTTATACAAGTACACTTGTTCCTGCAAAGAGGCGCTGTCCTCTTTTGGAGGCGGCAGGTTCGATCCCCGTCGATAACTATTATAGCTTTCAAATTTTGTTGTCTAGTGCGTTTTCTAGTCTCTACTTCCTTTTTCTCCTTCTGTGAGCACCAAATAATACTATGTGTGTTTATTTATGTAATTCGACGAACAATAAACGATTATTCAAATGCGCTGAGGCGTAAGCAATTAGGTGTGTCGAGCCTGAGTTATGCAGACAGAAAGACTTCATTGTGACTTTGTGATTACCGTGGGTATAACAAAACCTCCAAATTTGAACAGTATCTTTGGTTATATGTGTTATGTCTTTCAGCGAAAATATGATTCATGTATTCACATATGATATACAACTCTCCAGTTTGCACTTGGCGCGATGCAGCGAAATACGCCAATCAACAAACTGGGTGACATATTATGCGTGTCCTCTGTGTTTAGACTAGAGCTGACTTCATATAGTACATGCCACCTGGCGTTGGTGATCATGTCTGTCCTTAGCCCACTGTCTCTGGTGCTGCCAAACATTTATGACACCGACGTCCCTCCATGCCATGTTGTCGGTACGTCCAGCATCTTCTACCTTGGTCTCACCCTACATCTCTCCCCCCTCCCCCCCCCCCCTTTTTTTTTCTAACCTTTCCCTCGTGTCAACATTCTCCAGCTTTTACCTTCTCTTGACATGCTCAAAGAATATGAACTGTCCGCTTCTGATCCATCCATCCATCATGTGCCATGCCGGTAAGCGTGGGCGGTCATGTTCTGCCATGTCACTCGATCACCAGAGTCGTGGATCAGCTCCGTGTTCCTGTCTCGTCCATGCCATGTGGCCAAGCCATCCAGGTATTTACCTCTCGACCTTCCCCTTGGTGTCTTCCCTTCGATCTTGCCAGTTGTCACTAAGTTCTACAAGTCATTTCTTCTCATAACATGCCCAAACAATTTTGACTGTCTACGTCTAATGACTCTAATCAGTTTACGATCTTCATTTGTTTCTTGAAGGACTTGTTCATTAGTTTTTTCTGTCCGTCCATGGTATTCTTAGCATTTTCCTCAGAAACCATATTTTCACAGCCATCACACATCCACAGCTTCTGATGCGAGTAACCAATTCTCTTTGTGAGTTAACTTCTTTTGATATCTCGTCATTGATATTTCTATCCATCCACGCTGTTCTCATCACTCTCCTAATCATCCATTCTGCTAATTGTCCATGATTCTCTTCGGTTCATCAGAATTGGCTCAATATAGCTCTTAAGAACACTTTACCTCACGTCGACTGACAAAGATACATTGCAGAGAACATTCGTCATCTTGTGACATACTGCATTTGCTTTAGTTATTCAACAGTTGCCGATCTCCCCGGCCTAGGAGTTAACGACTTTCTCCGTAATCCCGTATATGCACGTAGGGTAACGCAGATGTGCGGGATTCTGCTAACAGCGGTAAAATGCTGGTGTTGACAGCGATACCCTGCAGGTAGGATATGCGGTGGGTGAAAATTCTGCAATTTGCTTTATTAATGCATCTTGCAACTGCTGTTTTTAAATCACCCACAATACTTAAATGCATTGACTTATTTCATATTTATTCCATTCACTTTGATGTTACATTTGAGTATACAATGTTTCTTTGTAACAACCAATACACTTGTTTAACTTGAATATAAAAATATAAAGTCCCATTTTTCAGCTCTGCAAAATATTCATAAAATTAATGACGGTATTAACTATCCTGGCCCAGAATTTCCATTTGTTAGTCTACGACAGCAAATTAGTATCATTAGAAATAGGATTGCCAAATCCTCTCCATTTCTCGACGAAAGGAACATCCCTGGGCATGCGAGAACTTACTGAATCGTCCTTAAAAATTTAATTTGACTCGGTTTCTAAAGCTCATTGGAGAGAAACTGACTGAGTTACCACGAACATGCCAATGGCTACGTGACGCTGGGGAAAGTTTCAGTACTTATTGGCTGCTAAGTCTGCGTGCTTGCTTCGAGTCTCTTCAGTTTATGGTTAGATTGTGTATCTTTCGGTTGTTAGACTTTTTCTGGCTTGGGCTATGACAAACTCATTCTGTGGCAACAGTGTTTGTTGGCGAGGCATTTGAGAGTGAATCTTTCGACTGTCTGTCTGTCTGTCTGTCTGTCTGTCTGTTTGTCTGTCTATCTATCTATCTATCTATCTATCTATCTATCTATCTATCTATTTATCTGTCTGTCTGTCTGTCTGTCTGTCTGTCTGTCTGTCTGTCTGTCTGATTGTCTGCCTGCCTGCCTGCCTGCCTGCCTGCCTGTCTCTCGGTCGTCGATCGGTCGATCTATCTAATCTATCTAATTTAATCTCTCTCTCTCTCACACACACACACACACACACACACACACACACACACACACACACACACACACACTCCGCCCGTCTGCCTGATCTACCTAATTTATATACGTGTCTCTCTTTCTGTCACTCTACTGGTTCTCTAACTATCGAATCCACAAAATGATCTCTCTCTCTCTCTCTCTCTCTCTCTCTCTCTCTCTCTCTCTCTCTCTCTCTCTCTCTCCCTCTCTCTCCACCTGTTTGCCTGATCTACCTAATTTATACACGTGTCTCTCTTTCTGTCACTCTACTGGTTCTCTAACTATCGAATCCACAAAATGATCTCTCTCTCTCTCTCTCTCTCTCTCTCTCTCTCTCTCTCTCTCTCTCTCTCTCTCTCTCTCTCTCTCTCTCTCTCTCTCTCTCTCTCTCTCTCTCTCCGCCCGTCTGCCTGATCTACCTAATTTATACACGTGTCTCTCTTTCTGTCACTCTACTGGTTCTCTAACTATCGAATCCACAAAATAATCTCTCTCTCTCTCTCTCTCTCTCTCTCTCTCTCTCTCTCTCTCTCTCTCTCTCTCTCTCTCTCTCTCTCTCTCTGCGTTCGTCCGCCCGTCTATCTATTCTATATGCACTTCTGTCTCACTGTATATCTTTCTAATAATTAGACATCCTTCTCATACAGCAATTCCCCATAGCCTTACCGCAATTACCATAATAGACATTAGTATTAGACAGTTATGTAGAGATGACTCATTATTTTTTTATATTCTCAAGTATTTACAATACCTATATTATTCTTGTTGCTTAAGATTAATCTGATATGCAAGGCATGAATAAAATAATGTATGAAATGTGCGAGACAAGAAGAGCAGAGCAATAGACAGCGATTCATGCCCAGGGCGGCGGTCATCTTTAAACTATACTTATGACGTCACCTCGTTCGCCTGCACCGTGATAGCACGTGCTTAACACTTTTGACATCTTTAACAACAATGTTGACATTTTACAATACAATGATATTGTTATTGTAGTTGCTATTACATGTTTAGGGTATTATTTTGAATCCCTCTCGTGTGTGTTTGATAGAGTGTGTGTACGTACGTCTCTCTCTCTCTCTCTCTCTATATATATATATATATATATATAAGACATTGCCAAGTAAGTAATGTTTAATTCACATTATATTTCTTCTGACAGCGCCTGCAGAGAAGTATCACAAGCGCCGAGCTGGTATCTCCCCAACATTCTGCCAATGAGATGCTCGGCATTTTCAGAAAGAGAGAGTTCGCCCGCCTCTTTCAGAAGAGCACCATTCGAGTATACACAATACTTTATTTTCTGTTGTTTCTTTTGTACTGTTTATCCACTTTTTTTGTTTCTAAACATCCCTTGTTTTCAGATTCCCCGCTGTTCTGCATTGTTGTTTTGTCTCCTGGGTGTAATTATATATTATCGTGGCAACAGCAGCCTTTTATCAAATTAAAAACATACCAATTAAAAAGCGACAATTAATTGAGAATAAAATAATGGAAATGCTACATAAAATCTATAATTTTTATTGCATTTAAAGCACGGACAATAGGCAGACAAGCTGAGAAACATCTAATGGTAGTGGAAATATTAGAAAGGTCAAATATTATAACACGCACAGAATACCATGGGCTGACAGAAAAGCCAATGGGTTTTACAAGAAACAAATAAAAACCGTATATTGATTATAGGAAATAGACGTAGACAGTCAAGAAAACTTGGTGATAACTGGCACAGTTTATGGGAACAGAGAAAGAGGAAGGCAAAGGCATAAATATCTTGATGGCATTATTGAGCAGGTACAATTATCTCGGAACAGTAATAACATCTGATGGGAGATGCCTTGAAGAGATTAGAACAAGAATCGCCATGGCAAAAGTAGCCTTTAGCAAGATGAAAAACATATTGACCAATAAAAAGATGTCAATTGAAACGAGAAAAAGAGTGTTGAGATGCTACATTGAACCTGTACTTTTGTATGGATGTGAAGCGTGGACAATGAGCAGTCAGGCTGAAAAACATCTGATGGCTGTAGAGATGTGGTTTCTGAGGAAAATGCAAAGAATACCATGGACAGCCAGAAATACCAATGAACAAGTCCTTCAAGAAACAAATGAAGATCGTAAATTGATTAGAGAAATTAGACGTAGACAGTCAAAATTTTTTGGGCATGTTATGAGAAGAAATGGATTGGAGAATTTGGTGACAACTGGTAAGATCGAGGGGAACAGACCAAGGAGAAGACCTAGAAGCAAGTACCTGGATGGCTTGGCCTTGTGGAATGGTCGAGACAGAAACACGGAGCTGATCCACGACTCTGGTGATCGAGTGAGATGGCAGAACATGACCGCCCACGCTTACCGGCATGGCACATGATGGGTGGATTATTGGCTCCAGAATACAGAGATGGTCATAGACTCTGGTGATCGCGTGAGATGGCGAACCAAGACCGCATACGATTAGTTGAGTTGAGTTGAATTAAGAACTGAAATCACTCATAGTCGTAGTCTCATATGCCAGACTCTCTTTTTTCAAGACTTTAGGATGTTCATACGATTAGCAGCATGGCGCCTGATTATAATAGTGATAATTATATATAGACTTTTCAGGTTTTCGTCAGCTTCACGATTTTAGTTACCCTATGTTCATTGTAGACACTCGCTGCTGACCTAGTGGTTAGGGGTTCTATCCTCAGCTGGGCGGATTCGAAATTTTAAAAATTGACTTGGGGTTCCAGGTCGACGCAGTCTAAAATGGTACCAAGAATGTGTTGCAAAGTAAAGGCTTCTCAATTCTGTTGTTGTGATTTTTCTTTTCTCTTTTTCTGTCATTGTCCAGGTTTTGCATTGGTAACATAGAGTTGGTAGGAAGTGCTGTCTTAGTAGTTATTGATACATGTTTGTTCTTTAGTATTGCTGTCATTTGTCCAATGAGTTGGTTTGCCTTATTGCACCTATTTTCGATCTCGTCTTCTGATCTGTCATTTGATGATATTATACTTCCTAGGCACTTGAAACTTTTTACTTGGTCTAAACAAATGTGTGTATCAAACATCGTATGCCCGAATCGCCTTAATGTGTGTAAAAGAGTTGTTTATTTACTACAGGGTGTATTTTTAATGACTATGTAGTGTTTGAAAATATTGCCGGTCCAAGTTTTGTGTTTACCTGTTATGTTGCATGGCCTTCACAGAGGGTGAATACAAAACTTGGACCGGCAATATTTTCAAACACTGCATAGGCATTAAAAATACGCCCTACTATGTTCCTTTTTTCTAGACCTGCTGTAGTTCTAGAAGTTCAGTATGTCAAGATTGTATTGCGTATTGTCCCCAATATCTAGTTATAATTGTATCCTCATTATGTGTCATCTACAGTTTGTAATATTTGAATAACGAAGACCCAAACAATAGATTGCATGATTTATTGTCTAGCATATTTTGCTGCATCTCGTCAGGTACATACTACTGCAGAAATCACACACCATAAACTAATTAGATAAATCCTTCAAGCGAAAAATGCCAAGCAATAAATCGTGTAATCTATTGTTTGTGTCTTCGTTATTCACATTCACTACGTGAAAACATTGTTTTGAGTTTGGGATATATCTAGATCCTTATCTTTATTATTGGTTGGCAGTACTTCATTTTCCGAGAGCTATATAGCTTTACCACTGGTTTTAAAAGAAGGGCCTAAGCATCGAACTCTCGTCCAATCGTGCTAATGACATTATCAGTGCAGTTCCCTATCAAAGTGGCTAACGTTTAGACAGCATACTATAGACATCTGTCCATGTAGTTGTTGTTTACAATGTTTCTTTATGGCTGCTGTTAAAGTAATACAATTTTCATTTATGATTTAGTTGTTATCGTTAAAGCAAATAATGAACTTTAGAACTTAAAAGTTACACAAAAGTTCATAGAATACGGCGGACCAAGAAGAACAAAAGCACTGATGTTTAATCATACCTGAACATCGAAGAAGATGGCTAATAAACAACAGCAAATCTCGGAAACTGACATATACTGACAATATTACACATCACAGTGGCTTGGGGGGAACAGGGAAGGAAGGTATGGTTCTGAGAGAAAAGGTAGGGTGGTTCAGCTCAAGATGGACACAGGACATTGCACCTACCTTGGGCTTGAAAATGCATGAAGCTGAAACACTGCCAAAGGATGGAGAATCGTTTCAACATGCCATAGTGAGAGCGACGTTCTGCAATATGATAGTAACGTAGCAGATTTCGTTGAAGAACAGTATGACTTTAACAACTACAAAAGAAAACATTTAAAGAAACGTTTTGTCAGTGTTTGGCGCTGGTAATAAGAAATTACTAAGCTGGGCAAGTAACTTTCATAAATTGTTGGTTAAGTGTTTTCTATGGCAACAAGCTCAAGTTGACTGCTGCTTTCTTTAATTATATTCAAGTTGACATCTGAAAGTGTATAAAGAAGAAGAATAAAATTTAAAAATCGTTAACATTTAAAGGTTTAAAGGCAAGAAACTCGACAGAATAGTCGTCTGCCGTAAGCGTAGCACATAGCAAAAATTTCGTACCTACAGCGACGACCCCTAGGGGTCTGAGAAAATTACATTTGTAGACCAAATGAATGAGTCTGGACGAACCTTCAGAACGCGGGGCAGGCGTTTTAATACCTGGCCACGGAGATTCAATGGTTTGAAAGTCGTGGAAATAGTTAACATAAGAGTTCAGTTGTATATATATTTTGTTTCGTCTCTCTCTCTCTCTCTCTCTCTCTCTCTCTCTCTCTCTCTCTCTCTCTCTCTCTATATATATATATATATATATATATATATATATATATATATATATATATATATATATATATATATATATATATATATTTAAAGAGCTACACAAATTGCCATCTCAACAAACTACTGTGTTGGTGCGTTGTTTTGTAGACATGCAATATGGATACGTTTGTGTGTGTATGTCTTTATCTTCTTCTCCCCCCTCACTCTTTTCAGAGGAACAGACTGGCTGATATTGCCAAGACAAAAAGAATCAACAGAAACTTTTACGACATTGTGGAGAAAGCAAAATGGTGGGTGAACATGTTTGGTAAATAATTACGGGTGTGTTGCGTTGTGTTCAGCTGGTAAATAATTACGGGTGTGTTGCGTTGTGTTCAGCTGGTAAATAATTACGGGTGTGTTGCGTTGTATTCAGCTGCAATTACAGCCGTTTACTAGCGTTGCACATCGTTCAAGTTTATAGTAAATACTAGCTGACCCGGCCCGGCTTCGCCCAGACCCTGGTGGGGAGCATCTCATTTAATTCATATAAGTAGTCATATAAGTTCTCGTTCCCGTTACCGACAATCTGTCTGTCTGTATGTCTATCTGTCTGTCTGTCTGTCTGACCCGGCCCGGCTTCGCCCAGACCCTGATGGGGAGCATCTCATTTAATTCATATAAGTAGTCATATAAGTTCCCGTTCCCGACTATCTATCTGTCTGTCTGTCTGACCCGGCCCGGCATCGCCCAACTCCTGGTGGGGAGCATCTCATTTAATTCATATAAGTAGTCATATAAGTTCCCGTTCCCGACTGTCTGTCTGTCTGTCTGTCTGTCTATCTATCTGTCTGTCTGTCTGTCTGACCCGGCCCAGCCCATGGTGGAGAGCATCTCATTTAAATCATATAAGTAGTCATATGAGATCCCGTTCACGACTATCTGTCTGTCTGTCTGTCTTGGGTAAATGGAGGAGGGAGGAGGAAGAGGGAGGTGGAGGAGGGAAGATGAGGGAGGAGGAGACAGGAGACAGGAGGAATAGGGAGGAATAGGAAGGAGGAGGAGGGATTAGGAAGAGGAGGGAGGAGTAGGGTGGAGGAGGAGGGGGAGGAGGAAGAGGGAGAAGGAGGGAGGAGGAGAACGCAGGAGGAGGAGGGAGGAGGAGGAGAGGGAGGAAGAGGGAGCGGGAGGAGGAGGGAGGAGGAGGAGAGAGTAGGAGGAGGGAGGAGGCGGAGGGAGCAGGAAGAGGGAGGAAGAGGGAGGAGGAAGAGGGAGAAGGAAAAGGGAGGAGGAAGAGGGAGGAGGAGGGAGGAGGATAACGCAGGAGGAAGAGGAGAGGGAGGAGGAGGGAAAGGGAGGAGGAGGAGAGAGTGGGAGGAGGGAGAAGGAAGAGGGAGGAAGAGGGAGGAGGGAGAAGGAGGAGGGAGGAGAAGGAGGGAAGAGGATGAGGGGGAGGAGGAGGAAGAGGGAGGAGGAGGAATGTGAAGGGAGGAGGAGGGAGGAGGTAGAGGGAGGAGGAGGAGAGAGGAGGAGGAGGAGGGAGGAGGAGGAGGGAGGAGGAAGAAGAGGGAGGAGGAGGAATGTGAAGGGAGGAGGAGGGAGGAGGTAGAGGGAGGAGGAGGAGGGAGGAGGAGAATGGAGGAGGAGGGATGAGGAGGAGAGGGAGGAGGTGGAAGGAGGAGGAGGGAGAGGAGGTGGGAGGAAGAAGGAGGAGGGAGGAGGAGGGAGGAGGGGGAGGGGGGAGGAGGGAGGGGGGAGGGGAGGAGGAGAAGGGAGGAGGAGGGCGAAGGAGGAAGGAAGAGGAGGACGAGGAGGTAGGAGGAGGAGGAAGAGGGAGGAGGAGGGAGGAGGAAGAGAGTGGAGGAGGGAGGAAGAGATAGGCGGAGAGAGGAGGAGGGAGGAGGAGGAGTAGGGAGGAATAGGAGGGAGGAGGAGGGATTAAGAGAAGGAGGGGGGAAAGGGGAGAAGGAGGAGGGAGGAGGAGGGAGGAGGAGGAGAAAGAGGGATGAGGAGGGAGGAAGAGGGAGGAGAAAGGAGGAGGAGAAAGGAGGAGGAGGGAGGAGGAGGAGTGAGGAGGAGGGAGGAGGGTGAAGGAGGAGGATGAGGAGGGAGTAGGGTGAAGGAGGAGGAGGAGTGGGAAGAGGGAGGGGGAGGAGGAGGGAGGAGGGAGGAGGAGAACGCAGGTGGGGGAGGAGGAGGAGGGAGAGGGAGGAGGAGGGAGGAGGTGGAGGGAGAAGGAGGAGGGAGGAAGAGGTAGAAGGAGGAGGGAGAAGGAGGAGGAATGATGAGGAGGCAGGAGGAGGAAGAGGGATGTGGAGGAAGGAGGAGGAGGGAGGAGGTAGAGGGAGGAAAAGGGAGGAGGGAGGAGGAGAGAGGAGGAGGAGGGAGGAGGAGAAGGGAGTAGGAGGGATGAGGAGAAGGGAGGAGGAGAGGGAGGAGGAGGAGAAGGGAGGGGGAGAAGGAGGAGGGAGGGGGAGGAGGTAGAGGGAGGAGGATGGAGGAGGAGGGGAGAGGAAGAGGGAGAAGGAAGAGGGAGAGGGAGGAGGTAGAGGGAGGAGGAAGAGGAGGAGGGTGGAGGGAGGAGGTAGAGGGAGGAGGATGGGAGGAGGTAGAGGCAGGAGGAGAAGAGAGGAGGAGGGAGTTCGCCATTCCGAATTCATACTCGTCTAGGTTCTGTGATTTCGGTCCTTCCATTGATTGTTCTTCCCTTCTACACGACTGTAGATAACGTCCTTACACATAAAAAGATGAATTGTTATTGATATTGCCGTGGCATGGAGGCATATATATCAGCAGCAGAGTTGAACGCCTACGCCAGCCGGCACGGCACTTGATGATGATGATGATTGCCGTGTGACGATTCTGTGTAGTCACGTCATTTTCTTCCCTTTCCCTAGCGTTTTGGTTCGGGGATTCTTTCATCATCATCATCATCATATATTTACGTACGTATTTTGGGAATGGGAGGAGGGAGGAGGAGGAAGAAGAAAAAAAAAATACGACAGTTGGCAGCGCTGGAATGAAAGGAAGGCGTGTAGAAAATTTCATCTCAATCGGATGGGCCGTTCGCGAACGAATAAAGGACATACAGACATACAGACATACATATCCACACACATCCTTAATTTATATATAAGATGAGGTTTTCCAACCATTCCTGCGGTCTTACGTGTTACGTTCTTTGTGCGTCTTTGGCGTCTTAAGTATTTTTTTTTTGTATATGTATATTGTTGCCGGCTTAAGAATTTTATAGTTTCTACACTGCTAATTCTTAGGTACGTTATTTGTCCAATGCCGCCGTCTTAAGTATTATGTTACTTGTCCATAGCTACCTTCTGAAGTATCGTTATTAATCTTTAATCGCCGTCTTAAAGTATTATGATGTTTCTCCATTGTTGTCAAAAAATTGTTGTTTTTTCATCGTTGTCGAAGAGCCATGTCGTCACGTGTAAGTCGTAGATTGGCATAGACATATATTTTACATTTCTTGTGTCACCCGAACAGGCAGTGACATTGGAATAAGAACACAACAGACACAAGGAACTTTCGTGGCACATAGAAATGTGTGGGAATCAAAAGAAATTAAATCTAGTATCGACTTGCGCATTACCGTCTTGATCGACGATAGTTTGTAACCATGAGTTATACCTCTCCATAGCACAAAGCCTGGGCTGAATTTAGAGACCATGTGTTGCCCATGCAGCTTGATACCTCGTTTGGCCTGCCAAGTTAATCCCAGAGGAAAGGTAACACCAATACGTCTGCAAGGAGACAAGCTGCAGAAGTCGGATCAGCAAATCAATGCTGTAACTGTCCGCCTGTGGGAGCTTCCATCCTAAACCAGTTGCCGACCAAGGCTAAGGGCCTGGTCTTCCCTGCAATGACATTTAGTCTTTAGATTGCATTTCCTCTCACCAGGATCAAGCTTGTACCCTCCCAAATACTCTCCTCCGCCCGAAGTCGTTTTGCACAAAATATATAAGAATGTATGGGGATACCTACAACCATATGAGACATAATTAAAGTAGATATGAATAATATAGGAGGATATGGAGGAAGCTGCATGGGCCGCAACAGATATAATGGCTTTGTGTGAGTTGGTTTATATCTTTTGCTTTAATGGGGGATACATTGCAGCAGTAGAAAAAAGGCTTGTTTCCATGTTTGAAAAATTAGATTGTGTGGCAATCAGTTTAGCATTCTTTTTTAACGTCCAACTGTGGAAGTATGTTTAACGTCTGTAACGTGCCCTCCTATGCTTCAAGGTTGTTGTAATTATCAGAAAAAGTAGTCTTCCGATTCACTTCTTTGTATCAATAGTAGGTATAACATCCCCCCCCCCCCCCCCCCCAATCTTTATTTTTATTAAAGTCTGCAGCTTAATGCACTATACAATGTCTCTTAAACATAAACCTACTGTGCGTGTGTGAAGTGTTAGGACCATCAATTTTTTTTTCTGGCCGGAGTGCAATAAGGAACAGGTGGTCAGTCTTTCCCTACGGTAATGAACGGCGAGTGCAGGAATCTAACCCTCATCCGACCGCGCCCATGCCATTGTCAGCTAACTTAGTTCGTTTCATTCTCGGTACTCTCAAATTAGAGGTCGGCCCGGTACACCTAACCCATTTTTCCCTGATACTTCTCTCTGAATGTCTGTTTTTAAAAAGGCGGGCAACATCGCTTAGCTGTGCTCAGAACACCAGATCCAATTGATCCGACGCAAATAAAAAAAAAGGAAATATATTCATGACATAATTTGAAGTCAGACGCAGAGCAAGTTTACAAGATAATTTGAATGAACAGAAAAGGCATCGGACTGGAATAACTGCCGGTCTAAATAAAGCCAATCATGACATGAGAAAATAAATGAAAACTGACAATCATTTCTGACCAGGAAGCTCTGGGTTTGAAAATTATAACAACAATAAGAAAATGATTTAGAGTTGTTTGGATGTTCGACATTTAATATATTTGGCTTTTTTTTTTTTTTTTCGGCCTTTGCTATTTCATCTTTTCCACCACAGAAAAGCCCACTAGAGCAAGGGACATTAGCGCGTCATTGAATATATTTACATTTGCAGAACTTGTACGCGCCAGAAAATGTGCTATTGATCGCAGAGCTAAGCATTTTGTGAATGTCTCAATCTTGTATGGTATAGTATGCAAATCTATGGCCTGCTCTGGCCTATATTTTAGCACGTATGTTTATCGACTGGAATGCATATCCGGCCTACATTTTGTTTTCCTGTATCCTGCATGCTATTTGACCTTGGTCAGGGAGATTAGTGAGAATTATATAGAAACAAATATTTACACTCCTGTAGCTCTTCAACTCGCACAACAAAGCAGATTGCTTTGTCTGGATAAAATATTGAAAATAATATATTTATACATGTATTTGCGAATATTATACAGGGTGTATTTTTAATGACTGTGCAGTGTTTGAAAATATTGCCAATCCAAGTTTTGTATTTGCCTATTGTGTTGCATGACCTTGTTACAGAGAGTAAATACAAAACTTGGACCGGCAATATTTTCAAACGTTGCGCAGTCATTAAAAATACACCCTATATTATTATGTAAATGTCTGTTCACTGAGCATTAAAATTACGGAAGATGCCGTGAACCTCAACAAATAACACGATGACTAGTGTGACGATGTATATTACTTCTGCCCAGTTGGGAGATCACATTTGGTGACATATTATTCGCCGACAGTGGATCAATTAATAATATTGCGAGGACATGGACGGAGCTGTATAGGATAGCAAACGATAGGGCGGCGAGGGGTTGTTCGTTGAGGGCCTATGCTCCGATGGATGAAGGAGCAGAAGAAGATGTAAAATGTATTCACGGAGTGTTCGGTTGTATAACACTTACAAGAAAGTACATACATAATGTGTCCTTTAAGAAGCTTCCAGTGGAAACGATGACATGTCATGTAAATTAGATTTCAATTTGGAGGTAACTCGAACAGAAGTACATGCTCACACAGGATGCCTCTGATAGTATGTAGAATCCCCAGGGCGTCGTAGCCCACATGATAGAAATCGCAAGGATATAATTAATGTGACTGTTATAATCGTAATTATATAAGTACAGTTTTCACTCCGTCCAGTAAGCATCAAATTGTATGATTGAAAGTTCTTTTTTTCTTTCTTTCCTTTTTTTTTCTTCTTTTCTCTTGTTCTTCTTCTAGTCCCTGCCACGAAACGGTGGTGACTATGTCTTTCCACAGCCCTCTTTCTTGTGCTACCAATGATTTATTTACTTCTAGTCCCTGCCACGAAACGGTGGTGACTATGTCTATCCACAGCCCTCTATCTTGTGCTACCAATGATTGATTTATTCAATGTCTTTCCACAGCCCTCTATCTTGTGCTACCAATGATTGATTTACTTCTAGTCCCTGCCACGAAACGGTGGTGACTATGTCTTTCCACAGCCCTCTATCTTGTGCTACCAATGATTGATTTATTCAATGTCTTTCCACAGCCCTCTATCTTGTGCTACCAATGATTGATTTATTCAATGTCTTTCCACAGCCCTCTATCTTGTGCTACCAATGATTGATTTATTCAATGTCTTTCCACAGCCCTCTATCTTGTGCTACCAATGATTTATTTATTCTCATTCACTTCCGTTAATCACGACTGGCTAAATTTAGGTTTTAAGAACTCTTTATTTTTTTCACCTCAATGGACAAAGATAAATCACCGTAAATATTCTTCGTCTTATAAATTGTTGCTTTGCTTGGGCTATAATACATTTAACTTCCTCGGTACGCCTTCCATCTGCTGTTATTGAATACAGTTGTTACTTTATAGCCCTGATTATATAAACCTCTGCGCCTAGTTCTGGTGCCTTTCCTGCCGTTAAAGGCGAGTTTAATTCTCAAATTCTCCAACATTATCGATCGCTATTCCGTTCACCAAGAAAGGATACTTATTGATTGCACTATCCCCACTTCATCCCATTTGAGAAGGAAACGGAGAACATCGAGAAACCCCCCGTGGCTAAAATGTAATTAAATGAATAGAGTTAGAGGTATAGACTGACATTACAGAAGACAATAATTCAGCTTGGATTTCTGTTTCTTCATCGAGGCGCTGTTGTCATTCAAAATGTTATTGTTCCTCTAGTTTGCTGTGCTTTTGTTGTCTAATGCGTCCACTGATATCTAGTTATTTCTCTGATTATTCTACAAATGACAATTAGTACTTTTTTTCATTTCTTTACATGCAACCTATACAGTTGTAGATTATATCGAAGAAATATAAGGGTTATTTCATTGCCAACAACCACTGACTGGCCTGGTTTGATCGCTATGACATTAATAAAGAAAGAATAACAATTATTATCATGTAGCAGGTCTTTTGCAGAACGTCGTTCTCAACGCTGCCCACTGGAAAGAACCTCGATCTTCCGCCAGTTCCACTGCCTCTTGCATCGTAATGTCTTAATCGTCTTAATTGTATATACCTTCGTCCTGTTAGTCTACCCCTTTATGGCCGTGCTGGAAAGACGTCTTCCATCACTGTACTTCCTAAACCACTGTAACTTTTATTATGGCCAACGTATTTCAGGTTTCGAGACATAATACAGTTCATGACAGTACAATAAGTACTTACAGCACTGGCAATTGGCCGTCTTGACAGACGATAGTTTGTTATATTGTGCTTCAAAAATATCAGTCTGGGCTGAATTGTAGAGACCATGTGTTGCTCATAAAACATGATCCCATCTTGGCCTACCTAGTTTACTCAAGAGGAAAGGTAACACTGATACGTCTAGAACCTGGTCCAGACTCGGTATGCCCTTGCCACGACATTTAGCCTTTAGGTTGCATTTCCTCGCACCAGGATAAGGCTTGCACCCTCCCGATTGCGCTCCCCCGTCCGAAGCCCTTGGCAGAATGTGGGGTGTCTGGTTTTGTAAGTCCTTAAAATAAATAGTTAAATATAGTAAGATATTATGCATCTCAGCATCATCATCATCTTCGCCGTGGGCAGTGTCGATAAACGAGGATAATTGCATGCCTACACCTCACATGGTCCGTGTCGGTAAACGAGGATATTGCATGCCTACACCTTACAAATTCCTAATAATCTCGTACTATCTCTGTGCAATATCCTTGCTTTTCTTTTATCTATGCATTCCAGAGATTTATTTCATGTTACTTTTTTCCCATCGTGAGTAGATACCAACTACTGTTACTTCTATCTAACAAGGACTGCCCTTAAACATAATGTGGGGTCGTGAAGGAGTGCGATGGAAGCACGAGCAAATTTGTTAGCGGGAAGAGTGTCAGTAGTTAGAACACTCACACTGGATAGTGTAAACATTCTCAAAGACAGCTTATGAATTAATGTTAGTTGAAGATACAATGTAAGGATGCGTGAATTTTGATTTACCAGTGAGTCTGGCAAGGATCGGCGTATGAGATAAAGAATACAATGTGTTTACAACCAGCCTGCGACAGTGAAGATCATCTACACCTTGCGACATTTGCTGTGAGAGATAAAGAATACAATGTGTTTACAACCAGCCTGCGATGGTGAAGATCATCTACACCTTGCGACATTTGCTGTGAGAGATAAAGAATACAATGTGTTTACAACCATCTTGCGACATTTGCTGTGAGAGATAAAGAATACAATGTGTTTACAACCATCTTGCGACATTTGCTGTGAGAGATAAAGAATACAATGTGTTTAACACCAGCCTGCGACAGTGAAGATCATCTACATCTTGCGACATTTGCTGTGAGAGATAAAGAATACAATGTGTTTACAACCAGCCTGTGACAGTGAAGATCATCTACATCTTGCGACATTTGCTGTTAGAGATAAAGAATACAATGTGTTTACAACCAGCCTGCGACAGTGAAGATCATCTACATCTTGCGACATTTGCTGTGAGAGATAAAGAATACAATGTGTTTACAACCAGCCTGCGACAGTGAAGATCATCTACATCTTGCGACATTTGCTGTGAGAGATAAAGAATACAATGTGTTTACAACCAGCCTGCGACAGTGAAGATCATCTACATCTTGCGACATTTGCTGTGAGAGATAAAGAATACAATGTGTTTACAACCAGCCTGCGACAGTGAAGATCATCTACACCTTGCGACATTTGCTGTGAGAGATAAAGAATACAATGTGTTTACAACCAGCCTGCGACAGTGAAGATCATCTACATCTTGCGACATTTGCTGTGAGAGATAAAGAATACAATGTGTTTACAACCAGCCTGCGACAGTGAAGATCATCTACATCTTGCGACATTTGCTGTGAGAGATAAAGAATACAATGTGTTTACAACCAGCCTGCGACAGTGAAGATCATCTACACCTTGCGACATTTGCTGTGAGAGATAAAGAATACAATGTGTTTACAACCAGCCTGCGACAGTGAAGATCATCTACATCTTGCGACATTTGCTGTGAGAGATAAAGAATACAATGTGTTTACAACCAGCCTGCGACAGTGAAGATCATCTACACCTTGCGACATTTGCTGTGAGAGATAAAGAATACAATGTGTTTACAACCAGCCTGCGACAGTGAAGATCATCTACACCTTGCGACATTTGCTGTGAGAGATAAAGAATACAATGTGTTTACAACCAGCCTGCGACAGTGAAGATCATCTACATCTTGCGACATTTGCTGTGAGAGATAAAGAATACAATGTGTTTACAACCAGCCTGTGACAGTGAAGATCATCTACACCTTGCGACATTTGCTGTGAGAGATAAAGAATACAATGTGTTTACAACCAGCCTGCGACAGTGAAGATCATCTACATCTTGCGACATTTGCTGTTTGAGATAAAGAATACAATGTGTTTACAACCAGCCTGTGACAGTGAAGATCATCTACACCTTGCGACATTTGCTGTGAGAGATAAAGAATACAATGTGTTTACAACCAGCCTGCGACAGTGAAGATTATCTACACCTTGCGACATTTGCTGTGAGAGATGAAGTATCTATAGGTTTGCCTGATATGCTATGATAACGATTCTGAAATCAATCAATCACCCAGTTTCATCAAGTGTGCAAGTTGTCTCTAAGCTGTCACGTTCATATCTCGTCATAACACTGCCTAACTTGTTTTGGCTGTCAACATGTCATTTTCCTAATCAGTTTGTGATTTTCCCCTCTTTGCATCTGCCTTGTTATTTTTTTCTCGATTTATTGTTTACTCTCTCCCCTGATTCCTCATCTCGGCGGCCATGAAAAGTGTACTATCTATCATGTTAACATCAAACATGACATCAAAATTCATCACCAGCATCATTAAGTTCCATCTCCGCATTGAAGGTCGGCTGTTGTGAGTCTCTAACACCCATTTTCTGCAGCGTATCAAACACGATCACATGGAAAACAGTGTTGTAAAAATAAAGAGGCGAGTGTCCGAGAGCTCAAATGTTCTTCTGACACATTGGGAGAAGTATATATTCGATCCTCGAAAAAGCTCAACTACGAAACAAAATTCTAGCCTGTTCACAACATGGCGACGACTCGGGTACATGGCCCTCTTTCTTCAGCTCGAAATAATAACATAAACTCTCCCGACACACACCAGCAATGATGCGGATACAAAAATAATATTTTTAAAAAACAATTTTTAACTTGGAAAAGAAAGAAAAAAGAAGAAAGCTGAAATAGGATGTTACATATGTAAAGCAGAATATTTGGGGGAGGTGTTCAACAAAAGATCCACCGTGAAAGCGAAACTGCAATCTGTGGCGAGAATATTGTGTTTATTCTTAACATGTTACACAATAAGCCCAGGTTAGTAGCAGTCAAAACAATCATTATTGCTTGTTACATGATCATCATCATCATAACGTTCCTGCCCTATCGTAGGTGTTCATGTGTTTTCACAGATCTCTGTCCTTGTTCAATAAGGATCAATTCTGGATCAATTCTTTTGATTGGGAAATGCAAAGTGTACAGTATAAATTAACATATCTGTTTCATAGACCACAGACATGCCTTGCACTGTGTTCAACATCATAACTTATGGAACATCATTATAGATGGGATCTCCAGCGCATTTAGTCCACTTAATAGAAAGAAACATTATATCAGGAACATCAAGCAGCTGTCGGGGTAGCCCGCAATACACCCACCTGGTTATTTTGAGCTGTAAAGGGTAATAAGACAAGGTTTCATTCTCTCCTCACACCTGTTCAACATCTTTGCAGAAAATATAAAGAGGAAAGTCAACACTGATGAAACATGTTACATTTTGATCCATTTATAACTGATGGAAATCTATTTCCAGAACTGAGATGTGCAGATAGCACAGTCTTTCTCTCAAACAGCGCTAAACGGATAAACTGTTAATCCTTTTTCACAATAGTCATAGTTATAGCAGACCGCCTAGCGTTGGGTTTTTATAAAATGGTATGGGTGTCAGTCGTTCAGAAAGCAATGGCAAATTACCGAAAATAAACTTGCCCAGGAATCACAAACAGCCAAAACATGCTGAGATTGACTGCTACGTCCTGTAAAGGATATGCAACTAACTTTAACATAGTTAAATCAAAATATATTTGCCGAATTAGAATAAAATCAACAAATAATTATTATCATTAATGAAAACATTGATGCTACCTCAGATTGTGAATGCTTTGGCTGAATAATTTACCATAATAGTGACTGGCCGAATGGCTAGAATGCCGGGCTCTCCTTGTAGAGACACGGGTTCGAAACCTTGGAGAGGTGTGGATTTTTTTTCTGTCGCGGGCAAAAAGAGAAACCCAAACATGCACAGTTCGCGGCGTCTGCCAGGCGGCCTTCATTTCTCAGGCTTAACATCCCCCTCCACCCATTCCTCCCCCGCCACCCACATACACCGCATGCACAGGCAGTAGACGACAGTTTTTTGTGTGTTATCAGTAAGGCCGATGTAGACTGACCATGCCGGTCTCCCTGGCGAAAAGATTAAGGACATTGTTCGTAATCCCGTATACTCAAGTACGAAACATAGCTGAGCGATATTCGGCAGCGTGTCGCATCGCGCTGGTTACTTACGGAGGTATGTGAGCAGATCGTTCAGGAAGCAATGGCAAACTACTGAACATAAGAACTTGCCAAGGCATCAACAGCAACTGAAAAATTCTGATGTTGACAGCACAGTCCTGTAAAGGATATGCAAAGAAGAAACAAAGACTGACCATAGGAATGCAGAGCGTAAATAGTATTAACAGCGTATGGCACACTACAGTGGTTAGTTTCACTATTATAGTTTGCTGTAAGGTTCTTTTTGTTTGAAATACCATTACTCTTTTCCAGGTTAAAGGACATGAAAGATTCAGGACTGATGGACGATGATACACTGTCTACTCCATCGATCACAGAGATTCCCCTGAAGCAGCTAACAGTCAATGTCGAAAGAGGAACTTCGACTCAGAAACCAGTCAGCACAGGCGCACCATCTGCAACTGTACCTACATCAAATTATACTGGGGTTGCGCCTGTTAAAGGTAACTACAGCAGTGAATCTTCGTCCCCTGAATCTGACGACAGTCTGTTGGGAGGAAGCCGAGTGATCGTTGACAAAAGTCTTCCAATTTCTAACAATTCTAGCAGTCCGGTTTTGACCTTACAAGCTCTCAGGGCATCACCTTCAATGTCGGCGCGTAGACTGCGAAAACAACCTCGAGATCACCGATATCGTCATCATCGTTCCCATCGTCTAGGGATGGTTTCATCGCCGGAACTAGATATAGATCCAACTAATCTCTTACTTAGTGATGATGATAGTTCATATTCTCATAGCAATAAAGTTAGAAGTCTCTCGGCTGATAACTCCATTTCACCCATCGTGCGTTTGGATTCGCCCCCGAATAATATCCAGCATAAAACAGCTTCAAGATCTTCCCTTCCAACAGCGTCTGTAGTGAACGAGCTGTCGCCAACATGCACACCAAACCTACAGATACCACTGACGGTGGACAATTCAACAGCCAGCCGGGTGAGATTTTCTGATTCTCTTCCAAATGGAAACTTGGTGCAGAGATTAGCTGATTTTGATACCGAAGGACATGATAGTGATGTAGACACCGACAGTGAGGAGGATGATGACGATGATGATGATGAGGTGTATCGGCAGAGCATTCCAAATATTCTAAGCAATCCCGCGTTTATGCTGAAAGCCCATACAGATAGCACTCACAATCTTGCATGCGCTGGAGCGTCAGCTTCTAACTATAGCAACAACAGTCTACTACCAAAGACGAGCAATATTAGTTTAGCGCGAACATTGTTGTACAAATCTAGGTCGATTCAAGATCAGTTATGTTCTGCTGCAGACTCGGCCCAGGCAGAAGCCTCAATGGAGCCATTTTGTCTGGATGCAGTCACCAAAGAAGAATTACTTGTTTTGTGGAAGTCTTCGGAGATTGAGCTGAACAAACGTTTAGAAGCTGCTCTAAGAGAAAAGGCGCGCCTTGAAAGAAAGTTAGCAATGCTACAGATGCATTCCCCAGTCTGATCCCAATAGTAACATTCCTGTCACAAATCTTAATCCTGTCATCAATTCATTTATATCTAATGAAATTGACTACCTGAATTATTGTGATTCATTACTGAGAAAAGGAAGTAGAAATTATAGGCAGTAAATGATCGTGTTTTCTACACTCTCCTTCATATTATGGAGGACAAATTAATTCGTATAAAATGAATCGTAAAGCATTTCGCAAAGTTGTACATTATATTGAATCTTATATCCCTCACTAAATTTATAGTAGTTTGCTGATCCAATAACAATAATACAATTTTACATTTTTTAATTTTATTAATTGTCAATTATTAAATTGTACAATGTTAAGAACCGCCAACTGTCATAACTGTGTATATTTTATGTGGAATCCAATGCCGCATATTAAGTGGTATATTAGTAGACAATATCCATTTTTAATGTTGCTAGGGTGTTCATTGCCGGTCTCTCTGGCCGAGGGGTTACACCACTTTCTCCGTAATCCTGTTTATCACGCAGAGTCTCGTAGCGGGCGAGAACTGGAAGCGGTTCGTCCCCCGCTGGTGACTTGCAGGATAACTGAGCCGGCCGCACAGAAAGCAATGGCAAACTACTGAGCGTAATCTTGCCAAGAAATCAACAGACAGCTGAAAGATGCTGCTGTTGACAGCGATGTCCTGTAAAAGGATATGCGAATTTAAAAAAAAAAAGGTGTTCATTAAGTGTAAAACAAAACTATCATTACAGCCAATATGACCCATAAAACTGAAATTTTTATGGAATCCAACAATACTAGTAAAGTTTCCAGAAGATTTTGTTGGATCGACTTCTCTTATACAGTTTGTGTAATGAAGACACAGACAACAGTTGGCACAATTTAATGTCTGGCATATTTCCCTGTATCTTGTCAGGTGCATATTGTAGAAGACACCTGGCATAAAACAAAGCAAAATACTGAATCCTTCCACCTGAAATGTATAACACACATAAACCTAAGATAATTTAAACTGCTTACTACTGTAGTTTTGAACTGACTATGGTGACTATTTGTTTGCACAATAACGGCTTTGCCATCCTGACGGCAACTGCTTCGGCAGATCTTAAAATTCTCCGTCGTGTGTGTTATTGGCACCTTGCCGTCTTTACAGACGATAGTTTGTTACATTGTGCTTCATAAAAGCATAACAACTACAGCCCATGGCGGTGGCGAATGTGCCTGATAAGGCCGATTCGCGCTGATCATGCACCATCTTAAGTTTCGCACGCTGGGTGTGTGACTTATCTGCAATAATTTTCTCCTTTGTCTTTATTCCATTTCTGATAATTGCCATCCATGCAACACGTTCAGCGGCGACTTGCTCCCAATGTGCATTATCAATGCAATGCCTGTATCAATCATGTCCTGCTTACACACATCTTTGAATCTTCGTAGAGGCCGACGCTGAGATCTCCTACCCGTCTGTAATTCACCAAAACAGATGTCCTGTAGTATTCTACCATCATCCATCCTCCTAACATGTCCTATCCATCTAAGTCTACGAAGACTGAGCATGGAATAAACCGTCACACAACCTGATCTTTCCAATACTTCAGTATTTGTGATTTTGTCTTGCCACTTAATACCAAGAATTCTTTGCAGATACCGCATATGAAAGATGTTTAAACGTTTCTCTTGGTGTGAGTAAGTTGACCAGCCTTCAATGTCACAAAGAAGAGTACTATGGACACAGGCTTGATAGACAAGGACTTTTGTTTTGGCAGTAAGCTTCCTGTTCTCCCAGACTCTTTTTGTTAACCTGTTCATTGTTGTTGCCGCCTTATCAATCCTGATGTTGATTTCCTGATCTAGGGATAATTTGCTATTTACTTCTGATCCTAGATATGTAAAATGGTCTACTATCTCTAGTTCGGTGTCGTCAGTAAAGATTGACGGTACCCCATGTGCACCTTGTGACATAATTTGTGTCTTCTTTTTGCTAATTATTCAACCAAATTCAGAACAACCATTGGAGAATGCAGATAGTAGACGTTGAAATTCTTCCTCAGAGTGCGTCGTAATTACAGCATCATCTGCAAAAAAGCAACTCTCTGATCAGTACCCTCCTAATTTTGGTTTTAGCGTTCAATCTCTGAGTATTGTTGTGAATGTATATAACCACCATCCTGATCACGAAAGCCATATTTCAGTAGAAGTGAAAAGTATAATTCCAAAGAGGGTGGGAGCTAGTATACAACCTTGCCTAACTCCACTTTTGATTTCAAACTCTTGTGAAGTTGCACCATCAAACTTGATTATACCCTCCATGCCTGCCTGGAACGATTCCACAATGGACAGAAGAGTTGGTGGGCAGCCAATCTTCTTTGGTGCCTTGAACAGGCCCTCACGACTGACAAATGCCTTTGTGAGGTCGATGAAAGCAATAAATAGTGGTTGATTCTGTTCATGGCATTTTTCTTTCATTTGTCGCAATGAGAATATCATATCAATGGTAGACCGGTTCTGTCGAAAACCACACTGTGATTCAGGGTAGACTTGATCTCCTAGGACTTGAAGTCTGCGCAGAACAATTGATGCAAATACTTTCCCAACAGTACACAGAAGTGAGATACCCCTATAGTTGTTGCAGTCGCTCCGATCGCCCTTGTTCTTGTACAGTGTTATGATGCTTGAATCTTTGAAATCCTGTCGGACTTGTCCTCGCCAGCATAGCTCTATTAGCCAGTGGATCTGTAGAGTGAGTGTGTCTTGCCCACTCCTGATAACCTCTATTGAAATCCCATCCTTACTTGGAGCCTTGCCAGATGCAAGTTCACTTATAGTATACTTAACTTCTGTTATGGTGGGAAGTGTGTCCAGGTGGTTAAGAGTTGAAAGGGCCTATATGGCGTTGTGTGAATTATCCGCACGTTTGGTCTCATTTCAGTAAAGCTACAAATAGTGCTCTACACATCTATCCATCTGCTGTTTCTTATCAGTGATGATTTCTCCAGTCAAGATTTTCAGTGATGCACTTGACCACAAGTAGTCTGACTATGGAAGTCATGGCAGTAAGTAAAGCAATAACATGGCTCGAGACACAGACATTCACTAGGGCATGTTTCCTTAGCGACTCAATGAACATGCTCAAGAGGATAGAGATGGGGGGGGGGGAGGTCTGAAGAGAATGGTTGCTGTCTCTGAAGGGGTCTCGGCTGGCAAAGATTACTTTCATCTTCGTGCCAGGGCATGCGGGAGTACAAGGGAATGAGCGGGCTGACAAGCTCGCAGGTAACGCTACTGTGGAGGGTGGACTCGCCATGGACCAGGCTGACATTCTGAATGCTCTACGAGAAGTAAGACTTTTGCGAGAACCTAGTGATGACTGTGAATCTACATCCATGGCCAGACTGCAAGAACAGCAAATTAAAAGAGGGGTGTCCAAACAAGAACACTACGCAGGAAGCCAAAGAAGACTGATAAACCAACACATAACTGGTGTCATTAGCCGCTACACGCTGCGGGATTTGCTGAGGAGGGGATCCGAGCACTTATGGACTGAATGGTTCGATGTGCAATGAGGATGATCTGTCGACTAACTAACTAACTAACTATTGGACCACAGGCTTTCTTTCCTCCTTTCATACATGCTTCTGATGTTTCCCTTATCACTTGTATTTTGAATGGACTCACATAACTTGATCCAATAGTCATTTGCACACTGCCTGGCAGTTGTGCGTGGTAAGCAATACAAAACGCATTGTTTTTAACACTAACGTGACAGCATTTAACGCACAAATGGAAGAATGTTAAGATATGCTGGAGAATTTGCTATCCAAAGTCCCAAGCCATTGTTTTGTAAACAAAAATACATGATAATCAGTTTAAAACTAGTAGTGGTAGACCGTTTCTCGTTCACTGCTGCACGGAGGTAAGGTGCTGAGCCGGCAGCACATGTAGCCTACCTCGTGATCGAGTATAGAAAAAGCAGAAAGTGTCCCAGTCGAATGAAATGGCTACGAAAACTGTCTGTATCTAACTCATAGAGTGTAGACAAAAGTGAAAAAACGTCTCACTAACACGAAATGGAACGCACGGCTAGCGAATCCATTGCGTGGTCCGAAGTCAAAAGCAGAAGCTTACCGAGTGGATGTCGCCGCAGTCAGACCGTTCCTGGTGTGTGCTTGAGCGACCAGTGGCAAGCGAGATGCCCAACACATGGAAGTGAGGAACTAAAGCAGCCATGAGCAGGACGTCGCAACTCCTTGGGTGAGCCCAGTCTCAGAGCAATATGTGCCGGCTCTGCAATTATTGAAGCCTCCTTGGATAGCCATGGATAGGCCCATGGTCTGCCCCTGCCTTCCCTTGAGGGTTAACCGTGATGTCGGTGATCGTTCTATCTTGACAAGCTGAGATGTGGGCGACATCACAACAATAAGGCTAACGTGCCTCGAAACCCGAGGAAGGCTAACCTCATTAAAAAAATGCCCGCCGGAAGTCGGAAGTGTCGTCCTACGGGTGGCAAACTAAAAACTGGCACTACGCATTTTACTTCCGAGTGAAATGTCTCGTCCGAATGTCTCTCGTGCTAGGAACAGCTCTGACAACCTAGTTTCCGAATGCCGCTCTTGTTCGGAACAGCTCTGACTAGGTAGTTTTCCGAATGTCTGTCGTGCCTGGAACAGCTCTGACGGGCGCAACGACAAGCACATGTCCGAAAACTCGCTGTTTGGATACCGTCTGCAGACCTGTCTGGTTTGTGCGGGAACAGACCGGGGCGAACGAAATGCCCAATATATTGAAGTGAGGAATTAAAGCAATTATGGAAGCCACCCAGGATGGCGGAAAATGCTATGGACTGTCCCTGCCTTCATTTGAGGGATGAACGTGCAGTCTTCGACTGTTCCAACTTGACCAGCTGGGAGGTGGACGGTACCCCAAAAGTGAGAGTCTCCCAGGAATGCTAACCTGGTCAAAAATGCACGCTAAAAGTCGGATGTGTTGGCCTACGGGTTTCGGCCCAAGGGCGCATAACAGACACACCGCAGTCACATCTGAAAAAACACTCCAGATGAACGCAAAGAAGAAGAAGAAATTTGAATTATCATAGGAATAAAAATAATACAAATAAATTTGTTCTGAAGCTGTTTCCTGTTGTGGATATATGATGTGATAAGGCCATCACATTTTGTAGAGCTGAATGCACAGAAGTATAGATGGCCAGTCTTTCTCTCATTTAGCAGGCGTTGAGCCCAGGCGTCGAATACATCTACTAGCGGTGCTAATGATATTATCAGCATAATTTCAATACCAACTTTGCTGGCGCTCCTGCTCGTAAGAATATGTATGTTGTATATCTCGGCTGGATGGAGTCATTATTTTGTTTTGTTTTGTGTTGGCTTCTGCAGAATGCACCTGACGAAATGCAGCAAAATGTGTCAGGCAATAAATAGTGCCGTCTATTATTTGTGTCCTTGTTATTAAAATTCGTAACGTGAAAATACAAAGTTCGAAATTATTCATGGAATCGAACATTGCAATTATAGTTTTTGCGTTACTGAACACATAATAACTCACAAGGTTGTTCGGTTGTATTAGATTCAATATTGTTCATTAATTGCACATTGTGTTATTTCATTTATCATTACTCATAAACCAGTAGTTTTTATTGATTCAAATGCTACTTACATATTTGTAGAATGTTTATGGAACCCTTCACAACTCATAAATCTATACAATATTTATTATTCAAATGTCACTTAAACTGTTGTAGACTGTTTTTGGAATTCATCATTACTCATACATCTATACAATTTTGTTCTGGAATCCAGTGTCACTCAAATAGTTGTACAATGTTTATAGGATTCAGAGTCACTAACGCACAAGAGTATTGACTGGATTCTTAGATTATTTCCATGATTTGTTCTTGGTGTTATGCTAGACAAATTACACATTTCATCTTTAAAATGTGTTGACTGTTTGCACATTTTACAACTCTGTTTCATCAACAGCATTAAAATGCAATATAGTTATTGATTTTTATGAATTGTTGTAATAATTACGTCAGTTCCCTATAATTGCCATTGGTGGCATATTTTCAACAGTGTAAAGTCCATCTACATGTCACTAAGATATGTTTTTATGTCCATATGTTTTATTGGCCAAACGCCACGGAGGGTATGATGTGGTCTGGATCTGTTAACAACAACAACAACAACAACAACAACAACAACAACAACAACAAATATATACTGCCAATAGTACCTTGCGGTGGAGGACAGGGAGGTCTTTAGCATGAGGAATTAATGCCGCCTTATCGCCGCAAATTTTGCAGGTTAGGGTTTTTCTTTTTGCCCCCGACAGTCAGAAATCCACACCTCATTTGCATTCTAGCCACTCGGCCAGCCGCTTCTCATGTGGTCTGTATTAGTTCAGTTAATTCCTGTTTTAATGCCAGGACACACGGGTGTAAGAGGAAACGAACATGACGTCAAGCTTGTATGATGGGCTGCTGTTGCAAATGAACGATCAATGGACCAGGCTGATTGAATGTCCTGTGAGGCAGGGCGATTAACTAAATCAAGTGCCGCATCAATCTACAACCTTGGCTGCAAGAACATCAAGTCAAAGGGATGATGCCAGACAAGGACGTTATGTGAGGAGCAAAATAGGAATAGTAAACAAACACAGAACTGATATTGCTCAGGAAGATACATAGGAGAGAGTCCGGCACGTTTGAACCGATTGGTTCAATGTATAATGATGATGATGTGTCGACTAACCAACTAAATCCCCACTCCCAAAGAACTATCTGTTGCCACAAATATTATCAAATTCATTTGAAATGAAAATAGCGCCACTCTTCCGGATTTAATCTCATTGCAGTGTGTTTGTAAGTGAGTTCTAACCAGAGTCAAAATGATTGCAATCGAGATAACATTGGTTATAAACTGTGATTATACTTCTTGTTATTGTCTTTTGTTTATTGTGTTAGACTCATGCAAATATATATATAAATGCAATTTACAATTTGTATATAAACATTTCGTGTGCTGCTTTTCTTGAAGAAAGGAATCTCCTGGTCGTACATAAAACACAATCATAATGAAATAACCGCTTTGATCACGATATCATAAAACATATAGAGATGTGAGCAAGGTTTCCAAACAAGGTTACACACGCCATCAAGATGTCCAAACACTGATAGGCACATAAGCAGGGTGTCAAAATATAGTTAGGTACATGAGTTTGGTGTTCAAATATCTTTATCTACTTAAGCAGGGTTTCCAAATGTGAGTGGATACTTGAGTAGGGTATCCAAATACGGATAGATACTTGAGCTGGGGTGTTTACAGCTTGTTTGATCCTTGAGCAGGGTAAGAAAATATCGTTAGATATTTTTTTGTTAAAACACAGATAGGTACTTACGTGAGCAGAGTGTTCACCCAAGGACAGATTAATATTGGTTTTACCTAGTTCACTTTCAGCTGCATTTTAACACCAATAAATCACAAACTGTGTACGAAAGCTGCTCAAGCAATGACAAGTGTTAATAATTTCTAACTTAACCTACACACGTGTAAGATAATAACCCATATCAATCTAAATGTCTCTATCTGTCTGTCTATCGATTCATTCATTGAGCCATTATGATTCTTGCATATCTATCTATCTATCTATCTATCTATCTATCTATCTATCTATCTATCTATCTATCTATCTATCTATCTATCTATCTATCTATATCTATCTATCTATCTATCTATCTGCCTGCCTGTCTGTCTGTCTGTCTCTGTCTGTCTGTCTGTCTCTGTCTGTCTATCTCTGTCTGTCTGTCTCTATCTGTATGTCTCTGTCTGTCTGTGCGTCTATCCCTCCGTCTGTCTGTCTTTCTGTCCATATGTGTGTCTGTCTAGCTGCTGATCTGTCTGTCTGTTAGTAAGATTTGACCCTACTAAAACGTGCTGCCACTCGAGAGGAACAAAAAAACAATTTGTACAGTTAGCACGATTTAGGTAACAGTTGTTTACGTAAATTAGAACACATAATTATCTACCGCTTCCCTGTTACATAGACCACCTATTCACGACTGATGAGACAGTTCATTCTAATTGTGCGGAAAGTTATGAGTTGTCTGGTGCAGTGCCTCTCTCATTGTATCTACTGTCTGTTTAGTGACTTTATATATAACTCGTATTTATAGACAGATTCAACCCTAACTAGATGCAATGGCCCGCTATGGGACTTCACTACTTAAGGGATTCAAATGAAAATATTTCTTTTCTTGGTGATTATATTCTGAACAAATAAAGAATAAATGTATCATTTTTCGATGTAGTCACCACTGTGTTCCGTGTAAATCCTCCAGTGCCTATAAAGTACTTGGATTCCCATAGAAAAAAAGAATGTTTCTTGGTCGAGTGTGTAGCCACTCATGCACCACCTGATGTACCAATTCATAGAAGTCACGCCGTTTTAAAACTTCCTATTCCACTCATATACTTGCTGAGCTGACAGGCATGCCTCACCATACTGACCTTCATTCGCCGATGAATTTCTATAGGTTTCACCCCTTCACTGATCAAACGACGGATAACAGAACGCTGCTCCTCATCGGTGCATGTCAAAAGTGGGGCGGCCATCTTTAAACAGTCCTTAGAGGTCACCGTATTCGTCTGCACCGTGATGTCACGTGCTGAACCCTCTTGTCATCCTTAACAACAATATAGACAGGTTACAAGATAATGGCGTGTTTATTGTGATTTCTATCACACGTTTAAAGTTTTCATTTGAAGCCCCTTGGAATGTTGTTCATGTGTTACACCTGCCTGTGAGTATACTTTAGCGGTTCTCTACTGTGTATCTGGCTATGTCTTCTTGGAACCATGCGTGTACGATATACTCTCTGAAGTAGGGATATATATCTGGGTCATAACAGCAGCTGGCAAGTTCAAGTAAAATTGGGGCAACAAATTGATGTGAGTCATGAATCATTTAGCAATCACTAAAGAATATCTTGGATACAGAATAGAACAAATGTATCCGTACGACAAGTGCTGAATACTGTACAAGGTTGGCTACTAAAGACGATAAAACAAAGAAAAGTGAAATATTTTAATCACTTGAAAGTTTGGAGAGAACAATAATAGAGCGGTATAATAATGGAATAATGGTCGGGAAAGAGAGGAAGAGGAAGGCCAAAGAGAATATGGGTGCAGAATGTGGCGGATGATCTCCAGATGAGTGTATCGGATGTGGAACATCTTGCATATGATTGAGAAGTTTTCCGGACGGTTGTTATGGGAGCGAGTTTCTGCAAAGAACATGCTACAAAATAAATGAGTGAAAGAAGAATTGGGGACTTTGAGCTCAAATATGACAGAACATTCGTAGAATATCGCGGACCAAGAAGAAGAAAAAGAAATATTGAAATTGTACAAGACCTGAACTTTGAGAAAACTAGGCTCATCAACAAACTCTTCTTCTTCTTCTTCTTCTTCTTCTTCTTCTTCTTCTTCTTCTTCTTCTTCTTCTTCTTCTTCTTCTTCTTCTTCTTCTTCTTCTTCTTCTTCTTCTTCTTCAGCGTTCCGAGCCATTGGGGTTACTTACTGCAGATACAATCCGTCTCCATTCGTCTCTCTGGTGGACCTTCTCTTGCCAGTCGTTGATTCCAAGTGCTTGTAGGTCTGTATATATATTATCTCTCCACCGTCTTCTTGGTCTACCTCGGGGTCTACGGTCATTTATTTCCTGAGTGTAAGCGAGTTTTGTTTCCCTATTATCTTCCATTCTTTCTATATGCCCCAGCCATTGTAGTTTATTAGCCTTCATGAGACCAGTGATTAGCGGGGACTTAAACAGATCATAAATGTCTTTGTTACTTCTTCTTTTCCACTCTCCACTTTGTGTATCCCTAACGGGTCCAAAGATGCGTCATAAAACGTTGTTCTCAAAGGTTTGTAACAAGGCTTCGTCTCCTTTCGTTGTACTACAGGTTTCAGAGCCATACAGCACAACTGGTCTGATCAATGTTTTGTATATTGTGATTTTGGTGTTACGAGATAGCGCATTTGATTTTAGTAGATGTTGTAGTGCATAGTATATCTTATTTCCAGAATTGATTCTAGTTTGTAGTTATTCCCTTATGATGTTGGAGCAGTTGAAGATTGTACCCAGGTATTTGTGTGTTTCCGTTCTTTTAATAGTCATATTATCTATTTGTATGTGGTCAGAGTTTTTAGCCGTTCCGTCTCTTGAAATTACCATATATTCTGTCTTATCTTGGTTGATAACCAGCCCCATCTGTTGGGCTTTTTCCTTTAAGTGAGTCAATATTCCTAATGCCTTTTGGTTGATGTCTAGGAGATTAAAACACTAGGAAAATGATGTCTAGGAAACTAAAATACTTTGGCCTTATTAAGCTCCACGATGGCTTAGAGAGAACAGTGCAGGAAGTCATTGTTCCTAGAGGAAGAGGCTAGGGTTCGACCAACACGAAGATGGGCACATGACATTTCAGACACACAGGCATAAAGATGCATGAGGCAGGAGAAATAGAAATTGTGTATTTTTTTCTTCGGGGCACCGTCAAGACAATGACGTCCTGCAAAGAACCTGCCACTTGAAAGAGAGAGAGCTATATGTTCTTGTTATGTCGCAGTAGTTCTAAAACACACACACACACACACATATATATATATATATATATATATATATATATATATATATATATATATATATATATATATATATATCTATATATATATATATATATATATATATATATATATATATATATATATATATATATATATATATATATATATAAACAGGGTGATGCACTATCGCCGCTACTCTTCAATCTGGCTCTAGAGAAAGTTGTAAGGAAGGTAAAGGAGGAATGTGATATTGGAGGAACATCCAAGCTGCTTGGTTATGCAGATGATATAGATATTATAGGGCAAAGTGAACAAAAGACATTAGAAATATTGACTAACTTAAAGGAAAAAGCCCAACAGATGGGTCTGGTTATCAACCAAGATAAGACAGAATATATGGTAATTTCAAGAGACGGAATGGCTAAAAACTCTGGCCACATACAAATAGATAATATGACCATTAAAAGAACGGAAACATACAAATACCTGGGTACAATCTTCAACTGCTCCAACATCATAAGGGAAGAAATACAAACTAGAATCAACTCTGGAAATAAGATATACTATGCACTACAACATCTACTAAAATCAAAGGCGCTATCTCGTAACACCAAAATCACAATATACAAAACACTGATCAGACCAGTTGTGCTGTATGGCTCTGAAACCTGGAGTACAACGAAAGGAGACGAAGCCTTGTTACAAACCTTTGAGAACAAAATTTTAAGACGCATCTTTGGACCCATTAGGGATACACAAAGTGGAGAGTGGAAAAGAAGAAGTAACAAAGACATTTATGATTTGTTTGTTTAAGTCCCCGCTAATCACTGGTATCATGAAGGCTAATAGACTACAATGGCTGGGGCATATAGAAAGAATGGAAGATAATAGGGAAACAAAACTCTCTTACACTCAGGAAATAAATGACCGTAGACCCCGAGGTAGACCAAGAAGGCGGTGGAGAGATAATATACATACAGACCTACAAGCACTTGGAATCAACGACTGGCAAGAGAAGGTCCACCAGAGAGACGAATGGAGACAGATTGTATTTGCAGCAAAGAACCTCAATGGCTCGGAACGCTGAAGAAGAAGAAGAATATATATATATATATATATATATATATATATATATATAATATATATATATATATATATATATATATATATATATATATATATATATTAGAAACTGTATATATTCTCCATCAAGTATAATGATGAATATCTGAAACCCTGGTTGTTGCAACTATCCCCCAGGAAGCTTGCTAGAAAGAAAAATTCAGAAAGTCCCGATATGCTTGTTATGTCTTTCCCAGTCTTCAAGACACAGACTTTCTGAGATTCTGTTATCAACTCCTTGAGCTAGACTGATCTCTGCTACAAGCTTAGAGAAGGAATGGGCAAGAGCAATTTGAACGGAACCATATGTTTCCTCACCTTCCAGCTAAGAAGATACTAATGTCCACGCATGTGGAGACATAGAGAGTCGGTGTCATTCAATTACTTGCCACTTACTGTTAAAATATCGGGTGTAGGAAGTGTATTGTCTCTCTTTCAACTGTCACATACTGTTAAAAGTTTGAACACAGGGAGTTTATTATCTCTGTTTGAATTGTCACATAGGCCTACTGTTAAAATCGTTGATGCAGGGAGTGTATTATCTCTGTTTGAATTGTCATATACTGTTAACGTCCTATAGTGCAGACGGTTTATTTTATTCTCGTATTTGTTTAAATTTTATTTAGCGCTCGCTTGCTTTTAACTTAAGCATAGTCCTTACACGTGCTACTTCGTCAAGTGTACTGGACTGAGATTTATGTGTGAGTTAGCTTACTCTATTACCAGTGTCCCTCGCCATCAGGTGAACCCATTCCGACTTCTCAGGTTGTCGTAATCTTCGTCCCCAAGTCAAGGACGAGAAGTCAACATTTTAGTCCATCTGACCGGTGTTAGGTTTGAACCCGCTACTTTAGTATCAACACAAAGTATGTTTAAGAACGAGAACTCTATCCAATCGATCATGCTAGCCCCTAGATCGTATTTTATACACACACATCTGGGCACAGAGAGCAGGTGTCACTCAATGTTTGCAGCGATAACACTTACCAGATGAGAACGAAGTAGATGCATGGTTGAAATTTAATACCAAAATAATTGCAACTAAAATTTACGAACTCCTTCGGCATTAAACAAAAAGTTGTATGCCCCCCCCCCCCCCCCCCCGCCCCCTCCCACCTTTATTTGAGTTTTGATTTCTAGTGTCGGTACCTCTGCTGTAAAGAAGGCTGAGAACACATTGGATAGATAAAATATAGTCATGAAGTCTGTAGCTCTGACTCCAAACAATTTTAACTTGGATCGCGACCTGCGGTTGGGAGCCACTGATTTACGCCACTGGCATATATTCCATTGGCATGTGTGTCGATGTAGCTCAAGGTAAAGTACAATACAAGGCACTGGCTACATGTCACCTCCAACTAAACATACAATATCAAACACTGTTTACCTCTTAGTTAACACGTTACATACAATACAAATCGATGTCTACCTCTTACCTCCAGCTTTACATACAATACAAATCGATGTCTACCTCTTACCTCCAGCTTTACATACAATACAAATCGATGTCTACCTCTTACCTCCAGCTTTACATACAATACAAATCGATGTCTACCTCTTGCTTCCAGCTTTACATACATTACAAATCGATGTCTACCTCTTACCCCCAGCTTTACATAAAATACAAATCGATGTCTACCTCTTACCTCCAGCTTTACATACAATACAAATCGATGTCTACCTCTTGCTTCCAGCTTTACATACATTACAAATCGATGTCTACCTCTTACCCCCAGCTTTACATAAAATACAAATCGATGTCTACCTCTTACCTCCAGCTTTACATACAATACAAATCGATGTCTACCTCTTACCTCCAGCTTTACATACAATACAAATCGATGTCTACCTCTTGCTCCCAGCTTTACATACAATACAAATCGATGTCTACCTCTTGCTTCCAGCTTTACATACAATACAAATCGATGTCTACCTCTTACCTCCAGCTTTACATACAATACAAATCGATGTCTACCTCTTGCCTCCAGCTTTACATACAATACAAATCGATGTCTACCTCTTACCTCCAGCTTTACATACAATACAAATCGATGTCTACCTCTTACCTCCAGCTTTACATACAATACAAATCGATGTCTACCTCTTACCTCCAGCTTTACATACAATACAAATCGATGTCTACCTCTTACCTCCAGCTTTACATACAATACAAATCGATGTCTACCTCTTACCTCCAGATTTACATACAATACAAATCGATGTCTACCTCTTACCTCCAGCTTTACATACAATACAAATCGATGTCTACCTCTTACCTCCAGCTTTACATACAATACAAATCGATGTCTACCTCTTACCTCCAGCTTTACATACAATACAAGACACTGGCTACATGTTACCTCCAACTAAACATACAATATCAAACACTGTTTACCTCTTAGTTAACACTTTACATACAATACAAATCGATGTCTACCTCTTGCTTCCAGCTTTACATACAATACAAATCGATGTCTACCTCTTGCTTCCAGCTTTACGTACAATACAAATCGATGTCTACCTCTTACCTCGAGCTTTACATACAATACAAATCGATGTCTACCTCTTGCTTCCAGCTTTACATACAATACAAATCGATGTCTACCTCTTGCCTCCAGCTTTACATACAATACAAATCGATGTCTACCT
Organism: Cepaea nemoralis; assembly: GCA_014155875.1. NCBI lineage: Eukaryota > Metazoa > Mollusca > Gastropoda > Stylommatophora > Helicidae > Cepaea > Cepaea nemoralis. The sequence continues at coordinate 858,005 of JACEFZ010022674.1, read as the reverse complement.
CTTACCTCGAGCTTTACATACAATACAAATCGATGTCTACCTCTTGCTTCCAGCTTTACATACAATACAAATCGATGTCTACCTCTTGCTTCCAGCTTTACATACAATACAAATCGATGTCTACCTCTTGCTTCCAGCTTTACAAACAATACAAATCGATGTCTACCTCTTACCTCCAGCTTTACATACAATACAAATCGATGTCTACCTCTTGCTTCCAGCTTTACATACAATACAAATCGATGTCTACCTCTTGCATCCAGCTTTACATACAATACAAATCGATGTCTACCTCTTGCTTCCAGCTCTACATACAATACAAATCGATGTCTACCTCTTGCCTCCAGCTTTACAATACAATACAAGACACTGGCTACATGTTACCTCCAACTAAACATACAATATCAAACACTGTTTACCTCTTAGCTAACACTTTACATACAATACAAATCGATGTCTACCTCTTGCTTCCAGCTTTAAATACAATACAAATCGATGTCTACCTCTTGCTTCCAGCTTTACATACAATACAAATCGATGTCTACCTCTTGCTTCCAGCTTTACATACAATACAAATCAATGTCTACCTCTTACCTCGAGCTTTACATAAAATACAAATCGATGTCTACCTCTTGCTTCCAGCTTTACATACAATACAAATCAATGTCTACCTCTTACCTCGAGCTTTACATAAAATACAAATCGATGTCTACCTCTTGCTTCCAGCTTTACATACAATACAAATCGATGTCTACCTCTTGCTTCCAGCTTTACATACAATACAAATCGATGTCTACCTCTTGCTTCCAGCTTTACATACAATACAAATCGATGTCTACCTCTTGCCTCCAGCTTTACATACAATACAAGACACTGGCTACCTCTTACCTCCGACTTTAAATAGAATACAAGACACGGACTACATCTTACCACTCATTTAACATACAATACAAGGCACCTCTTAACCTATAATGTAACATACAATACCAGACACTGGCTACCTTTTGCCTCCGACTTTACATACAATACACATAACTGACTAACTCTTGTCTCCAACTTTACATACAGTACAAGATCTACCTCTTGCCTCCAACTTTGTATACAATACAAGACACTGGCTACCTCTTGCCTCCAACTTTACATACAATACAAGAGACAGGCTACCTCTTACCTCCAACTTTACATGTAATACAAGTCATTGTCTACCTAATACATACAATTTAACATAGATAAGAATTCTATTTTATTTACAAACAACACTCATATACTTTAGGAAAAATAAGGTAGTTTTATTTCCTATACAGGACGTAACAGTCAACCCCAGCATTTTATGTCTGTTTGAGATCTCTTGGCCATTGCTTTCTTGAGGACCGACACTCATGTCATTTTCATTTTAAAAAACACAAACAATGCAAGGGGGTCTGCTGTCAAATCCCCCGCAGCTGTGTTTCAAAAATGGTGTGCTGGATTACGAACTATTAACCATTAACTATTAACCATGATATTAACCACTTCGCAACGAGCCGGCGTACTGTGAAAGAGATTTTCTCTCTCTCTCTCTCTCTCTCTCTCTCTCTCTCTCTCTCTCTCTCTCTCTCTCTCTCTCTCTCTCTCTCTCTCTCTCTCTCTCTCTGTCTCTCGGCTGTCAAGCATGATTATGTTCGCAGGTCAATTATGTTAATTATATTGGGAACATTGAAAATTTAAAAACAGTTTGGTAAACGCTATTGGTCTTTAACAGAGGTCTTCCACCACGAACATTGAAGATATCGTCAGTAAATAGATTCTTGTCCTTTAACTCCTAAGCAACGCAATACCAATATTTTGGGCAGATATTCTTAAGTAAGGATGCCAATATGCCAGTGTTCATGGCAAGTCATTTATCAAACCGTTTATCTGGTTTTGTATCGGTTATCCTATTAAATAATGTTATTCCCATGTTAGCCAATGCTCTGGCGAAAGGGTTATCAACGCAATTCGCAATCCCGCGTACTGCGTTCAAAACACAGCTGCGGGAGATTTGGCACAGACCGTCTTGCACTAGTATTTCATAAAATGGTATGAGTGTCGGTCGTTTAGGAATAAATGGCAAACTACTAAAGGTAAACTTGCTAAGAAATCACAAACATCCCAGAAATGCTGGTGTTGACTGCAGTTCACATACGAAGGATATACAACTTTGCATATTATATAATTTTTAAACAATATCATCTAGGAAATATTTGATTCTTAGACTCTTGCAGGACTCGACTCTTAGAGGAAAGGCGAGACGCACTTATAATCAGACTGCTACTGGTACTATTGGGATCGGAACTCTTCGCTGGCTTCTGAGGATGGGGACGGAGCGCTTATGGGAATGCCCCGAATGCTGTGATGTCGGTTCCTAAATCAATCAATCAATCGACATCTCAAGGAGGGATACACTTCTCGCTCCACCGACGTAACAGTAGATGGTAACTCAACAAGTTACGTCTGCTCAACGATAAATTGCCACTCCACGACAGATAATAAACCATCAGCATTAAATGTTTTAAGAGTATATGACAACTGACCTCTGAAAGTACTGGAGGGGTGTGGTCATCATAGACCATAACTTTAGGAAGGGAAAGTCTCATGTGTACCCCCTAATGGTAGATGGCGGGAAACACTCCACGGTGTGGCAAACGCAGCAATGGTGACAGAGTATCCACCGGTATAAGTGGACAACTCTACAGCTGAGCAGAGCAGGGCACTAACGTGTCCTTACAATCGGAAATGGCTGTCAAAGGCAGAGGTAAAAGATCCACATGTTGATGTGGAAGTCAAGGGGAAACCACCACATTATCTTCCCAAGCCTTCATGAATAATCACATATCAGAGACAGTGAACGATGTTAATGGCTGTCTTAGGTCATCCTCGTCCGGTAGGGACATTCATGAGACTCAGGTGACACCACATTTAAAATAGGAAATCAATTTAAAATAGGAACATAGATGGTTAGGTCATTAAATTAATTGAGAAAGTTGAATAACGTTACAAAAGAAATTGAAAGCATGAAAATGAATATCCTAGGCATAAGTGAGATGAGATGGAAGGGAGCTGGTAAAATTATAACCGAAAACCACAATAATGTATTCTGGAGGGAATACACGCGAGAAGGAGTAGGACTACTATTTGATGTAAAAAAAAACCAAAAAAACAGCCAAGTCAATTAATGATTACTGATGTGTCTCAGATAGTGTTATCGTGGTCAAAATCAAAGGCAAATAGATACACATAATAGTAGTGATGAAGAGATACAACACTTTTACGATGAAGTAGAAATGGCGATGTCTCAAATTAAATCACAATAAATAAAAATAATACTATGAGATTTTAAAGCAAAGGTAGGAAAAGGGACAGTGGAGGATGTAGTGGAGAATTATGGTTTAGGTACAAGAAATGAAAAAAGGAGAGAAACTATTAGACTTGGCAATTATCAATGATATGATAATTAGAAACACCTGGTTTAAACACCATAAAAGACGACTATATACATGGAAAAGCTCTGAGAAGAAAATACTTAACCAAATTGACTACATACATATTAATAAAAGATGTAGAAATGCTTTAATTAATGTTAAGACAATGCCCGGTCTGACTGTAATAGTGATCATGTAACCACTATGTGGAAAAATAAAAGTAAGGTTGAAGAGAGGGAAGAAATTGATTAAGAATATGAGACTTAATAAAGATGTTCTGAAAGCAGATACAGAAATTCAAGAACAATGCTGTGAAAATTAGGTACAATTCAATAACTAAACTACAGAGTATAAATGAACAATGGGAAATGTTAAGGGACTCCAATTATCAGACAAGCAAGGAGATATTACCGGAGAGAAGCCAAAAAGCTAAGAATAACTGGATGACTGAAGAAATCTGATGAACAAAAGAAAACAGTGTAAAAATGGCAAACAAGAGTATGATAAGATAAACAAAAAAGAAATAAGAGATAAATGTGTGAAGTCGAAAGAAAGTTAGTTAAACGAGAGTGCAAAAAATTTAGTTACATTCTATAAGATACAAAAAAATATGCACAAACAAATCAGTGAGCTCACGGGAAGAAAAATAAAAGTAGATACATGGTGTTTGAAATAAAAAACAGGAAACATTATTTTGGAGGAAAGTGCTATAATGAAGAGGCGGAATGTGTATAAATGAGAATTATATGATGGAGAAAGAGAAGAATTAACAGAAAAAAAGTAAATTAGAACATAAACCTTCACTAAAAGAAGACATCGTAGACGTTGTCAAATATATAAAGAAAGGAAAACCAGCTGGGCCATATGGAATCACAATAGAAGAATTAGAAGAACTGGGAGAATTTGGAGTAGATATCTTTAGTGATTAACATGTTGGAATATGTCAACATTGACGGAGAAGATCTCAGAATAATAAAGAATATTTACTGGAACCAAGTAGCAGCAATTAAAATAGGAAATAAAGAGGGCAATTATGAACAAATAAAGCTGAAAGTACCACGGGGATGTGTTTTGTCACCGGATCTCTTCTCCCTCTATTTTTTTTTTTTTCATATCCCTTACAAGACGTTGCAGTAAACATCAGCATTTTTCAGCTGCTGTTGATGTACTAGGCAAGATTACGCTCAGTAGTTTGCCATTGCTTTCTGAGCGACCGGCTCAATACCCAGTAAGCTACCGACGTGGAAAGAACAGCTACCAATTCTCGCGCAATGTCACGTTACTTATGAGAGTATACGAGATTACGGAGAAAGTCATGTAACCTCTAGACCAGAGAGCCCGGCTAGGAATAATTATAGAAGGTTATAATATAAACAATATACGCTATGCAGATCATTACAGTTTGGTCGCGGATAATGCACAAGATCTACAACAATTGTTGGAAATGTAATAGCAGAGAGTGCAAAGAAAGGACTATCCTTGAATATCAAGAAAACAGTAACAATGGTGATATAAAAAAAACGGTGACACCAAAAATGTTAAATGGTAATAGAAGGGAAAATTCTTAACCAAGTGGATAATTTTAAATATCTAGGGACAATTATACCATCAGATGGAAGATGCACAACAGAGATTAAGAACAGAAATAGGGCAAGCAAAGGCTGTATTTAAAAAAATGAAAGGTATCTTATGCAGTAAGTCACTATCATTGAATGTACGAAAGATAGTTCTGAAATGCTAAATAAAACCTGTTTTGCTGTATGGTAGTGAATCTTGGAATGTAAATGAACAAATTAGGAAGAACTTGGAGGCAACATAGATGTGGTTCCTGAGACGAATGTTACAAATTCCTTAGACTGCTAGAGTAACTAATGTCGATTGCCTGAAAAAGGCTAATGAAACTAGAACATTATATACAACAATTAAAAAGAGATAAACAGTTTTATTTGGTCATGTGATGAGAAGAGAGGTACTGGAGGACATCGTGACGACTGGAAAGATCGAAGGAAAGAGCAGCAGATGCCGACCAAGAGAAATGATGCTGGGTGGATTGAGACGAAGGCATGGGGGAATATTATCAGCAGAGTTGATCTAGAACAGCAAAGATCGAGATCTGTGGAGAGCCATAACGCCTACGCCAGCTGGCAGGGCACTTGATGATATGACAATTCAACGAGAGATAATAAAACTATATTCATGAAATATATTAATAGTATATGACAACTCAATGAGAGATAATAAACCCCTCGCTAAAAATAGTTGAACAAAACATGATAACGCAGAGAATTAAGATTAACTCACTGCACCAAAAACTTAAACTTATATGACAACTCAAATAGTGATCATAAACACCCAACACCAAAAACTCATAGAGAGATAATAAACTCCCTGCACCACAGATTTTAACCGTATATGACAACTTAGAAACGGATAATAAACTTCCAGGATCACAAAATTTAACAGTATGTGACAATTCAAAGGAGGATAATAAACTCTCCGTATAAAAGTTTTCGATGCAAAAATTGCATTATCTCTCTTCTATAAAGTATATGACAACTCAAATAGATAATAAACTCACATATATTTAAGACTCTAATCTATTCATCCATCATGTTCCATGGCGATTAAGCGTGTGCGGTCATGATTCGCTATTTCTCTCGATCACCAGAATCGTGGATCGGCTCAGTATTCCCGTCTCGGCCATGCCACATGGCTTTAATAATTTGGGACAATTCAGAGTGATAGTATAAACTCCCTGAACCAAAGGCTTTCACGGTGTATGATAATTCAAACATAGGTAATAAACTCCCAGCGTCAAATATGTTAAGAAGACGCAGCAGCATTCAAGATCATCGATAGCTAAGAATTAATAACAATATATTTCTCCTGATCACATTAGCTGCTGTGTTCTGCCTTGTTTACAATTTGAAAACAATATTAATTTGCTCGTTTCTCCATACCTGTTGCTCTCATTTTCCTAGTGTCTACATGCATACAAGTACATATACTTCCGATTAATGAATTGATCATCTTCTAGAGTAATCTTGGTGGGCCCATTTTTATAGTATCCACATACATACAAGTACATACATATTTGTGAATTGATCATCAACTGGAGTAGTCTTGGTGCGTGTTGTTGATGAGGTTAATGGTGTTACTCAAATTAATAAACTATTTATAAAAATATTATTACCATGGATTGTGCTTCATATTTATATATGTTTGTGATAGTTTAGATATGAGTTGTTGTTGTTGTTGTTTTTTTTTGTTTTTTTTTACCCTTGGAAGTCTTCTTCTTTTACACATATCTAATAATGTAACAGCTCCGTAAATTGTTATGTGCCAATTATTTATTTGATTTGCTACTATCACAGGCACGTATTACTTAAACATGATGCCTTCTTCTTCTTCTTCTTCTTCTTCTTCTTCTTCTTCTTCTTCTTCTTCTTCTTCTTCTTCTTCTTCTTCTTCTTCTTCTTCTTCTTCTTCTTCTTCTTCTTCTTCTTCTTCTTCTTCTTCTTCTTCTTCTTCTTCTTCTTCTTCTTCTTCTTCTTCTTCTTCTTCTTCTTCTTCTTCTTCTTCTTCTTCTTCTTCTTCTTCTTCTTCTTCTTCTTCTTCTTTCTACTCCCTCTTCTGCCTTTCATCTCCTAATGAACCAACTGACACCAAACCCTCTATCAGACTTGTTCATGATTTGCAGGATGTTGTAGCTGTAGACTTCTACAGGATGAGCAAGCTAGTCTCACGTCTTCTCTTCTTAGTCGTGTCTTACGACATGCATAGTCTTACTACTCTTTGTTTTCCTTATGGCCACCGGTAACATACCGGCGAAACCTGTTGTAGACGGGACATTTCATGAACTTTTGTATGGATGTGAAAAGTGGACTTTGAGCAGATAAGCTGACAAACATCTTATGGTAGGGAAATGTGGCTACTGAGAAAAATACACAGAATACCATGGACAGTCAGAAAAACCAATGAGAGCAAGTCCTACAAGAAACAAATGAAGACCGTTAAATGATTAGAGAAATTAGACGGAGACAGTCAAGAACTTTTAGGACATGTTATGAGAGCAATAAACTGGACATCGTGGTGACAAGTGGTAAGATTGAAGGAAAAATAAGAGGAAGGCAGAGTTAAGTATCTGGAAAGCTTGTCCACATTTCATAATCGAGACAAACACAGAACTAATTCACGACTCAAGTGATCGCGTGAGATAGAAACATGACCGCTCACGTTTATCGGCATGACACTTGATGATGATGAAAGTAAAGGTAAAGGACTTCTTAACACTGTTTAGAGACTTTGAGCAATTGCTTCTTGGCCCTTATTTGTATAGACCAAGAGCAATTGGTTCTTGGCCCATAATTGTATAGACCAATCGGCGCTTGGTGCATTGCGTTGTCAGTACCCCGGTGACCGCCTTTACGTCCTGAGACATGTCCTGGTACCCACTGTAGGCTGGGTCGACCTCGGAGTGCACGTAAACTGTAAAAATTCAAATCTGTATAACATATACAGGAATAATTCATATGTATGAATATGTGATTTTTTTATATGTTTATTTATATGTTTCTGTCTTTATTTTATTTATTTCTGTCTTATGTCTATCTTTATTTCTTTCTTTGCTTGATTTTTTTTTGTACGTGTGTTTGTGTTCTGTTGTTTGTCCATCAAGAATGATGATGACCATTCATTTCATCCAGTGGGGTTGAAAGTATGGAGCTGTGAGTTCTAAGATGGCTGATAAGGCCTATTTTGGCTCGAAATGTTCTTTGACAATGTGGACAAAGAATGCTTGACGTATCTGGAGGAGGATTTCCTGCAGTGATTTTTCTGTCCTGCCTTTTCTTCACAGCTCTTGCAGTCCTTGTTGACTCACGCGTGACTGCACCCTTGCGTAATGATACACGCCACGAATTTCGGTATCTGGCTGCAGTCCCCCAGGTGTCATGATGAATTCCAAAAGCTTTCAGTGAGATTTTCAGTGTCTTTAAAGCGTTTCCTCTGACCTTTATTGCTTATACATCTGAGCTTTATTGCTCAGCTAGGAGTTCCGCATGTGCCGAAGTTTCTGTTGCACTACTCTCTGAATGTTCTTGAAGGCAACTTTTTTTTTATGTTGACTTCGGGTCATTCAAATGTGCCTTGAAGAGAAGATGTTTCTCGGCCAGCAATTGGTTGATGTCTTCGGAATTTTCATCAAATCAGTCTTTATGCTTTCGGGGGGTTGGACCCAGGATTTCCATAGCAGTGATGTAAATTATGTCCTTTAGGGCTCTCCACTCTGTTTCTGTATCCTGTTTAGCTGCAGCATTGGGCTTGAGGCGGTCTTCCAGCATATTTTCAAACGACAGCTGCATTTTCTTGCTGTTTAGGTGGGTGACATTTAGTCTTTTTTGCATTTTTACCCCTTGTGGACGCCGTGGTGGTTTGATGTGTATGTTTATTTTCGAGACAATGAGACGATGGTCTGACCAACATTCGGCACCATGTATGGATTTTGTCACCACCCGAACGTCTTGTCTGTCACTCCTCCTGACGATGACATAGTCAATGAGGTGCCAGTGTTTCGAGTGAGGGTGCATCCACGATGTCCTATTTCTCATGGGAAGACGGAAAATTGTGTTGGTAATCAGGAGATCGTGTTCGGCACGTGTCTGAAGGAGGAGGAGTCAATTGCTGTTACAATCTCCGACTCCGTGCTTTCCAATAATGCCACTCTAAGAGGTGGTGTCCGTGCCTACTCTGGCATTGAAATCCCCAAGGAGTATAAGTTTGTCTCCTTTGGGAACAGATGTTAATACATTGTGCAGGTCCTCATAGAACTTGTTCTTGACATCATCTTCATTGGTCATAGTTGGTGCGTAGACACTCACAATGGTTGCATGCTTCCTTCCATTCAGCAGAGGCAACTTAATGGTCATGAGCTTGTCATTTATAGCCTTTGGAAATCCAGCTAATTTGCCCACCAGGGCCGACTTAATGGCAAATCCCACACCGGATTGGCATCTTTCCTCGCTTTTCTTCCACTCGAGAAAAATGTGTAGCTGGCACCTACTTCACAGATTTGGCCTTCTTCTGCAAGTCGTGTCTCGCTCAAGGCTGCAATGTCGATGTTGTACCTGCCCAGCTCTCTCCCAATCAGAGCTGTTCGTCTATCTGGACACGACGCGCCGTCAATGTCAAGTAGAGTGCGTACATTCCAAGTTCCGATTGTTAAGGGAATATGGTTTACTCTTTTAGCTTTACCTGTTTTTTCTTTGTTTGTATGTCGACCGCAGTGAAGGGTACCCACCAACAGCGGCTAGCTGGTTAGGTAGTGATGGAGTAGACAATGTTTAGGGCACCTTTTCTAGCCCATTCCTCATGCTATGGAGGTGAACAGTGTGTTCCTAAAGAGGGCTGCTCAGTCGCTCAGGGGGCTGCCGAATCCTACTGCTGCTCCGGTCAGTAGAAGACGACCATATGGCCTGAGCCGCCTGTGTGCAGGTCTACGACTACGGCTGCCAGCGTACTCACGCTTGCCGCTTCGCCGCTCACCCATCGTCACAGGGCTTGAAGGTGATATTTGATGGATGAAGAATGACTTGCGCGATGAATTGGATTAAAGTGAGGAAAAGTTGCGCATTTCGTCGACCTCACCCTCTCGCCTGAGTCCATCTGAGTCCAGTTGCAAGACAAGTCAAGACGACTGGAAACGAATACAGTTGCAGTGGATGACCAGGGCGCTATACGTGCCTTGCCGTGTTCATTACGTTACGTGTGTTTGTATCTTGATGTTAGAGCACATTGATCTTATGGCTGGTACAGAATTGTAACTCCAAGACCTGACCACAGGATTAGAGAATACTTCAAGAACGTATGGAATTAAAATTAGCAAATGGGCAAGGAACAAAATGCAATTATTTTAAAAAAAATGGACAATCGCAAGAAGAAGTGAACACCTATCAGATATCTAGGTTCCACTACACACAACTTGGTAGTTCAAGTAAAGAGGTCAAACTAAAACCCCATATGGCCTCGTCTGACATGACAAGGCTGAATCATACACTGTTGAAAAAAAGAAACGCAACATTTTTGGTGATTGTTTTATAAAAGATATTCGTTGATTGGACATCAGTCAACTTATCGACTGTGTCCATCTGGTCATTATCTGAATTGTACTCACCTCATGATTCGTGAGGTTATGAAAGAGGTCAAGTTCAAAACAACATTTTTGACAATAACTCGTGACAGGTTCACGATAATCCCGTGAAACTTACTGACCACAAACCTCTCTGACCATATTATTGAATGCCTATAAAAGATTGACATTCCTCGTATAAATTCAGTTGAAAATTCAATGCGCAAGTATGGCTCATCTCACTGCAGATCAATGACTCGTCATCATTGAACGTTTACAGGCTGGACAGCCACAAAGTGTAGTAGCCAGAGAATTTAATGTTTTTAGAAGCACCATTAGTCGCCTTTGGGGGCGATTTCAAGAAACTGGCTCAGAGGCAGACCGGTCGCGCAGTGGAAGACCCAGATTGACAACTGCTGCCGAAGACCGCTTCATACTGCTACTTCATTTTAGGAATCTATTTGCATCTGCGTCCTCCACAGTACAGTCAATGCCAGGAGCTCATTGAATTTCAGATCAAACGGTCAGGAACCGTCTGCACGACGCTGGTCTTTGGGCTAGAAGATCCTACAGAGCGGACCGGCATCGCCAGGACCGACTGCAGTGGGCGAATCAGCATCGTCAATAAAATGTTGGTACAAGTTTGCAATTGAAACTGCAATAATGTTGCGTTTGTTGTTGTTGTTTGTTTTTTTTAAACAATATATATGGAAAATCAAGGGCTGCTTTACTGTCAAATCAAACAATACACGCCACTTGGTTGGTGCTATTGTGTTTAACGTAAAACACAGAAATATCATTTGTTGGGGAACCACTAAAATTGGGACCATTAAGATTTGAATAACGAAGACACAAAATATAGATTGCACGATTTCTTGCCTGACATATTTCGCTGCATCTCGTCAGGTATATACTGCAGAATTCACGCAAATTAAAGTAAAATAACCTCGATAAATCCTTCAAGCTGAAATATAGACATGTTCGCACAGTAATGTCAATTGCCCCAGTTCTTAGGCATTCCTTAAGAAATCTCAATCGACAATCCTTTACATATATTTTATACTTCTGCTTGTGTAATTCATCTAATCGCTTCACAGTTGGTAATGAGAAGCGTCGTGTCAGAAATTCAAAACATTACTGTGCGAACATGTGATGTACGGTGAGAATGTCTTTGATGTACGGTGAGCGGAGTCCCGTCAGCGACGGGGAAAAAAGCGATATACCGGGAGATCGTCTTTATCAAAGAACCAGGTTTTGGACAAAGGTTAACCAGGTTTTGGACAAAGATCAAAAGATCAAAAGATGAGTGGGGATGATTTGGTAGGGAGGAGAAAAGCAAGTGACGTCTTACCGAAGCAGTGTATATTGGTTGAAAAGCATGTTTTGTTTAGTGTGCTAACAACTATTCCATCGAGCAAGAAGTGTTTATCTATTCGTGGTCATAATGAGTAAAGGAATTACGATGTCCCGAGTTGCTTAGAGGCAATGGACATTTGTACTAATGTGCATATGTGTTCCGATTCAGGACTACAATAGTTGTGATAAGGTAATAGTGCTTTAGCTTAGTAATCTAGCATAGTGAACTTGCGTGTGTGATCGTAGGAATAGAGTGTCGGAAGAAGAAGGATGAGGCAGGACTTAGGCTGAGGCGAGTGATGTATAAGTACACTAGGTATGATAGGTCTATGCTAGGATATTCTGGTAGGGTTGTCTACTGGGTGCCTGTGCCTTGTCGTTAGCTTTTCCTTCTTTTATCTAGTCGTCTGGAGTTTGATGAACTCATATGTCTTATGTCAGAGTATTAGTCTGAGTCAGGGTGATATCACCTGGTTATATATATATATATATATATATATATATATATATATATATATATATATATATATATATATATATATATATATATATATATATATATATATATATATATATATATACATTGGCACCTTGCCGTCTTGACAGACGATAGTTTGTGCTTTAAAAAGGCATAATAACTTTTAACTATGGCGGTAGCGAGTGTGACTGATAAGGCCAATTTGCGCTGTAAATGTCCGTTCACAGTGGGTGCATGTGAACACGTGGTCATTTCCACCATCATGCACCATCTTACGTCTCAAACGCTTGGTGTGTGACTTTTCTGCAATAATTTTCTCCTTTGACTTTATTCCATTTCTGATATTTGCCCTCCATGTAACACGTTCAGCGGCGACTTGCTCCCAATGTGCATTATCAATGCCTGTATCAATCATGTCCCGCTTACACACATCTTTGTATCGTAGTAGAGGCCGACCCTGAGATCTCTTACCCATCTGTAATTCACCAAAAAATATATCCTTTGGTATTCTACCATCATCCATCCTCCTAAGATGTCCTATCCATCTAAGTCTACGAAGACTGAGCATGGAATAAACTGTCACACAACCTGATCTTTCCAATACTTCAGTATTTGTGATTTTGTCTTGCCACTTAATACCAAGAATTCTTCGCAGACACCGCATATGAAAGCTGTTTAAGTTGTTCTCTTGGTGTGAGTAAGTTGTCCAGGTTTCACTGCCATAGAGAAGAGTACTAAGGACACAGGCTTGATAGACAAGGACTTTTGTTTTGGCAGTAAGCTTCCTGTTCTCCCAGACTCTTTTTCTTAACCTGTTCATTGTTGTTGCTGCCTTACCAATCCGGATGTTGATTTCCTGATCTAGGGATAATTTGCTATTTACCACTGATCCTAGATATGTAAAATGGTCTACTATCTCTAGTTCGGCGTCATCAATAAAGATTGATGGTACCCCATGTGCACCTTGTGACATAATCTGTGTCTTCTTTTTGCTAATTGTTAAACCAAATTCAGAACAAGCATTGGAGAATGCAGATAGTAGACATTGCAATTCTTCCTCAGAGTGGGTCGTAACTGCAGCATCATCTGCAAAAAGCAACTCTCTGATCAGTACCCTCCTAATTTTGGTCTTAGCCTTCAATCTCTGAGCATTGTAGAGGCCGCCATCTGAGCGTGAGTGAATGTATATACCACCATCCTGATCACGAAATGCATATTTCAGTAGAAGTGAAAAGTATATTCCAAAGAGGGTGGGAGCTAGTACACAACCTTGCTTAACTCCACTCTTGATTTCAAATTCTTCAGAAGTTGCACCATCAAACTTGATTATACCCTTCATGCCTGTGTGGAACGATTCCACAATGGACAGAAGAGTTGGTGGGCAGCCAATCTTCTTTAGTGCCTTGAACAGACCCTCACGACTGACCAAATCAAATGCCTTTGTGAAGTCGATGAAGGCAATAAACAGTGGTTGATTCTGTTCACGGCATTTTTCTTGCATTTGTCGCAATGAGAATATCATATCAGTGGTAGACCGGTTCTGTCGAAAGCCACACTGTGATTCGGGGTAGACTTGATCTCCTAGGACTTGAAGTCTGCGCAGAACAATTCTGGCAAATACTTTTCCAACAATACACAGAAGTGAGATACCCCTATAGTTGTTGCAGTCGCTCCGATCGCCCTTGTTCTTGTACAGTGTTATGATGCTTGAATCTTTGAAATCCTGTGGGACTTGTCCTTCACGCCAGCATAGCTCTATTAGCTGGTGGATCTGTATAGTGAGTGTGTCTTGCCCACTCCTGATAACCTCTATTGGAATCCCATCCTTACCTGGAGCCTTGCCAGATGCAAGTTCATTTATAGCACACTTAACTTCTGTTATGGTGGGAAGTGTGTCCAGGTGGTCAAGAGTTGGTAGAGCCTCTATGGCGTTGAGGGCATCATCCGCTAGTTTAGTCTCACTTGAGTAAAGCTCCAAATAGTGCTCTACCCATCTGTCCATCTGCTGTTTCTTATCAGTGATGATTTCTCCAGTCAAGGTTTTCAATGGTGCACTTCTTTTGATCACTGGACCACAGGCTTTCTTTATTCCTTCATACATGCTTCTTATATCTCCCTTATCACTTGCGATTTGAATGGACTCACATAACTTGATCCAATAATCATTTGCACACTGCCTGGCAGCCTTTTGCACATCCTTCCTAGCTTGCCTAAGCTCACTCAGAGTGTTACGCGTTGGTCTTTCCTTGTTTCTTAAAAGAGCTTTCTTCTTCTTATCAATCAAGGGCTGCAGAGTCTCGCTGTTGGCCGCAAACCAATCCTGCCTCTTATGATCCACAGTGCCGTAAACCCCTACGACAGTTTTATAAAGAGTTTCCTTAATTTGACCCCACTTTTCATTTACTGTACAATTTTCTGGTGTATCAGTGAAAGCGTCTTCAAGTTGCTGTTGAAACTGAAAGCACTTTTCAGGATCATGAGTGTTAATAATATTAATCCTGAGGCTAGATTTGTGTTTAGCTGTGTAGATTCTCTTTGGTCTCAGTCTAACCCTTGCAACAACCAAAGAATGATCCGTATCACAGTCAGCACTGTGGTAACTACGAGTCAATGATATATGGTTCAGATGTTGTCTCCGTGTGATGATGAAGTCCAGCTGGTGCCAATGGCCGGATCTTGGATGTTTCCATGTGACCTTATGCATCTCTTTTGTTTAAAAAAAAGAGTTTGTAATACATAGGTCATTACTGGTGCAATGCTCCAGCAGCCTTTGCCCATTTTCATTCATGCGACCGATGTTGTATTTTCCAAGGCACACTGGCCATGAACTCGAGTCCTTGCCCACACGAGCATTGAAATCACCGAGCATATAAATGTAGTCAGATTTTGGAACTGCCTTGATCACGGAGTCTAACTCCTCATAGAACGAATCCTTCACATCATCAGAGGAATCGAGTGTCGGTGCATATGCAGTAATAATGGTGGCAAACCCACAAGAGGTTGCCAAGCGCAGGGATAATAGTCTTTCATTTCCTCCTGCTGGAATTTCAATCATTCCCAGTAGCGAATTCTTCACTGCAAAGCCCACACCATGTTGCCTTTTTTCTGCCTGCCCTCTACCCTTCCAGAAAAAGGTGTAGTTGTTTTCCCTGAGTGACCCTTCCTCAGCGAGGCGAGTCTCCTGCAGGCCAGCAATATCAATGTTTAGACGATTGAGTTCGGCATCAATCACAGCCGTTTTTCTCACATCGTCAATATTGGTCAAGTCAGTGGAAAATCCTGGACACATGGTTCTCACGTTCCAGGTTGCAAGCCGTAGCTTGAGGTTTCTATTTTTATTTTTGTTTGTACCTGGTGCATTGGTTTTACAGCCTGCGATTCAGATTTTGTCCTAGCCCCAAGCACCCATTGAAGCAGGCAGGCTGTGGCGGATCAGCACCCAATTGGCTGGGGGCTGCCCAGCTTGAGGCGGGCGGTAGCTGATCAGTGACACCTATAGGTGTCTCCCACCGTCAGAGGCAACGCGTGGCGCCCCATGTCTACGCCAACTGACAAGGACTTATAACCCGTAACAGTTGCCTCTCGCTTTGATTCCGAGACCAGTTAAGACCAGGGATGGAGTTATTGCCTCTCCATAGCACAAAGCCTGGGCTAAAATATAGAGATCATGTGTTGCCCATGCAGCATGATCCCTCTCTCGGCCTACCTAGTTTACTCCAGAGGAAAGGTAACACCCCTACATCTGGAACAAGACAAGCTGCAGAAGCTGCCGGATCAGCAAAGCAATGCTCTAACTGTCCGCCTGTCGGAGCTTCGATCCTAGACCAGTCGCCAACCAAGGCTTAGGGCCTGGTCTGCCCTGCCATGACATTTTGTCTTTAGCTTGCATTTCCTCGCACCAGGGTAAGGCTTGTACCCTCCCAATTGCGCTCTTCCGCCCGAAGCCGTTGGCACAATGTGGGGTGTCGGGTTTGGTAAGCGCCGCCCAACGTTCGGCGCTAACAGAAACCAGGTAGTACCGTCTACTGTTATACGGTAGCTCAGTCATATCTGACTAAGACCTGACCTGCATATATATATATATATATATATATATATATATATATATATATATATATATATATATATATATATATATATATATATATATATATATATATATATATATATATATATATATATATTCGACAGTTTCCACGGAAAGTCACCTGACATACCCTTGAGAAGAAGAAATGGCACTTCTCGGGTGCAGAGATAAATTACCTCAAGAATATGAACTCTGGGTATAGAAATTTACTACTCTTGTGCAGAGATAACTAACCTCAAGAATATGAACTCTGTGTATAGAAATTTACTACTCTTGTGCAGAGATAAATAACCTCAAGTCTGAGAACTCGGTGGATAGGAATTTACTTCTCTGGGGCAGAGCGAGATAACCAAAAGATTCTGAACTCTGAAAAAAATATAAAAAGGAAAAAGGGATAACTCACGAACAGTTTCCATGCATACAAGAATAGTTAATTGACTAACCGGCGACAGTGTGTCGAACATATCTAGATACAGTGGTTTAGACAGTGTTGATGTGCTTTCAGCAATGGATTTTATTAACTACCTGAATTGTGAGTGTGTGAAATTCAAGGACTTACATTAATCCCATTATTCAGTGGTGATCAGACTGTGCAAAATTTCAAGATATTGGAATACGTCCAAAATCAGACGGAGAGATGTATCTCCTGGTGAGCTCAATCCAAATCTGTTTGGTGTGTCGTCGAATGGCCGTATAATGATGAGAGAGGGGATGCTGAACATAGACATAAAGAGTCCTATCTCGCATACACAATAGACTACACCACAGATTACATATACACCTTCAATACACCCACATGACATAGTTTTCTGTATTAAATATTATAATAATTGTTTGAGGAAAGTGTTGTCGGGTTATGTTCTGAAGGAATAGGAGAGAGAGAGAGCGAGATAGTGATCATAAGACATAATTGGGGGTATGTAGACAAAAGGTATTACAGTAATCCCAAATTGAAAAAAAGAGAGGATTTAACGGTGTGCTTGTTGACTCCATTTTCCTCCCAGGGACGACAAGAGATAGTCTGTAACGCATCCCCCCCCCCCCCTCCCTAGTCTCTTACTCTGAATGGAAAGGAATGCATTTCAAATGACCGAGCTACGATCGATTACCGAACCCCTATTGTCTGCGAAACAATCCCAATATCTGTGAAATATACAAACGGATCTACCCATGAAAGCTCAAGAAGAGTACTTCCTCCTCCATTAGTGCTGCAAATTTGGCTCGCTCTGCTAAGTAGCACTGCCGGGAGATCCTCCAGCGGGAACTTCCAGGAAGAGTTTATCCATGTACAACTATCAGACTGTTGTGAAAAGGGAAAGTCAAAACATTATCTCCATCCTGGTTTTCCCGTACTGGCCAGACAGATCAATGATAAGTTCGTTAAGTTTAAGTCGTTACGACCGTGTAACTCGTTTTCTGCCAACAAACCACAAATGTCTTTGAATACCACAGCCTTTGTTTTGGCTGCGAGAGGGAAGGCATTGTGATTTTTTTTTTTTTTATTATTAAAGTGTCTTCCTCCATTGGTTTTACTTGTATATCTGCTGTTTATAGACGAGAAGTATTTTAATTTTCAGATTAATTTAAGATGATCGGAGTGGCTGAGAGATTAAACACGCTAACACTATCTCTTCTAGTCGTGGCGTAATAGATTCGTCCCAAGCATAGGTCAGTTGAACCTAAATGTTGAGAGGGAGGGAGGGTGGGATATAGAGGGAGAGAGAGAGAGAGAGAGAGAGAGAGAGAGAGAGAGAGAGAGAGAGAGAGAGAGAGAGAGAGAGAGAGAGAGAGAGAGAGAGAGATCAGGGCCGTGCGGTAGATTTTCTCAGTATGATGCAAGTCTTCGAAATACCGCCCCCTCCTTCGCTGCTTATTCCGCCCTTTTACTGTGCCGCCTGATGCGGCCGACTCTCTGTATCATAGCACGATATGGCCCTGAGATAGATAGATGATTTTGTGAATTCGATAGTTAGGAAACCAGTGGAATGACAGACATTTATACACATGGGCAGATCATTTTGTGGATTAGATTGTTGGGACAATAATGGGTTATGATGGTTCTTAAAAAAAAGTTATAACATTCGAGAGGATCGACTTCATTGCACCGGGTTGTATCCCATATGACTCTGACTCTTTCTACAGGGTGGCCTGTCGAAAGCGTCGCACAAAGCGTCGAACTCCGTAGCTCCAGCGACGACCCCCAGGAGTCTCCGAGAAAAATGCACTCGTGAACTGAATGCTGTAGCCCGGAATCGAACCCACAACCTTCGGAGCGCGAGGCAGACGACTTGACCACTTCGCCACGGAGAATCTCTATGGTTCAGTGGATACAATAGTGTCACAGTCTATGCCATAAGGTTTGAGATAAACTCGAAGTATGAATGTTGACTAACAGACAATACGAAGAAGGGTTAATGCCAATCCAGATGTTGACAAAGCAAGCCGGGTGTTTGTCCTAGAGTGAGAAAGTGAAGTATTGAGGCTTCAGCAATGTCCACACTGCTTTTATTTTTCTTTTCTAACTCGACTTAAGATATGCTTGCTTGGCTACGTGCTTCCCATAAGATTGGCTAAGCAACAGTAGTTGACTGAGAACAGGAAAGAACTCAACCCTTGGCTTTCTAGTGGGATGGGTACATATAAGAACTTTACAGGAGCGAATGTGAAATAGCATAAATGAAGTGCAGAAAAGAGAATTGCAGTCGTTCTATGTTATATTTCATCAAGACTACAAGAGAATGGCTATTATTTTTTTTTTCCCAATGAAGAAAATAGGAGAACTTAAACTGTGTATTGTGTTTATTCATTTTCAGTGTCGTCTTAACTAGAGCTGACAAAAAGACACAAAAAAGTTAAATGCATAGCCTTTTACAGGACGTCGCAGCCACAGCCAGCATTTTTTGGCTGTTTGTGGTTTCTTAGCAAGTTTACGTTCAGTAGTTTGCCAAGGCGGTCTGCTGTTAAATCGCTCTCAGATGTGTTTCGATCGCGTTATGCGGGATTCCGAGTTATGTCCGTAATCCCTTCGCCACAGAGCAGGTAGAAGTGACAAACGTCTGTTATATTAGAGAGCTGATCCGGTGTGTGGAGTGACACACTGTTATATTAGAGAGCTGATCCGGTGTGTGGAGTGACACACTGTTATATTAGAGAGCTGATCCGGTGTGTGGAGTGACACACTGTTATATTAGAAGAGCTGATCCAGTGTGTGGAGTGACACACTGTTATATTAGAAGATTTGATCCTTAATCAAATTCTTGTTTCTGAACTTAATCAAAACAATAAACATGTTCACGGACAAAAACATCTGCCAACCAAATAGCAAAATTAACAATGTAGTGATTGCAGATATTAAAGTTTGTGAATATCTTGGCTCCATAATTAATAACAATTGGTAATTTTCACAAGAAGTCAGAAACCGAGTGGTCCCAGTAATGCAGCGATCAAACAGTATTGGGAACCTTTGGCACAATACCTGTAAATAAGTTAAAGTAAAATCTTTGAAAGCAAGCATCTTTCCTGTGGCAAATCGATTTTGATGATGATGATGATGATGATGGATGATGATGATGATGGATGATGATGATGATGATGATGATGATGATGATGCTGATGATGACGATGGTGATGATGATGATGATGATGATATGATGATGATGATGATGATGATGATGATGATGATGATGATGATGATGATGATGATGATGATGGTGGTGATGATGATGGATGATGATGATGATGATGATGATGATGATGATGATGATGATGATGATGACGATGATGATGATGATGATGATGATGATGATGATGATGATGATGATGATGATGATGCTGGTGGTGGTGGTGGTGGTGGTGGTGGTGGTGGTGGTGGTGGTGGTTCTATATCTGCTTGGATTCGAAAAAAGCTGGGTGTCACAAGGTTGGTATGACCGAGTGACCTGAATACTTCTTCCTGAACGCCGCTTTCAGGCTGGTGTCCCTCACTTAGCCCAAAATATCACTGCCCAAAACTCAGACCTCCACTGTCTGGCTCAAAACTCAACTCTCCTATGAGTACCTTCGCTCTGGACCCATGTACCTTCACTGGTCCATAACTTAATGCGCTAGCTACGTCTCCCTGACGCAGCCTCAGACTCCACTGTCTGAGAATCCACCAGGCGGAGTTGTCCCTTAACTCCGCCACGACTCAACTGCCGGGCTAGTTCTCCACACCTAGCCTTCGACTCGACTCGACTGTACTCGACTAGACTGTCCTCGACTCGACTCACCTCACTTTCCCATCCTTGGGTATTTATCCCCTCTTTGTAGACCTCCCAGGGAATGTCCTTTAACTCCGTGATCACACTTATCAGTTTCCCCTGAACATTACATTTAGAATCTTCATTGTTTCTAGGTTTCCTGTCATGTATTTGGATCTCATTAGTGATTACCTCTTAACCCCGTACGTGTTCTAGCCACCTCTGTGTTGGGTCTGACCCATTGTTCTGGAGTTTCTTAATCACTACTCTGACCTCACATCCGCTCTACTCTCATGTTTTATCTGGTGCCTACGTGACTAAGCCTGACAAGTCCATGATATTTTCTCCATTGTGTTTGGGGCCCCGCCAACATTTATAGTGACATGTCCGTGCCTCCACCCTCACCTAGTCAGGGACTATCCCACTATGTTGATGATTGTGGTTAACCCTTCTGGCCTCACATTTGCATATACATCTGTGACCCAATTAGCTTGCTTGTATAATCACCTTATTAGCTAGACCGTTCACCCCAGAATTCGTATCCCATGCACGTTACACAGGGTTTAGAAACCCTCGTTTTATTAAAGATCATCATCATCATCATCATCAAGTGCCGTGCCGGCTGGCGTAGGCGTTCATGGCTCTCCATAGATCTCGGTCTTTGGTTTTCTGGATCAACTCTGCTGCTGATATTCCTCCATGCCACCTGTCTCAATCCATCCAGCATCACTTCTCTTGGTCTACCTCTGCCTCTCTTCCCCTCGATCTTTCCAGTTGTTACGATGTTCTCCAATGCCTCTCTTCTCATCACATGACCGAGGAAAGCTGTTTGTCTCTGTCTTATTGTTGTATATAATGTTCTAGTATCATTAGCCTGTTTCAGGCAGTCGTTGTTAGTTACTCTGGCAGTCCAAGGAATTCGCAACATTCGTCTCAGGAACCACATCTCTGTTGCTTCTAATTTCTTCTTAATTTGTTCATTTACATTCCAAGATTCACTGCCATACAGCAAAACTGGTTCTACATAGCATTTCAGCACTCTCTTTCTTACATTCAGTGACAGTGACTTATTGCATAAGATACTCTTCATTTTATGAAATGCGGCTTTTGCCTGCCCTATACATCTTCCATCTGATGTTATAATGCCCCTAGGTATCTAAAATTATCAACTTGGTTAAGGATTTTCCCTTCTATTTCTATGTCACATTTTGGTGTCACCATTTTCTTTGATATTACCATTGTTACTGTTTTCTTGATATTCAAGTTGAGTCCTTTCCTTGCACTCTCTGTTACTACAACGTCTAATAATTGTTGTAGGTCTGTTGAATTATCCGCCACCAATACTGTGTCATCTGCATAGCGTATATTATTTATATTATAACCTCCAACTAGTATTCCTGGCATCTCTTTGATCTCTCTCATTATTACTTCGCTATACAGGGAGAAAAGATCTGGTGACAAGACACACCCTTGTCGTACTCCTAGCTTTATCTGTTTGTAACTACCCTCTTTATTTCCCATTTTAATTGCTGCTACTTGGTTCCAGTAAATATTCTTTATTATTCTTAAATCTTTTCCATCAGTGTTGATATCTTCCAACATTTTAATCAGTTCATCATGTTTTACTTTATCAAATGCCTTAGTATAATCTATGAAGCACAAATATATGTCCCTCTGTTTCTCTATTGACCTTTCTATTAGTGTCCGCAATGTATAAATTGCATTGTTTGTGCCCTTTCCTTCCACAAATCCATACTGTTCTTCACTAATTTTCATTTTTATTTTCTTTTTGGTTCTTCTCATTATGATTCTGAGTAGAAGCTTAGTGGTATGGTTTATAAGGTTAATTGTACGAAAATCTTCACAATCAATTGCTCCTGGTCTTTTTGGTATAGCTATAAATACAGATTTCAGCATATCACTGGGTAAATATTCACTGCTGTAAATATCATTCAACATTTTGGTTAATATATCTACTCCAAATTCTCCCAATACTTCTAATTCTTCTATTGTGATTTCATCTGGCCCAGCTGTTTTTCCTTTCTTCATACGTTTCATAGCGTCAGCGACTTCTTCTTTCAGAATAGGTGGACCTTCTAAGTTACTATCTTCTGTTAATTCTGACCTTTCTCCTTCATATAATTCTCTTATATACTCATTCCACCTCTTCATTATAGCATCTTCCTCTAATATTATCTTTCCTGTTTTTGATTTCAAACACCCTGTATTTATTCTTATTTTTTTTTCCTGTAAGCTCACTGATTTGTCTGTGCATATTTTTTGTATCTTTAATGGAATTTAATTCAATTTTTTTGCATTGCTCGTTTAACCAACTTTCTTTAGCCTTCCCACATTTATCTTTTATTTCTTTATTTATCTTAGCGTATTCTTGTTTGTCATTTTTATACTGTTTTCTTTTGTCCATCAGGTTTAAGATATCTTCATTCATCCATTTTTTCTTAGCTATTTTGCCTCTCTCTGGTAATACTTCTTTGCTAGTTTGATGAATGGAGTCCCTTAACATTTCCCATTGTTCATCTATACTCTGTATTTTAGTTATTGCATTGTACCTATTTTTCACAGTCACTCTGTATTGTTCTTGCATTTCTTTATCTATTTTTAGAACCTCTTTATTAAGTCTCATGTTCTTAACCATTTTTTCCCCTCTTTTTAATCTTACTTTTATTTGTCCACATAGTGGTACAGTGATCACTATTACAGTCAGCACCAGGCATTGTCTTTACATTAATTAAAGCATTTCTAAATCTTTTATTAATTAGTATGTAGTCAATTTGGTTGCGTATTTTCTTATCAGGGCTTATCCATGTGTACAGTCGTCTTTTATGGTGTTTAAACCATGTGTTTCCAATTATCATATCATTGATATTTGCCCATTCTATTAGCTTTTCCCCTCTTTCATTTCTTGTACCTAAACCATAATTCCCCACTACATCCTCCATTTTTCCCTTTCCTACTTTTGCATTAAAATCACCAAGTATTATCTTTATTTCTTGTGATCCAATTTGAGCCATCGCCATTTCTATTTCGTCGTAAAAGTGTTGTATTTCTTCATCACTACTGCTTGCTGTTGGTGCATATACTTGTATAATATTTATGTCTATTGGTTTGCCTTTGATTTTTACCATAATAACTCTATCTGAAATACACCAGTATCCATTAATTGACTTGGCTGTTTTTTCATCTAATATTATTCCTACCCCTTTCTCATGTGTCTCCCCTCCAGAATAAATTATTGTGTGATTGTCAGCTATAATTTTGCCCGATCCCTTCCATCTCATCTCACTAACGCCTAGTATATTCATTTTCATGCTATCCATCTCTCTTAGAACATTGGTCAACTTTCCTAGCTCATTTAATGTCCTAACATTCCATGTTCCTACTCTAAATTTATTTATATTAGTTAAGATTTTGCCATCAGTAGCTGGATGACGGTCTGGTGTCACCTGTGGCTCATGACTGTCCCTGCCGGACGAGGATGCCCTAAGACAGCCATTAACGTCCTTCACTAACTTTGATTTATGTTTTGCCATGAAGTCTGGGGAAGATAATGTGGTGGTTTCCCCTTGCCTTCCACATTCACATGGTGGTCATTTTACCTCTGCTTTTGACAGCCATTTCCGACTGCAAGGACAAGTGAGTGCCCTGCTCTGCTCAGCTGCAGAGTTGTCCACTTATTCCGGTGGATACTCGGTCCCCAGAGCTGTGTTAGCCACACCGTAGTGTGTTTCCATCCTCTACCGCGTGGAGGTGCAGTTGGGATTTTCCCTTCATAAAGTTATGGTCTCTGACCAAAACTCTCCAGTACTTTTTAGATGACTTCATCACATCAAAATATTTCCTTTTGAGTTTTGTTTTTATAATTTAGGAAAGAAAAACCAAATGTCTGATGGAGCCAGATCCGGAGAATAAAGTGGGTGTGGAAGGATCTCAGTATCCACATGCTATGGTTTGCTAAGTGCATAAGCTGTGCTTTGTGAGAAAGGCAGTTGTGTGAAAGCAATGAACGATTTTCACCGCATGATACCCTTCGTTTTTTTTTTTTTTTTTTTTAAATTTGGTAATATCTGCATACTACCGTCAATTAACCTTGTTGCAACGAGGCTGCTAATCTTTCTGTGAGTCCCAAACACGACCACTTTCACTTTTTCTGCAGATTTGTGCTTTCGGCTTGACCGGGGTTGTGGAGTCAGGAGTTTTCAGTTGCCTGCTAAGTATTTTGGATTAGGAGGTCACACAGGCGACCCCAAATCTTATCTACAGTCACCATGGTCATCGAAAAGTTTTTAAAGCTATATTTTGAGCAATTTATTCTCGTTTGCTTAATAATAGACGGAATAAACACGAAATATAATTAAAATAAACGAAATAATAGAGCCTTGACTTCTGCTCAACATAATAGCTTTATATTGTTAACAATTGTATACCTAAATGCAACATCAAAGTGAGTGAAAGCGATCTGAAACAAGTTAATATATTTAAGTATTTGAGTACTTTAATAACAGCAGATGGAAGATGTATTGAGAAAGTTAAATGTAGAATAGGCAGCATTTCACAACATGAAGAATATTCTCTGCAATGTGTCTTTGTAAATCGAAGTGATAAAAGAGTTATTAAAGGCTATATTGAGCCATTCCAAATGTACGGATGTCAATCACGGACAGTTAGCAATCAAATGAGGAATTATGTGGAAGCTGCGAAGATTTTGGTTTTATAGATGAACGACGAGAGCAGCAAGGGCGGATAGAAAGAGCAATGAAGAAATTCTGAAAGAAGTTAACTCACAAAGAGAACTGGCTGCTCGCATCAGAAGAGGACAATTCACATTCTTGGAGCATGTCAAAAGGGGCAGGCCGGAGTATGTCGTCACAACGAGAATGCAGGAGAAGTGAAGATGCACGGGGAGGATCAAAAGAGACGATACTTAAGTCTGACGTCATGGCATGAAGAAAAATCTGTATCAGAGTAATTGGCAGCACAGAGACAGAAGAATGGACAGACATGATCACCAACACCACTCGACGGGGATTATAATAGATGAGATAATGATATTAGTAACTAAGTGAAACATATAGCGTTATTAATGACGGCATGTGGTATGTCAGCTCCGTGTGGCAATGTATGACAATTAATAAACGGTTTGACATGAACAAATAGTTACAGTAATATTTATAGTGAGTCCGTAATGGTTATAATTAGACAGTAATATTTATAGTGATTCACTGTGGCATAGTGGTTAACAGACTTGCTTTCGGAAAACAATTGTAGTGTGTAATCAATCTCAGCAGCAGCGGAAAATTTGTTCGACCTGCACGGCTCTGGTGTCGACCCATCATTTCAACATAGGAAAGAGTAAGGAACTGTTTATCCGCAACTTATTAAGCCGTGACCTAAGATATGCGAACACCTCCAACGTCACATCTGATTAGCAGTATCTGCCCAATGATAGCCTTTTATTTACAGCAGTTTGCTTTCGTGTATTTCATTTCTACTACCCTGTTAACGTCCTTAAATGTGACTTTGGTCTGCGACGGCGACGTTGTTGTTCTGTCTTTACTTGAGTTAACAATGGTGTTCTCAGTGTGATTTTGATCCTCCGTTAAACGTGTATTTAAGATAAGACTTTCGCTATTGCCAGATCCGACTGGCTCATGGAAAGAACTCTCGTCTGTTCCTTTCAGCTCTGTCTGGGCTTTGAAAGAATATTCCTGCGATAATGTTGTACTGGATATCAAGGCGATCTTCGGCTGCTGGTCTGAAGGCATCTGCGAGTTCCTACAGGCTCGTTCTATCAGAGGTCGGAAGAATAGGTAACTGAATCCCGCCGATATCGACACTAGCACCAACAGCCAAACATTATAGGTCATGACACACAACATTAGCGTATAAGCGAAAGCTGTGTTAATCATGTGTAGACCAGCTCGACGTGCCTGCGTTAATATATTCTTCAGAACCAGCTTCCTGAAACAACAAAACAAAAAGAACACTTTAGCTCGTCCTATTCAAAACAGTTGCTGCTTGTGTGCTTTTTATTCAGACAATTGGTAGTTTACATTAATAAACATTTGAATCTATAAGAATGTGATAATTCACAGCAGACCGCATGTCACTTGAAGTAACACATTAATTTACAGCTAAAACACTAGCAGCCACTTCACATCACATTACAGCCACAGTATTGCTCATTAAACGCTTCATTCAAAACTGTTTCTTCTGTACAATATAAAAGGTTTAACAGACAAGAGGACCGACTTCGTTACAGCGAGGTTTATCTGATATGTCTCCGTTTCTTTACGCAGGGCGGCCTGCCGATAGCGTCGAACAAAGCGGGAATTTTTAGCTCTAGCGAAGACCCCCCCCCCCCCCCCCCCCCCCCATAAGTCTCCGAGAAAACTGCACCCGTGAACCGAACGACGTGGCCCGAAATAGAACCCGCGACCGTCGCTACGCGAGGCAGGCGGTAACCACTTGGCCAAGAAGTCTCCCTTGTTTCTTCTGTGTATATGCCGTTGCTTTATGTTGTGTCATTCCTACAGCCTAAGACTTTACCATGTATTTATTATCATATATGAGTAGTAATATAAGCCGTTGCTTTATATTGTGTCATTCCCACAGCCTAAGACTTTACCATGTATCTATTATCATATATGAGTAGTAATATAAGCCGTTGCTTTGTCTTGTAATATTCCCACAGCCTAAGACTTTACCATGTATTTATTATCATATATGAGTAGTAATATAAGCCGTTGCTTTATATTGTGTCATTCCCACAGCCTAAGACTTGACCATGTATCTATTATCATATATGAGTAGTAATATAAGCCGTTGCTTTATATTGTGTCATTCCCACAGCCTAAGACTTGACCATGTATCTATTATCACATATGAGTAGTAATATAAGCCGTTGCTTTGTCTTGTAATATCCCCATAGCCTGAGTCTTTCGAACACTACTTCATAACGAATTCTGCATGGCGTGCCTTACGTGCATTTATCCATTGCTAGCATTTTTTTTTTTTGGGGGGGGGGGGGGGGGGGGGGGGGGAGAATGGGGGGGGGGGCACTGGCTCGCTTTGAACTCAAGCGTAGTCCACACTTCTAGTAGTGCTGGACTGAATTTTGCGTGTGGATTAATCTTTCCCTATTAACAGTGTCCATCGCCATCAGGCGAACCCACTCCGACTTCAGAGGTACTTGTAATTTACGCCCCCAAGTCAAGGACGATAGGTCAACATTTTAGTCCAACTGTCCGGTGTAGGGGTTGAACCCCTTATCTCCTCATCGTCTGCTGAATTGTTCAGCTAGTTGTTCTCCCCCCCCCCCCCTGTTCCTTGTCCTGAGGGTGTCCCCCCCCCCCCTTGTTTGTTGTCCTGCGGGTGTTTCCCTGAAAACAGTGCTGTATAACACCGTTGATCAGAACACGTGACCATGGCAACTCCGTGGCGTAATTGTTACGCCGCTTGTCTCGCGTTGAGAAGGTTGTGGGTTCGTCTAAGAGTGAAATTTTTCTTGACTGCAGGGAAAGCACCAGATAAAAGTGTTCTGTGGGTTTCATTTCTACAACTTTAGGGAAGTAATGGAGCTGATAACAATACTCTATGAATGTATTACCCATAATGGGCTAATGTTACAACTTTAGGGAACATGATAAAAGTGCACTATGTCAAAGTCTTGCTTAGGGCAAGAATTAGGGCTCGTCACTTGACAAAGTACGATCTTAATTACACTAGCTAAACAACACAAGGCTAACCGCCGATAAGATATTTCGTGCTATTTATTCGCGCACTGCACACATCGTGAATCAATACACGCTTCGCGCAATCACAAGTTACAATATACAATGGATTACAACAGTGCAAGTAATCAATACATCAATACAATATAAGATATCAATGCACTCCAACTTACAAGTCACACAGATATGCACTCCATCTCAAGCTGTCAAACAGGCTAGCTTTCACGACATGCAACAACTCTCAGCCGCTTTCACACGTCTGTCTCTGACGACCGTCCAGCTCAGTCTGACTGGACACAGCACACTCTCTAGTAGCGCTTGGGTTAGCACGCGTGACCCCTCACGGTTCACGCTGTGTGCTAGCTGCCTGCTTAGCATCGTTCAGCGCTTATCGCCTGTAGTGCTTATAATAGCCCAGCGCTACACTATCGAGCGCTGGCTGCCTGGCGCTAGTGAGGCCGCCGCATTATAACTGTAGGGCTTATAATATCTCGGCGTTGCATTGTCGGGCGTTGGTGCAGACAACGCGTTCTATCCTCGGGTGAGACTCTGACATCCTCCCCCCCCCCTCTTAATTTCATGAAAGGTTTTCCTTTCATGTACTCTATTTCGCTGTTCTTTATCTTGTCAGAATCGAACTTTGCACTTTATCTGACATAGCTCTGATTAGTTCTAATATGTACAGGTGATTAGTAAGCAATATGTATATGATCCCCATGCCTATCCATACAGCATAATTGTCAGGTACAATCAGCTCAATGGTTTTTACCTCACTGAGACACAGCCAGTCCGGTAGTTACGGCTAACTTGCCCTACCTCTCCATCAAAAAGAAAAATTACAAATAAACAGGTGAGTCTGTGAGTATCTACCTATAAGATAACTCCGACATTGAACATCTATCCCTATCTAATAGAATGCCCGATGAAGGTCTTCAGTTTTGGCAAGTTTTCCCATATACACATGACGTCCTCTTGACGTGATACCTATTAGGCAAACATGGTAGTTTCAATACATATTTATGCATCACCAACAATATTTAGTTATGTCCCTTGTTTATGTAACAAAATTTAGGGACAATAATGTCATCATGCTTTCAACAAAATAAATTACAGGTACCATTTTCTTTCTTAGTGTCATAATTTGATCCTCTCTGACAAAAGTGCACAAAAAGGTCACTTTTGTGAAAAAGCCAATCAAGTTACGATGCTGAGATTACATCTAACAAAAGTCGACATATACAATTTTGTATATGGAAATGTTTCATACTCGAATTTACATACAATTGTCATCAATTTACAAATATTTTATTATGGTACATTATTATGAAAGTAATATAAATATATAACGGAAGTGTACAGATATTGCCGCACACTCACATTAAGGTCTCTCGTTGTGTTAGACTGTAAATATACGGAGTACCCAGATCTTGTTATTAGTGGTAGGATAGCTTCTTCCGTCATATTCTCAGATTAGGTTGTCACGGTCATCACTCATACTTGTTAAAACGTCGTGGACCATCTTTATAGTTGTACTCAGGATTGCTTGGTACTTGTTCAAGCTCAGTAAGTCTTTGGGTCCTGTAGTAATGTCCTGTGACACTTATGGTGTCTACTTATTATAATGATAATACATATTTACACTATTAATGACATTCTTGCAACTTTCTTATAATTATACGAACCGTTTATTCACATGATAATAACAATATGTACATAATATATTTACACTGGGAAATTACATTTTCCCTATCACACAGTTTTACACAGCTTAACTGACATGAAGTCACAATTGGCTGTAGTGTTGAGCACTATCTAGGTTGCAGTTTATACACCATCTGCAATGTGCTCGGGTGTTACCTGGCTATTGGGTGAGTCGTCAGGACATCGCGATAGAAGATCGGCAAGAGAGTTATGTAGCCTTTGATATGTCTGATTTCGAAGCTATAGTCCTGTAAAAGAAGGGACCATCTGGCCACTCTTTGGTTAGTTGGGGTTCCCCTGGTGATAAATGTCAACGGACTATTGTCTGTTTCAATGATGAAATGTTTACCTAAAAGAAATCTGGACAATTTACGTACCGAGAACACAAGAACGAGGGCTTCAAGTTCCGGCGTGCTGTAATTTCGTTCGCTGGTGTTCAGTTTCCGGGAGACGTAGTATACCGGGTACAACACTTGGTCGTGTTCTTGAAGTAGTACCCCTCCAATGGCTACGGAGCTCGCATCGCATCTTAGCCTGAAAATAGTGCTAAGATCTGGTAATTTTAGAATGGGTTCCTTGGAAAAATAAGATAGTACTTTCGCAAATGCAGGCCTTAAACATTCGCTATATACAATGACATTTGGATGTTTGTTAGTAAATCAGTGAAACATTTGGTCAATTCAGCAAAATGAGGAATGAATTGTCTATAATAATTCAAAAGACCTAACACACTTCGCAACTGTTTCTTGGTTGTCGGAAGCGACAATTTTAAAATTCTGGACATTATGTTATCGTCAGTTGATATGAAGCCATTTGAGATCTTATAGCCCAAAAATGAAATTTCTTGAAAGGCTATATCAACTTTGGATGGTTTTATTGTCAGTCCATGTTGTCTAATCCTGTCGAATGTCTGCTGCAGTGCTGTTATATGGTCTGTCATGTTGCTTGTATGTATGCAAATGTCGTCCATATACCAAATGATGTTGGGAATGTCTGTCAAAAGTCGTCTTGTCATTCTGACAAATGTTGCTGGAGCATTAACTAGCCCGAATGGCAACTTGCACCATTCGTATAGTCCCCAGGGTGTGGCAAATGCTGTCAAATGTATACTGTCAGCATGTACAGGTATTTGCCAGTAACCTTTTGTCATGTCAAGTTTAGTAAAGTACCGTGAGTCAGTCAATTCCGTCAGTATGTCTTCACAGTTGCTCATTGGTTCTAAATCCAACTGTGTAATGCTGTTGAGTTTCCTATAGTCAACACAGAGTCTTATTGTGTTGTCCTTTTTCTTCACAATGACAATAGGTGAACAAAAATGTGATTGTGAACGTCGGATGATATGATTTGCTTCTAAGTCAGTAGTTTCTTGATGCAATTTGTCTTTGTAGTGTATAGGGATGGAATATGGTCTGCATTTTATTGGAATGTCAGATGTCAAAATAATATGATGCTGCACTAAGTCTGTCTGTCCTGGGTTGTTAGAAAAAATTGTACTGTAGTCTTGTAATACTTGTCTGCAACTGTTAATCTGTGTCTGAGTCAGTTTGGGATTTACCTTTATGTCCTGTAGGTTGGTTGTCGTGTCAAGGACTGGTGTTGGTATCTCGTCAGTATCGTTGTCGTCTGTCTGGTCCACTATTGTTGTGCTTGCTGTCGTCTCCACATGTTCGTCGTCCCTGTGGTAGTATGGTTTAAGCATGTTAATATGGAAAATTTGTTTGTCCCTAATTGCAATTTCGTAATCTACCGTCGAAATTTGTCGTAGTACTTTAAACGGTCCTTGCCATGAGTCTGTCAGAAGATGTCTGTCACTTGGCAATAAGAGAAGAACGTCCTGTCCTGGCGTCAGAGTAATGGTTCTATTTCCTCTGTTAGCGTATTGTCGGTAGATAGCACCAGATTTTTGTAGTGCTTCTTTAGCTAACATACATGATCTCATAATTCTATCGTGCAATGATGTTACATGTTCATATGATGAAATGGGTGTACAAAAGGTTTTACTTTCAGTTAGCATAGAATGGTACAATGATAATGGGCCACGTGGTTTGGCACCATACACGATTTCGAATGGTGAGAATCCAGTGCTGGAATGTGGCACTTCTCTATATGCAAATAAAATAGCAGGCAGATACGTGTCCTAGTCTTCGGGATGCTCTTGGGTTACTTTTGCGAGCATATGTTTAAGATCGCCGTTGATCTTTTCTATGATACCTGTGGAGTGTGGGTGGTATGGGCTGTTGAAGCATTGCTTCACCCCCAACATTTTAGTAAATGCTTGTGTAGCTGCGGCAATAAACTGGCAACCCCGATCTGAAAGAATGGTGTCAGGGAATCCTACCCTTGCAAAAATATGAAAAAATACTTCCATGATATCTTTGGAAGTTATATTCTTCATTGGAATGGCTTCTGGCCACCGACTACATAAATCAATTATTGTAACAATATATTTGTTTCCCCTTGATGTTATGTGGGTAAGGGGGCCAACTATACCGACCGAGATCTTTTCAAATGGTCGACTTGCCAAATCAGTGACTTGTAGTTCTGCTTGCGGGTGTTTCCCCTTTTTAACAAGCTTTTGGCAAATGTCACAAGATCTACAATATACTTTCGTATCACTGCAAAATTTAGGCCAATAGAATTGAGTAAGTAACCTTGCTCGCGTTTTAGCATACGCCATATGCCCTGCAAAGGGTATGTCATGCGCTAGCTGTAATGCTTTGTTGCGGTTTTCTGAAGGTAGCACCGTTTGTTCAGTAGTGCTAGAACCTTTGGTATAGTACCGTGTCAGAATTCCGTTTTTCAGAGCAAAATACCATTTAGCGTTCTTTGCTACTCGTGGCTTTTGACCTATTAGTTTAAAATACTTTTGCAATGATCGATCGGCTTTTTTAGCTGTTATAAATTTCTCCCTAGTTGTTTCAGGAGATGTTACAACTGGGCTTATTAGCTGTAAAGCCTCTGTCTGATTGATTCGATCTTGCCTTTGAGCAGTAGATCTAGTTACTGCATTTGTACTATCACGGTTAACATGTACATTACAACTTGGTGTCACATTCACACAACTACATTCCTGTGATGACATTGCCGAATTGGCATACATACATTCATTTATGGGTGGTAATACATCAATATCATGAAACGTGATTTGTGATGATGGTGAGTTGGTATGATTGGTGTTACAAGTGACAGAGGATACAATACTGTCATGTGGCATGTCATTAACCTCTGGAAGGGTACCGATGATAACATCGCAACGAGGATTTTTCAATGCTGCGCATTTAACCTTTCCGGAGAGGAATGGTGTATTTATATATGCCCATGCAAGATGGTATCTCTCGATGTTACCCGAGAAAGTTCTGCAAGTAACATATTTACCACTATATTGTGATGGTAAAATATAGTCTTTCTTAATGCCAATGAGGGTACTGCCGCTATCACGTAAAACGGTGGCAGCTCTACCGTTAATATACCCCTGGTAGATGTTTAGTTTACCTTGGGAGTTTACAACTAAGTTGGCTTCCTCATTTGTAACAGGAATTGAATGGCCACATGTCAAAATGTCATCTTCATGAAATTGATCACAGACAGTACATTTGTCGTGTTGAAACACATCAATAGCATGTGCTGCGTTTACATTTTGATCTTCTATACTTTCATCATCTGATGACGAACTATCAATCATAGCTGCATTAGCCTTTCTAGACATAGCTTTGGCTTTACAATCTTTACGCCAGTGGCCGAAAGCTTTACAGAGGAAGCATTTGGTGGCACGTCTGTATACCTTTCTTTCCTTGTCTTGCTTTGCTATGTAGTTTTGTAAGTAAGACATGTAACCAGGATGCTGGTCACACATATCAGTTTCGATGTGTGGCAAATGACAATATCTGCATTTGTTACTCTGATCAGCAGATTGCTTATAGGGCTTTTGTTTGTTGTAAGGCACTGACTTAGATCTATCATAAGTAGCGGCTACTACAAAGTCTGTGTTCGTCAACCCAGTACTGAAACATTGTTTATTGGCTGAAAAATAACCTGCTCCACGACTTTCAATCTGTTGTACACTTTCACATTGACATTCTAATAGAAATTTAGAAAATGGTGGTGGGAGAGATGTAATGATTGTATCTCTCAAAATAAGATCCACCAACTTATCAAAATTACCATTTACTTTGGCTGCAGATAGCCACTTAGAGAAAACATTTTGTATTTCTGAGATGTAATCAGAGAACTTTGTGTTGGTTTAGGAGACAATTTACCAAACTGTTCTCTGTAGCCTGCTTCATCTAGCAGAAAATGAGCCATAATTTTTGTCTTAATATGCTGATAATCTTTCTTCAGGTCATTTGGAATGGCCTCTATTACTTTCAGAGGATCTCCAGAAAGACTTCTCATATATATTATACTCCATTCTGACTTTGGGATCTGATAATGATCCATAATACATTCAAAATTTTGAGTGAAAGCTGCTATGCAATCACCTGTGGAGTAACTTTTAATCAGCCCTTGGTATTTCTTATATGGCTGGTCTTTGTCAGCTTTTCTATCTTCCTTTTCTTTGGAAGTTTCTGCTTTCAGCTGCTCAATTTTTAGCTGTACTTCGAGCTCTTCTTTCCTGGTTTGGGATGTAATTTCAGCTTTTCTTATTTCCGCATCTGCTTGCTTAAGTTTTAAAGCATTATCTAATTCTGCTTGCTTAAGTTTTAAAGCCGTGTCTGCTTCTGCTTGCTTAAGTTTTAAAGCAGTGTCTGCTTCTGCTTGCTTAAGTTTTAAAGATCTTTCGGCAGCTCTTTCATCACGTTCATTAATCTTCTCCTGTTGTAGGAGGTATTCTGCAAACTTGTTCTCACTCCAGGCTCTCAACTCTTCACCAGTATAGTTCATTTTTAAACCCATTTCAATGTACTCGTTCAAACTAGCCTTGATGAACAAAATGTATGATGAAATCGATAGACACAAAATTAATAAAGTTGTTAGAAATTTGAGTTCAAAGGTTTACAGTATTTAATATTATAGCTAGTGTTTAGGCCTGCAGAACGAAAATATAAGAACGAGGAAAAAATTTTATACTCAAGTACTCCTGAGATCATGTGTTGGGCAATGGCTGCTTACTACTGCTCGAAACCGCACTGGTTTTTGCTTTATGTCGGCCAAAAATTTTTGGAGTTTTCGAGGCACAGGTGTAGATGACCCCAAACAACCTGTTCTTTTTGGACTAAGAGAAATTAGAACATGTGCAAGTGTGTGGTGTATGCAATGTCACTTAAGTTTTTGTAGGTTTGTATGTCGTCAAGTATTGTTGTTAGTCGTATCACCACAATCAACCACTTTCTATTCACACTTTCCACTCGTTCCGCTTACACTATCACTACTCAATGACATTCAAGGACATGGACGCCATTTTGTTTTTGTCACTTTGATGCCTCGGTTGCAATTTTCTAAGTTCAAAAACGATAATTTTGCTTTGATTAAATTAACTCACACACTGATATTTATGTTCTAATCTATAACGCACACGCTTTCTATACTAATAATTATAATTAACTTATCCAAAATTTTGACCGCAGTCGCTATGTTCACATTTGTTACCAACAAAATTCTATCTACTATCGGCACATTTCTGTAAACAGTTGGATGAAGCAGACGGAGCTGAAAAAGCTGTACTTTATATGAATTAGCTGCTTGGTACATGCCAAGTAGCAGGACAGAGAATATGACGCAAAAGTAAATTTGCGACAAAATCGCGAAACCAATATTTAGGAGTATCGAATGGGCTGACGTAGAACGGAGAACACGTCAGAGGAATTGTCAACAACAACAAAGATTCGGATCACAGAGCTCCACCAGAGAATCAGCACGTTGAAGTTGTCTGGAACTTAGAAAGATATTTACTGGCAGGACAACCGTACTCATGGCCAACACATATTAGAAAGGAGAACCAGAATAGTATGACATCTTACATGGCAAACGAAATGTTTTGACAGATGCGCAATATTAGAATGAAACTTAGAATGTCACAGCAGAAGGACACTTTGGCAACCTTGCAAAGGACAGAAGGACTGCGATACGGACTTGATAGTTCTTAGTAGCCAGTCTGGTCAACAGTTGATGATTTATAATTAATGTTATTATGACCGTCCCGTCTGGAAATAACAGACACGGTCGAAACAAATTATGATTTCATGAAATTGTCTGATTGATCATGCAGCACGAGAATGTGAGCAAATAAACTTGGCCTCATCAATTAGATTGCCGGCCTTCGAGTCCTTTCATTGATGTTCAGTTGATGCTTCGTTGACATTTACTGGATGGTTTCTGCAAACCCTGGACCGTTTTTATTTGAGCTTATTCTGTTGAAGTTATGCAGGATACATCTCAGCAGTACATACTGGGTTGATTCCTAATGTATGGCGCCACTTCAAGTGGTTGAAACATTAGTATACATGTATCAACGCAGAGTAGTCATACATTTAAATACCGCGTAAAACAAAATATCCAACAGTCATACAGTCTGTATTTGAAACCTTCAGGTCGTGTGTCACAATATGTTTAAAGATATGTCCATACAACTTAACAAGACTATACACAATTAGCGATGTGTAATCACGTAGTGTTAAGGTATCTAGTAATACAAGCATACTTCAAAAATGCAGTTCTAACACATTAAACAAATTTATCTATGAAACAAGTAGACTAGAAATTGAAGTACATATTACAGTTTCAAGTTTAAAATTCTATCTACTATATATACGGACCATGGCAAAAGGGTTACGGACGCGGTTCGTAATCAAGCTTACCCGCATTCGAAGCAGTTGCGCGAGATTTGGCAGCAGATCTCGTTGCGCTGGGTTTTACCGAATTGGTAGGGGAGTCAGTCGTTCAGAACAACAATGGCAAACTACTGAACGTAAACTTACCAAGAGATCACAACAGCAATAAAATGCTGGTGTTGATAGCGATGTCCTGTAAAGGATATGCACACACACAATTCTTCAAAATTCTTCTTCTTCTACAAATTGCCGTCTTGACAGACGATAGTTTGTGCTTCAAAAAGGCATAATAATTTTTACCCATGGCGGTAGCGAATGTGACTGGTAAGGCCAATTCGCGCTGTAAATGTTCGTTCACAGTGGGTGCATGTGAACACGTGGTTATTTCCACCATCATGCACCATCCTACGTCTCACACGCTTGGTGTGTGACTTATCTGCAATAATTTTCTCCTTTGTCTTTATTCCATTTTTGATTTTTGCCCTCCATTCAACACGTTCAGCGGCGACTTGCTCCCAATGTGCATTATCAATGCCTGTATCAATCATGTCCCGCTTACACACATCTTTGTATCGTAGTAGAGGCCGACCCTGAGATCTCTTACCCATCTGTCATTCATTCAGTAGCATGTCCTTTGCAGAACCTCGCTCCCATAACAACCTTCCGGAAAACCTCTCGATCATAAGCAAGGTGTCCCGCGTCTGATACACCCATCTGGAGATCATCCGCCACATCCTGCATCCACCTTCTCTTTGGCCTTCCTCTTCCTCTCTTCCCAAGCATATACCCTTCCATTATTGTTCTCTCCAAA
This sequence comes from Cepaea nemoralis, assembly GCA_014155875.1. Classification (NCBI taxonomy): domain Eukaryota; kingdom Metazoa; phylum Mollusca; class Gastropoda; order Stylommatophora; family Helicidae; genus Cepaea; species Cepaea nemoralis. The sequence goes on along the minus strand of JACEFZ010022674.1, from coordinate 820,250 downwards.
CGTTCGTGACGTTTCAAGTGACCAAAATATTTCACTTTTCTTTGTTTTATCGTCTTTAATAGCCAACCTTCTTCAATATTCAACTCTTGAAGTATGAATGCATTTGTTCTTTTCTTTACCCAAGATATTTTTAGAACTCGTCTATAACATTTATATTCAAAGGCGTTTATGCGCTGTACAGCTTGTTTAGTAAGTGTCCATGTCTCACAGGCGTATGTTGCAATGGGAAAGATGCATGCTCTTAAAAATCTAATTTTTGTACTTCTGTCTGTCCCACTCCATAATTTATTCAGCTGTTTTAGTCTTTGAAGAGCAATTGACAGTCGCTGATTAATTTCTTTCATTGTGTCCCCGTTGTTGGTAATAAATGACCCAAGATATTCAAAATTTTCCACCACCTCCAATTTTTCCCCATTAATGTATATTTCTTTCCTCATGGTAGTTTTATCTATATGCATTATCTTTGGTTTTGCTATGTTAAGATATAAGTTGTGATTTTCACTATTCATTTGGGTTGAGGCTATTAGGTTTTCCATGCCATTGTGTGTTGTGGATATCTGTATCATCAGCATATCGAATCTCCGGTATGTCATGACCGCCGATATTTAGGGCATCATATAGCTCCCTGTTTATATCATCTCTAACATTTCTCATTATATTTTCGGCGTACAGGTAAAACAAATAGGGTGACAGCACGCAGCCCTGACGGACTTACCCATCTGTAATTCACTAAAATAGATGTCCTTTGGTATTCTACAATCATCCATCCTCCTAAGATGTCCTATCCATCTAAGTCTACGAAGACTGAGCATGGAATAAACCGTCACACAACCTGATCTTTCCAATACTTTAGTATTTGTGATTTTGTCTTGCCACTTAATACCAAGAATTCTTCGCAGACACCGCAAATGAAAGCTGTTTAAACGCTTCTCTTGGTGTGAGTAAGTTGTCCAGGTTTCACTGCCATAAAGAAGAGTACTAAGGACACAGGCTTGATAGACAAAGACTTTTGTTTTGGCAGTAAGCTTCCTGTTCTCCCAGACTCTTTTTCTTAACCTGTTCATTGTTGTTGCTGCCTTACAAATCCGGATGTTGATTTCCTGATAATTTGCTATTTACCACTGATCTTAGAAATGTAAAATGGTCTACCATCTCTAGTTCGGCATCGTCAATAAAGATTGATGGTACCCCATGTGCACCTTGTGACATAATCTGTGTCTTCTTTTTGCTAATTGATAAACCAAATTCGGAACAAGCATTGGAGAATGCAGATTGTAATTCTTCATCAGAGTGGGTCGTAACTGCAGCATCATCTGCAAAAAGCAACTTTCTGATCAGTACCCTCCTAATTTTGGTCTTGGCCTTCAATCTCTGAGCATTGTAGAGGCCGCCATCTGAACGTGAATGAATGTATATACCACCATCCTGATCACGAAAGGCATATTTCAGTAGAAGTGAAAAGTATATTCCAAAGAGGGTGGGAGATAGTACACAACCTTGCTTAACTCCACTATTGATTTCAAACTCTTCTGAAGTTGCACCATCAAACTTGATTATACCCTTCATGCCTGTGTGGAACGATTCCACAATGGACAGAAGAGTTGGTGGGCAGCCAATCTTCTTTAGTGCCTTGAACAGACCCTCACGACTGACCAAATCAAATGCCTTTGCGAGGTCAATGAAGGCAATAAACAGCGGTTGATTCTGTTCACGGCATTTTTCTTGCATTTGTCGCAATGAGAATATCATATCAATGGTAGACCGGTTCTGTCGAAAGCCACACTGTGATTCGGAGTAGACTTGATCTCCCAGGACTTGAAGTCTGCGCAGAACAATTCTGGCAAATACTTTTCCAACAATACACAGAAGTGAGATACCCCTATAGTTGTTACAGTCGCTCCGATCGCCCTTGTTCTTGTACAGTGTTATGATGCCTGAATCTTTGAACTCCTGTGGGACTTGTCCTTCTCGCCAGCATAGCTCAATTAGATGGTGGATCTGTAAAGTGAGTGTGTCTTGCCCACTCCTGATAACCTCTATTGGAATCCCATCCTTACCTGGAGCCTTGCCAGATGCAAGTTCATTTATAGTACACTTAACTTCTGTTATGGTGGGAAGTGTGTCCTGGTGGTCAAGAGTTGATGGAGCCTCTATGGCGTTGAGGGCATCATCCGATAATTTGGTCTCACTTGAGTAAAGCTCCAAATAGTCCTCTACCCATCTGTTCATCTGCTGTTTCTTATCAGTTATGATTTCTCCAGTCAACGATTTCAATGGTGCACTTCTTTTTATCATTGGACCACAGGCTTTCTTTATTCCTTCATACATGCTTCTGATGTTTCCCTTATCACTTGCGATTTGAATGGACTCACATAACTTGACCCAATAATCATTTGCACACTGCCTGGCAGCCTTTTGCTTTAGCTCACTCAGAGTGTTACGCGTTGGTCTTTCCTTGTTTCTTAAGAGAGCTATCTTCTTCTTATTAATCAAGGACTGCAGAGTCTGGCTGTTTGCTGCAAACCAGACCTGCTTCTGATGATCCACAGTGCCGTAAACCCCTACGGCAGTTTTATAAAGAGTTTCCTTAAGTTGACCCCACTTTGCATTTACTGTACAATTTTCTGGTGTATCAGTGAAGGCGTCTTCAAGTTGCTGTTGAAACTGAGAGCACTTTTCAGGATCGTGAGTGTTAATAATATTAATCCTGGGGCTAGATTTGTGATTAGCTGTATAGATTCTCTTTGGTCTCAGTCTAACCCTTGCAACAACCAAAAAATGATCCGTATCACAGTCAGCACTGTGGTAACTTCCAGTCACTGGTATATGGTTCAGATGTGGTCTCCGGATGATGATGAAGTCCAGCTGGTTCCAATAGCCGGATCTTGGATGTTTCCATGTGACCTTATGCAGCTCTTTTATTTTAAAAAAAAGGAATTTGTAATACATAGGTAATTTCTGGTGCAATGCTCCAGCAGCATTTGCCCATTTTCATTCATGCGACCGATGTTGTATTTTCCAAAGCACACTGGCCATGAACTCGAGTCCTTGCCCACACGAGCATTGAAATCACCGAGCATATAAATGTAGTAAGATTTTGGAACTGCCTTGATCACGGAGTCTAACTCCTCATAGAACGAATCCTTCACATCATCAGAGGAAGTGAGTGTCGGTGCATATGCAGTAATAATGGTGGCAAAACCACAAGAGGTTGCCAAGCGCAGGGATAATAGTCTTTCATTTCCTCCTGCTGGAATTTCAATCATTCCCAGTAGCGAATTCTTCACTGCAAAGCCCACACCGTGTTGCCTTTTTTCTGCCTACCCTCTACCCTTCCAAAAAAAGGTGAAATTGTTTTCCCTGAGTGATCCTTCCTCGGCGAGATGAGTCTCCTGCAGGCCAGCAATATCAATGTTAAGACGATTGAGTTCGGCATCAATCACAGCCGTTTGTCTCACATCGTCAATATTTGTCAAGTCAGTGGAAAATCCTGGACACATGGTTCTCACGTTCCAGGTTGCAAGCCGTAGCTTGAGGTTTCTATTTTTCTTTTTATTAGTACCTGGTGCAATGGTTTTACAGCCTGCGAATCAGATTGTATCCTAGCCCCAAGCACCCATTGAAGCAGGCATACTGTGGCGGATCAGAACCCATTTGGCTGGGGGATGCCCAGCTTGAGGTGGGCGGTAGCTGATCAGTGACACTGTAGGTGTCTTCCACCGTCTGAGGCAACGCGTGACGCCCCATGTCTATGGCAATTGACAGGCACTTATAACCAGTTTGATTCCGAGATAGGTTAAGACCAGGTATGGAGTTATTGCCTCTCCATAGCACAAAGCCTGGGCTAAAATATCGAGATCATGTGTTGCCCATGCAGCATGATCCCTCTCTCGGCCTGCCTAGTTCACTCCAGAGGAAAGGTAACACCTCCACATCAGGAACAAAACAAGCTGCAGAAGCTGCCGGATCAGCAAAGCAATGCTCTAACTGTCCGCCTGTCGGAGCTTCGATCCTAGACCAGCCGCCAACCAAGGCCCTAAGCCTGGTCTGCCCTGCCATGACATTTTGTCTTTAGGTTGCATTTCCTCACACTAGGGAAAGGCTTGTACCCTCTCAATTGCGCTCTTCCGCCCGAAGCCGTTGGCACAATGTGGGTTGTCGGGTTTGGTAAGCGCCGCCAACTTTCGGCGCTAACAGAAAACAGGTAGTACCGTCTACTGTTATACGGTAGCTCAGTCATATCAGATAAGACAGAATATATGGTAATTTCAAGAGAAGGAATGGCTAAAAACTCTGGCCACATACAAATAGGTAATATGACCATTAAAAGAACGGAAACATACAAATACCTGGGTACAATCTTCAACTGCTCAAACATCATAAGGGAAGAAATACAAACTAGAATCAACTCTGGAAATAAAATATACTATGCACTACAACATCTACTAAAATCAAAGGCGCTATCTCGTAACACCAAGATCACAATATACAAAGCACTGATCAGACCAGTTGTGCTGTATGGCTCTGAAACCTGGAGTACAACGAAAGGAGACGAAGCCTTGCTACAAACCTTTGAGAACAAAGTTTTAAGACGCATCTTTGGGCCCATTAGGGATACACAAAGTGGAGAGTGGAAAAGAAGAAGTAACAAAGACATTTATGATCTGTTTAAGTCCCCGCTAATCACTGGTATCATGTAGGCTAATAGACTACAATGGCTGGGGCATATAGAAAGAATGGAAGATAATAGGGAAACAAAACTCACTTACACTCAGGAAATAAATGACCGTAGACCCCGAGGTAGACCAAGAAGACGGAGGAGAGATAATATATATACAGACCTACAAGCACTTGGAATCAACGAATGGCAAGAGAAGGTCAACCAGATAGACGAATGGAGACGGATTGTATCTGCAGCAAAGAACCTCAATGGCTCGGAACGCTGAAGAAGAAGAAGAAGAAGAAGAAGAAGAAGAAGAAGAAGAAGAAGAAGAAGAAGAAGAAGAAGAAGAAGAAGAAGAAGATATATATATATATATATATATATATATATATATATATATATAGAGAGAGAGAGAGAGAGAGAGAGAGAGAGAGAGAGAGAGAGAGAGAAAGAGAGAGAGAGAGAGGAGAGAAAAAGAGAGAGAGGAGAGAAAAGAGAGAGAGAGAGAGAGAGAGAGAGAGAGAGAGAGAGAGAGAGAGAGAGAGAGAGAGAGAGAGACGGAATCGCACTACCGTAGGACTATCACGCTTGATTGCCGACCCGGCGGTTATGTGTTTCCATCGTGTCACCTCTCCGAGGCGGAGATTTTCTATTAATGGACCTGGCATTCCATGTCGAGCCATACTAAACTGGATACCGAGAAATCGATATTCTGTTAAAATAAATAGGACTGGTGTTAACTGTACCTTCTTGTCAATATTGTGCTGATTATTAGATATTGGGCTAAAACAATAAACCTTCTTTTCTGCTGGCCCTGCGGCAATGTGTTTGAATCTCCACAGGTCGGATATTTTAAACTAACTCAGCCTAAAATGCATACGGGAATTTGTTTTGGGGCGTGAAGACAACCTGTGGGAGTCTCCGTAGCGAAGTGGTCAAGCCGTCTGACTCAGGCTCCAAAGGTTGAGGGTTCGTTTCCGGACCGCGTCCTTCGGTTCACGGGTGCATTTTTTTCGGAGACTCCTCAGAGTCGTCGCTGGAGTTACGGAGTTCGTGATTTGTGCAACGCTTTCAGCAGTTCGCTGCAGAAAGATGAAGTGCCATATGGGATAAAAACCCGGTGCAATGAAGTTGACCCTGGCGACATTTTTTAGACAATTTGCATGGTATTGCCCAATTCACCAATGGAGTGCCGATTGGTTCGTAAACATATTCATCCATCACCACATACCCTAGATGCCCCAAGACGTGTAAACGAGTCTTACTTTATGTTTTGTTTACTTTACATATACTCAATGTGAAAAGTATCGTATGCAATAAATTTTGCTGTATGACAGTGAATCTTGGAATACAATTTAACAAATTAGGAAGAACTTTGAGGCAATAGAGATGTGATTCGTTCCTGAGACGAATGTTGCGAATTATTTGGACTGTCAGAGTAACTAACCACGATTTGCTGAAAGACACTGATGAAACTAAAACATTATATACAACAATAAGAAAGACGGAAACAGTTTTCTTCGGTCATGTGATGAGAAAATAAGCATTGAAGAACATCGCGATGACTGGAAAGATCGAGGTGAAGAGAGGCAGAGGCAGACCAAGAGAAATTATGTCGAATGGATTTAAACTGGAATGGAGGAATATCATCAGCAGAGTTGATCCAGAACACCAAAGGCCGAGATATGTGGAGAGATACGAACACTTACGCTAGATGGCATGGCACTTGATGATGATGTTACCCAATATGCATAATGGCTTCAAAATGGCCTTTTTTTTTTTTTTACAGCTTTACCAGATTTCATAAGTGTCCGTAAGAACATGACATTAAAATACCAATCAACAGAGAACAATTAGAAGAAATTCAGTCGCGTGAAGCAACAATGCATTAAACATATATTGTATACATACCTCTGCAAGCCAATAATTTGCTCTTCTACGTGCAAGGAATATGCCAAACATTCCCGTATAGCTGACAGCGCAATTGTGACGATGACATCTGCCAAGAGACCTGTGTCAAAAATAATTAAAATCGGTCAACAGTTAATACTGCCTGTAGTTGTTGTTGTTTGTTCTTATACGACGTCTTCGCATTACACTATAAGGGAGTTTTTAACCCAACAGCCTAGTAGTCCCATCACTCTTCTAGGTTTCAATTTAATATTATAATTACTTCGAACAAATTACCTCTCTTTACGCATGAGGCGTAAAGCGTTAATTGTCTTCTCTGCGTTTACTGTCTTTGGTCTCCAGTAATGCTTAGGCCCTCAACAAACTCGCGCCAAGCTCGATGCAGACGTGTTTATGATTGGCTAGATTTTGCAGTTTGTTTTCTACGGGATGAGTTAGATAGGCTCGTGCCAACCCTCCTTAGTCGCATCCAGCGACATACATGGGAGGTTACATTATAGAGCTTATATCGGTATACATGTGAAACACGGACAATAAAAAGGCGAGCTTATATTGGTATACACATGTGAAACACGGAAAATAAACAGGCAAGCTTATAGTGGTATACACATGTGAAACACGGACAATAAACAGGCAAGCTTATATTGGTATACACATGTGAAACACGGACAATAAAAAGGCAAGCTTATATTGGTATACACATGTGAAAGACGGACAATAAAAAGGCAAGCTTATATTGGTGTACACATGTGAAAGACTGACAATAAAAAGGCAAGCTTATATTGGTATACACATGTGAAACACGGACAATAAAAAGGCAAGCTTATATTGGTATAGACATGTGAAAGACGGACAATAAACAGGCAAGCTTATAGTGGTATACACATGTGAAACACGGACAATAAAAAGGCAAGCTTATATTGGTATACACATGTGAAACACGGACAATAAACAGGCAAGCTTATATTGGTATACACATGTGAAAGACGGACAATAAACAGGCAAGCTTATAGTGGTATACACATGTGAAACACGGACAATAAAAAGGCAAGCTTATATTGGTATACACATGTGAAACACGGACAATAAACAGGCAAGCTTATATTGGTATACACATGTGAAAGACGGACAATAAACAGGCAAGCTTATGTTGGTATACACATGTGAAACACGGACAATAAAAAGGCAAGCTTATATTGGTATACACATGTGAAACGCGGACAATAAACAGACACGCCGGGAAACATCTGATGTCAGCAGAACTGTGGTTTCCGAGAAGAATGCACAGAATAACATGAATGGACAGAAATGCAAATGAGACGGCAAGATGCGAATGAAAACTGCAAACTGATTAGAGAAATTAGACGCAGACTTTTAAGATCTGTTAGGAATGGTGTGTGGAAAAATAAACTTGAAATTTAAGTGCCTATTGACATATTTGATGGCGAGAAAGCAAGAAGCCGACAAAGAGCTGGGCTGTCGGTGGCTTGACCATATGACATAAACATAATAAAAAAGACCCGATTCGATACTCGGTGATCGTTAAAAACAGAAGTGATCGCCCACGATTACAGGCATCGCACATAATGATGATGATATTAAGGTTGTCAGTGTACTCTTGTAACTCAGCTTTTGTATTTGCCGAGTGTTTGATCATCGCCAAACAGGATATAAAGAGAAAGAAAACAGGATCTCATGACACTTATTGCCCTAATGAGTTTGTGTTCCTTTGTCCAGACTGCATTTGGAACTGCAATATCTCCCGTGTTTTTTCTCAACACATTTACATATCAAATGCTTGTTAACCCTATAATTAACCAGTTATTGTGTAATAAATAACTTGGATTACACTGCAAGAGTTCGTCACAAATGTGACTAGCTACGTCTGATTGCAGTAACCAGTTCCATCGCAATAGTCTTCCATGGCTTTAAGTATTTCTTTCTCTGCAAGTAAGTTGGCTGATTTCTGCTATTGGTGTGTCCGTTCTAGTAGACTCGTTCGACCTGTGAGACCAGCCAGTAGAATCAAGAAAACATTCAAGAGCCACTGCCACTAGAAGGTGAAGGCACTGAAAGTGAGTACTTAGAAAGTATAATGCCTAAGCGACCTTCTCCAACCCCCACCCACCCCACCACCACCACGGGAATGGATTGGAGAGTGTGTAGGTGAACCCAAGACAGGTGATTATTAAGCAAACGTGTATGGTTATTTGAGAAAATAAAAGTGGTTCCAAAAGTTGCTGTATGTAGCCGGGGTGCAGTTTTGGGGTGAGCGCCCAACATTGCTTAAATACCCCAATGGCTTGTGAATACATAACCTCTGCAGCAAAAGTGCAACTTCTGGCCTTCACGTGGCGGAACTGTTTTTACTAACAGAAGACGGGGCGACGGCGAGTTTCTGGCGCCGAAAAATAACCAGTATGCATGTACATGCATGCGCAGACACGTGTGTGCGCGCGTACACATCTAAACTCGAGTGAGACCACGTGTGCTCTAGCAAAGGAAAGGTGCTGAAGACGGAGGAAACCAGCCAGGAGGCGCACCACAGAAATCAGGATGCCACGCAATTACGCAAAATGGAATATGTCGACTACTGCTAAATGTTATGGTGCTCGCCCTGCTTTGGACCCCCAGACAGGTACAGTGCCGGGCCCTATGTCTCGAAAGGGCCCAACCCCAACTACTGGAGGTCCTTCTCAGATGTCCTGTGGAGCCAGGGGACATGAGAATAGAACGGCTGGTCATACTAAACAAAGACTTAAAATAATGCACTGGAATGCGGAAGGAGTCAGCAACAACAACAAAAATAGAATTAGAAAACATCCTGGACCAAGAATAAGTAAGCGTATGTTGCTTGCAAGAAACTGAAGTCAACGAGAATATAGCCTTCAAAATCAGAGGTTATCAGTGCTACCGATCTGACCGAAAGGACAGGCGAAAAGGTGGGATACTGACCCTTGTAAAGAAATAACATCACTGCTTCCCAAATCGAAGACTACATGGAAGGGGCTGAGTATCAGACACTTAAACTTAAGACAATCAATATAGACCTAAATCTGATCAATTACAACTGTCCAAGTGACCACCCACAGGTAGACACACTACCATTAACAGAAAAAATGATTGTGTGTGGCGATTTCAACAGCCACTCGCAGAGCTGAGGCTATGATCACATGGACCCGAGAGGAGAGAGACTGGAAGACTGATAGGATGAGAATAGATTCATCTTGATTAACAAGCCGTCCGACCCTCATACTTTCTACTCGAGATCATGGCACACTACAACTACACCTGACCTGGAGTGGAACATTACACGAATTGTTGGGAAACAACTTGGTGGCTGTGACCATCGGCCAGTCTTTCTAACTGTAGAAAATGAGCTTGTAAGTGAAAGCAGCACCCTCTCGAGGTGGAACTACAAGAAAGCAGGCTGAGCAATGTACAAGCATCGCACCAGCATACTGGTTAGGAACCTGAACACTGAGAAAGACATAAATAAAGTAGTTGAAGTGTTTGGAAAATGCATACTACAGGCAGCGCGAGAAACAGTACCAATAGGAGCCCGTAAACAATATAAACCCTACTGGAGTAGTGAACTGGAACAGTTGCATAATGATTTGGAAGTTTGTAGAAAGCAAGCACAGGCCACACCCAGCCAAGAACACCACAATAAATTCCAGCACGCAAAAGCCAAATTTCAAAGGGCCAAGCTGCATGCTAGACGGAAACGCTGGCAGGAGAAAACGGAGTCTCTGAACTTTGAAAGAGACACAAAGAAATTGTGGAAGCTAATAAAACAACTTAACGATGAAGGCACAGGGAGAAACTCAATACTTGCACTACATAAAGATGGAAACATCTTAATAAGAAAGCAAGCAGCTGACCATTTTGCGGACTCATTCGCACAAGATAACAATATCAAAATTATTCCAGAGAAACAACAAGAGATTCGAGAGAAACGGCAACATACAGGACAGAAAGAAATAGTGCATGAGATTCTGGAGGCACCCATCACAATCAGCTAGCCATATCAAAACTGAAAATGAGAAAGTAACCAGGAGCTGATGGTATCTCCAATGAAATGATCAGGAATCTAGGAACAGAGGCCAAAGAAAAGCTGTTGCAGATCTTCAATAACAGTTGGACCTTAGGCAGTGTTCCACAAGCCTGGAGAGAAGCAATCTTGATACCCCTCCTAAAATCAGAGAAAGATAGTTCCATTGCCTCTAGCTACAGACCAATTAGCCTCACCAGCTGTCTCTGCAAAACATTGGAGTGCATCATCAATCACAGACTGCAGTGGTACATTGAAAGTAAAAACATTCTTGTGCCACAGCAGGCTGGCGTTAGGCAGTGCTACTCTACGGAAGATCAGACAACATACCTCTCTCAAGAAATTGAGGATGCATTCCAAGAGAAGAAGCTGGTGCTTGCGGCATGGATATATCGGTGCTTGCGGCATGGATATATCTGAAGAAAGCCTTTGACAAAGTCTGGAAAGAAGGTCTGATGAAGAAATTGAGAAACTTCAAAGTCAATGGAAGAATGTACAAATGGGTGAAAGCATACTTGCACAACAGAAGAGCCCGAGTACAGATAGAAGGACTCAAGAGCTGGAAAGTACTACTGCGTCACGGTGTTCCCCAGGGCAGAGTCTTGTCCCCCACACTTTTTCTAATCTTTATCAATGATCTCGTTGCTAATCTACCGCAGGGAATTAAAGCGGCAATGTACGCCGATGACCTGGTTCTATGGAGCACAAATAATCAAGCATCAGTGGCCACCAGATTGCTACAAAGAGCTGTAGATACATTTGTTGCATGGGCAAATAGATGGTGTGTCAGCATAAACACTGACAAGTGCAGCACCACTCTATTTACCCTCTCTCCAAAACAAAAGGCAGGGATCATCCAGATAAATGGAACACCCCTAAGAGAAGATAAAGAACCAACATATCTTGGAGTAACATTTGATGGCAGGCTGACATGGAGAAAGCACATCAACAAAGCTGTAGCAAAAGCCAGAAGGAAAATAGCCATCCTGAGAAAGCTAAGTGGAACCACATGGGGAGCCAGTGGGAAAATACTTAGCAAAGTTTATCAACAGAGCATACGACCACACCTGGAATACGGGTCAACTGCGTGGTGTTCGGCATCAAAAACCACACTTCAAGAGCTGGACAAGGTGCAAAATCAAGCACTTAGAGTCACCGCAGGAGGGATGAGATCAACCCCTATAGTGGAAATGGAGAAGATGGGGAGGACACAAGCACTGAGAGAGCGCAGAGATACGAAAACGCTAATACAAGCATAAAAGTTCCTCAGCTTGACAGGCCACCCTATGAAGAACAGATTTGAAAACCTAGGTATGGGGCTGTTGAAAAGAAGTAGTTTTATCCACCAGGCCAAACGACTCTGCAGAGAAACCACCGATCTGCCCACAGTTGGTATTCCCCCTAACAACTATTCCAGAATGGACTCTATGGAAAGATGAGCATACACTATCACTACAAATCCAGACAAAAGTGAGAGGAATATTTTACAAGGAAGAACAGAACAGTGTGCAGCTCAGAACAGCCACTCTCAGCTTCCTTGATGAAGAATACCCACAGGACCTTTGGATCCGAGTCTACGCAGATGGGTCAGCACAAAATGCTGTTCGAAATGGAGGAGCGGGAGTGTTTCAAGCGAATGAAAGAAGAAGAAGAAGAAGAAGAAGCAGAAGAAGAAGAAGAAGAAGAAGAAGAAGAAGAAGAAGAAGAAGAAGAAGAAGAAGAAGAAGAAGAAGAAGAAGAAGAAGAAGAAGAAGAAGAAGAAGAAGAAGAAGAAGAAGAAGACGAAGACGAAGACGAAGACGAAGACGAAGAAGAAGAAGGTAAACAATGATCTGTTTACACCAAGCTGCTATTTCTTTCAAATTGAGCTTTAGAACCGCATAAGAGTTGGTGCACATCTATTGAATCCCACTGACCAAGCCAGGCAAGGACAATATAAGACCGATGGCATAGGATTATCACTTTGTAAAATACATTTGGCAAGATACGGGAGACGATGGTTGCCGTTGTCATGCAGGAATACTTGGAAATGGAAAAGCTACTTTCGGGAGGGCTGGGGAGTTACAGGTCAAAGAAAGACACATGGTCACACGGAGCAACATTTGTTTTTGATGTTTATGGTGGGTTCCAGATTAGACAGGAAGCAATGGTAGCGGAATTAGATCTCGAGGATGCATATAACAGAGTCAGATATGATCTTTTAAAGCTTACTCTTATGGAGAAGGGTTTTATTCCTGTCGGGGTGAAATGGATAGCAGCTACCCTCCACTCTCTTAGGATTGTTCTTCACTGAGGTTCATGGACCTCAGCGGCGTGCATTTTTACCCCAGTATTACCCCAAGAGTCTATATTATTTGGTCACGTTATGAGAAGAAATAAATAGGAGAACTTGGGGACAACTGGCAAAATTGAGAGGGAAAAGAACAAAAGGAAGGCTGAGAAGTAAATATCTGGATGGCTTGACCACGTGGCATGGTCGAGACAAGAACACAGATCTAATCCACGACTCTGGTGATCGAAGATGGCGACACGGGACCGCCCAGGCTTACCGGCATGGCACGTGATGATGATGATGATGATGATGATGATGATGATGATGATGATGATGATGATGATGATGATGATGATGATGATGATGATGATGATGATGATTACCCCAAGGATCTACACTATCGCATGTGCTATTTATTGTCTACACCAGCAAGATTGCAAGCACTGAGGCACCAGGAATTGGACGAATACTGACATTTGCAGATGATGTCCTTGCTTATAGGCAGAAGAGAGACAGGATGCAAATAGCAACAAGAGTTGCAGGAGACAGTAAACAAAGTGTTTGACTGGTGCACGGAGTTGGGTGGTATCATGGGCTATAGTGCAGCCCCACCAGAATTCGATCCTGCAGCTTCCAAATTATGACAGGGTTTGGCTGGAAGAACGGTCAACTAGATAGCCACCCGTAGAAAGATATATTTAGTTTACCAGAATTATCAACCAACCGATCCCACAACTTTAGAATTTGAACAGAATTCGTACACAGCTATTTACACAGCATAATAAATTTATATTAAACAAGGATAGGTAAAATATTAAACACACAATAGCAAATCAGACCATCATGTTGGATAAAGGTGTAATATTCATTGATTCATATCACCTTTCGAGAGCCAATTGTTTTATTAATGACTAAAGGGTTAGCACCAAGGCCCAGTACGCCAATGAGCGTGTTAAAAATGATAGTTTACTTCTTTATTACTTTAAAAAAAATTGGACACATCTAACTGTCACATACAAATAAGAGCAGTGGTGAATGAAATGCTATCATTCACAGTTATCAAAGATCAGTGTACCTCTCACTTTGGTTCACGAGATCCACTTCCGCTCCACATGAAATTTTCTTGGGTCACATCAGAGGGATCCCAACATAATGAAATTGTTATCCTTAAGTGGCACCGGAGAGAATCTAGCATGTGTATACGTCATCATCACGCGCCTTGCAAAGTGGCGTAGGTGTTCATATCTCTACACAGATCTCGGTCCTTGGTGTTCTGGAGAGATGCTATAGATTACATTCCTCAATGCCCATGTCTTAGACCAGGGGTGGGCAAACTACGGCCCGCGGGTCGCATGCGGCCCGAAAACTGATATTATGCGGCCCTCGAGGGCATTTAAAAGTAAAACAAAAGTTTACTTCGTTTTTAAGATATTTTGTTGAATTTTACAGAATTTTATGTACTGTTATGATTGTTTTAACATTTTTGATAAAATTTCTTTGTAATTTTCTATTGTTGTAAACAGTCCTTGACCTTCGTAATATAATGCTAAAATGCGAATTTATCGATGTTAATACAGATAAATAATTATCGACAAAGCCCAATTAGATGCATTGGCTGAAGAATTTGGATGGAGATTTCAAGATTTCAAGAATTAGAGCCACAGTTCAATATTCTCAGTTCCCATTTTAGTGCAGAAACTGATATAGCCACAGAGGACATACAGTTGGTGTTGCTTGACAGATCATGACCTGAAAGAGAAATTCAAGTCAAATGGTTTGCTGGATGTCTATGGATCTTCATCAGAATAATCATGTTTCATCTAAAAAAAACTTTGCAACTAAACATTTATCATTGTTTGAATCAATTTACATTTGCGAACACGCATTTTCTTGCTTGAAGATCAACTAATCTAAGAATAGGTCTTTATTGTCGGACTGCAACTTGCATGCTGTCATGCGAATTTCACCAAGAAACATGCTCCATGTTTCAAGAAAATTGTCAAAAATTGCAAGCAGTTACATATATCTCATTTGAAATCAACAATTATAATGACAGTGTAGTTGGTTTATGTCTAAATTAAAGCCATTGATAGATAATTTTTAAAAAAATTATTATAATAAGAAAAATTGTAAAATCTTGTTAACAAATTAGTAAAGTTGTTTGTCCATATTGTAAAATATAATGTATAAGTGTATAAGTAAAATAAAATTCCAATAATTAATAACCTATAAATAATTCATAATTACTTTTTGTGAAAGGTTGCTGTAAACAAAGTGGACATAATATATATGCCCCCCCCCCCCCCCCCCCATAGCTTTACATTTGTCAATGTGGCCCCACGCACAAAAAGTGTGCCCACCCCTGGCCTAGGTGATAGGAATTAGAGATGTGACAGATTAATAGGCGAAATGAGCAGGACAAATGCTGGCCTGCTACAGTCAAGACCTGCGTGCACTGTTTTATTATATTTTTTTCACGCTGGCGAAAGACCGTGCAAGTTTATGGGGTTTATATTGACAAATATTATAATTAGAGAAAATATCATTTATATAGGGTGTATTTATTAATGACTGCTGTGTTTAAAAATTTTGCCTGTCCAAGTTCTGCATTCACACTCTGTAAAGTTCATGCAGTTCTTTTCTCCTCCTCCTCCTCCTCCACCTCCTCCTCCTCCTCCTCCTCCTCCTCCTTCTTCTTCTTCTTCCTCTTCCTCTTCCTCTTCCTCTTCTTCTTCTTCTTCTTCTTCTTCCTCTTCCTCTTCCTCTTCTTCTTCTTCTTCTTCTTCTTCTTCTTCCTCTTCCTCTTCCTCTTCTTCTTCCTCTTCCTCTTCCTCCTCCTCCTTCTCCTCTTCCTCTTCCTCTTCCTCCTTCTCCTCCTCCTTCTTCTTCTTCTTCTTCTTCTTCTTCTTTTTCTTCTTCTTCTTCTTCTTCAGCTTTCTGAGCCATTGAGGTTCTTTGCTGCAGTCACAATCCGTCTCCATTCGTCTCTCTGGTTGACCTTCTCTTACCAGTCGCTGATTCCAAGTGCTTGTGGATCTGTATGTATACAAACTTAAGTCAAAACTTGGACCGGCAATATTTTCAAACACTGCACTGTCATTACTTCTTCTTCTTCAGCTGTCCGAGCCATTGAGGTTCTTTGCTGCCGTTACAATCCGTCTCCATTCGTCTCTCTGGTTGACCTTCTCTTGCCAGTCGTTGATTCCAAATGCTTGTAGGTCTGTATATATATTATCTCTCCACCGTCTTCTTGGTCTACCTCGGGGTCTACGATAATTTATTTTCTGAGTGTAAGCGAGTTTTGTTTCCCTATTATCTTCCATTTTTTCTATATGCCTCAGCCATTGTAGTCTATTACAAGACTATTACAAGTCATTACAAGACTTTAAAATTTCATTCATTTTGAACACATAGTTCTCTCACCACACTATATCCCTCTGCTTGCCTGCCTGCCTGTCTGCCTGCCTGCCTGCCTGCCTGCTTGCCTGCCTGTCTGTCTGTCTGTCTGTCTGTCTGTCTGTCTGTCTGTCTGTCTGCCAAATGGTGAATTGCTTTCTAACCGCTCCATCCCCTATCTCTTTAATTTAAATATCTCAGATAATAATAATCAGCATCAAATGCCCTGCCAACTGGCGTAGGCGTTCATCGCTCTCCACAAATCTCGGTCTTTGGTGTTCTGGATCAACTCTGCGGAAGATATTCCTCCATGCCACCGTCTCAATCCATCCAGCATAATTTCTCTTGGTCTGCCTCTGCCTCTCTTCTCCTCGATCTTTCCAGTTATCACGATGTTCTCCAATGCCTCTCTTTTCGTCACATGGCCGAAGAAAGCTGTTTGTCTCTTTCTTATCGTTGTATATAATGTTCTAGTTTCATTAGCCTGTTTCAGGCAGTCGTTGTTAGTTACTCTGGCAGTCCAAGGAATTCGCAACATTCGTCTCAGGAACCGCATCTCTGTTGCTTCTAATTTCTTCTTAATTTGTTCATTTACATTCCAAGATTCACTGCCACACAGCAACACTGGTTCTATACAGCATTTCAGCACTCTCTTTCTTATATTCAGTGATAGTGACTTATTGCATAAGATACTCTTCATTTTCTGAAATGCGGCTTTTGTTTGCCCTATTCCACTCTTAATCTCTGTTGACATCTTCCATCTGATGTTATAAATGCCCCTAAGTATTTAAAATTATCCACTTGGTTATGAATGTTCCCTTCTATTTCTATGTCACAATTTGGTGTCAACATGTTCTGTCATATCACCATTATTATTGTTTTCTTGATATTCAAGGCGAGTCCTTTCTTTGCACTCTCTGTTATCACAATGTCTAACAATTGTTGTAGGTCTGTTAAATTATCCGCCACCAATACTGTATCAGCTGCATAGTGTATATTATTTATATTATAACCTCCGATTAGTATTCCTGGCGTCTCTTTTATCTCTCTCATTATTACTTCGCTATATAGGGAGAAGAGATCCGATGACAAGACACACCCCTGTCGTACTCCTAGCTTTATCTGTTCGTAACTTCCCTCTTTATTTTCCATTTTAATTGCTGCTACTTGGTTCCAGTAAATATTCTTTATTATACTTAAATCTTTCCCATTAATGTTGATATCTTCCAACATATAATAATAAATCATGCAATTCAATTGCGCATGCATTTCCCTAGTTGCTTAGATATATGTTTGCATATCCTTTACAGGACATCGCTGTCAACATCAGCATCTTTCAGCTGATTGTTGATTTCTTTTCAAGATTAAGCTCAGTATTGTTTCTGAGCGGCCGGCTCACATAGGCCTACCCCGTAAGTTACCGACGCGATTCGAACCACTGCTGATTCTCACCTGTAGCCACGTTGCTTACGAGAGTATACGAGATTACGGAGAAAAGTCGCTAACCTCTAGGCCAGGCAGCCGGCCTAGTTGCTTAGAGCATAGTTTAATTAGTTAAAAGATGATAATAACATGATAGTAATGCCTTGGTTGATAATTATGTTCAAGCATTCTGAGGAATTACAAAATATCTAAAAGAAAAACACTTAAATAAGCAAAAAGTAGGGCACGTTTCGAGAGTATACGTGGCGAAGTGGTCAAGCCATTTGACTCGGGCTCCGAAGGTTGTGGGTTCCTTCGGTTCACGAGTGAATGTTTTATGAGAATCCTGTGGGTCGTCGCTAGAGCTACGGAGATCTTGCTTTGTGCCACGCTTTCCGCGCTGCGGACAGAGACCTAGCCATATGCGATAAAAACCTAGTGCAATGAAGTCGAGCTTTTAAACAATCCCTACTATTTGAGTAGGGTACATAAACAACTTATATTAGTTCCAAGGGAGACTACTTGAATTATGAAAAAAGTAAAATTTTTATAGCGATAATAATAAAAGTCAACTTCAGTCGTCTACTTTTTTGGTGTATAAATTAAATAATCAATGTTTTGGTAAAAGTTGTTAATGACAAGTTTAATGCATTTAGATTTCTTATAAAATGTATTTCTAATTCTTAGATACTTACATTTTAGAACCAACTTTAGAGTTATAAATTTATTTCTTAAAAATTTATTTGTATACTTTCAATGTATCATAGACGTCCTGTCAACCAACATTCCCCCTACATGGGAAGAACATTTTTTTACTGGCCTCCTAGGGCCACATAAAGTGTACAGGAATTTAACCACACACATCCCTCTCCTGTCTCTTCTCTTGTTCATAACATACATAGACAACGTATGTCAAAAGCAATGTCAAGCCAAACAATTACCGCAAGAACACCGTATGACGAGAACACAGAAGAAGAACCATCTGCAAATGACACCACAAGAGAACTCCTGTTTGCGGACGACCAAGCGCTCCTAGTAAAATCAGAAGCTGAAATACAAGACCACATGAATAGTCTAAACGAAATGTATATTGCAGTGCTTCCCAAACTTTTCACTTTCGCGGACCGACATACAATTTTCGGCACTCTTCCGAATTTCGGTCCCAAATGAAAAGCTAACTCTGTAAAAAAAAAAAAAAATTTTCTCCTTGTATTCTGGAATTTTATATGACCTCAATATACATTGTAATATAAATATAAGATTTAACGTAATTGTGGGTATTGTCCCTGTGCGCTAAATACTGCTCCATAATGTTATTGGATGAGAGAGTTTATACATAGCTGAAGTATGAATAAACGGTTAATTTATACATAGCTGAGGTTTGAATAAACGAATAGTTTATACATACTCCAGGTATGAATAGACACTTCCTTATTGGATGACGGTGATTTATTTATGGTGGTCCCATTTTCATGAGTAAAAATTTGTAGAGATTTACAAATCAAAAAAATGGTTTCAAATGTCAACACTACATTTAGGTCTTATTGTAAAGGTGTATATACTCGTATACACCGACAGTAATGAACACCGATATAAAATAAAAATAAAATATATCTTGGAAAATGATACAAAATCTTACTTTTTTCAACTCACGTTGCAGACCGGCAAAGAAGGGATCGCGGACCGACACCGGTCCGCGGACCACCACTTTGGGAAGCACTGGTATAGGGAACATAACATTCAGTGTGATATTCACTGGCACAGGAACGGAGCAATATGGGGACGACCCATTGCCGTGAAGTTGGAACCGTGACTAACTAACTAACTAACAAACTAACATAACATGAAAATTAGTATAAATAAAACAGAGGTAATGACTATAACTAAAGAAGAAGAAAAAAACAACAACAATTCACCTAAACGAACACCCCTTGAGGCAAGTAAAGAGATTCACGTACCTAGGAAGTGTTATATCATCAAATGGCAAATCAAAAGAAGAGATCGAACAAAAGATGCAATAGGGCATACCAACCCATTGGACAAATGACACCAATACTAGTTACATATATGTATCACTAACTACTAAGAAAGCACTTTACAACACAATTATCCCACCAACTCTATGTTACCAATACCAAACCTGGACAATGACAGAAAAAAAGAGAAAAGAAAATCACAACAGAAATGAGATTCCTGATAAGAATACTCAATGTATCAAGAAGAGATAAGATCAGAAATGAAGAAATCAGGACTAAAGTGGGGGTTATAGCTGCGCTAGATTTTATTAGAAGGCAACATGTCAAATGGTTTGGCCATGCAAGTAGGTTACCAACTAACAGTGTATCACAACAAGCAATGATGTACAGACCAGATGGAAGCAGAGGAAGAGGCTGACCACGCAAACGATGGACGCAGTGAATAACATAGTCCATGGGAAAATCGATACATGAATCCCATACACTGGCACTCTCCCTAGATTTACACTTCACCTCGACACCGCAAGGTACAAGAAGAACATGATGAGATGAGATGAGATCCCAAACTTTAATAACATTAAGAAAGAAATGAGAAGACAGAATATTAACATGTTAGGTGTCATGGAGGGACCCCAGATCAAAGAACTGGCACCAGCTCGACCTGGTGCTCACTAAACGCAACAATCTCCGTAATGTACGGCTGACTCGCAGCTATCATAGTGCTGACCGTGGCACCGATCATTCACTCGTTTCCAGCAAGGTGAAGATAAAGCATAAGAGAATCTACAGAACAGAAAGAAGACCACGCATCGACATCAGCGGCACCCGAAACAAAGAGGTCAATAATTTCACCCAGGCTATTGCGGAGGCTCTGTCTGGCCCCACAAAT
Source organism: Cepaea nemoralis (assembly GCA_014155875.1). Lineage (NCBI taxonomy): Eukaryota > Metazoa > Mollusca > Gastropoda > Stylommatophora > Helicidae > Cepaea > Cepaea nemoralis. The sequence continues at coordinate 799,667 of JACEFZ010022674.1, read as the reverse complement.
GGAACTGCCACCGGGAGATGGAGTCATTTGCGCGACACCATCTATATCACAGCACTATCAACATTTGGCAAGTATCAACCAAAGTCAGCCGACTGATTTGAAGCACATTCTGAAAAGATGCTCCCAGTCATGGAGATGAAGAGACTCTCATTCTCAGTGTATAAAACATCACCATCAGAGAAAACATTGCAGGTACTGCGATCGACCAGAAATAAGAGTACAACAGACCGTTAGAAAATGTGCCAACAAATACTGGCTACACAAACTTGTGCAGACACTGAAAATATAAGAGGAATGTAAGAGGGCATTAAGCAAGCTGTCTTGATTTGGTCTGAATCCTGGACCCTGTACTCACGACAGGAAAGAAAGTTGAATTGCTTCCACATGAGATGTCTGAGACGTATCTTGGGCATATCGTGGAAAGACCATATAACAAACACGTGCTTGAAAGAGTGGATATTACCACAGTGCACTCCCTCCTCAAGCAGAGACGCCTCCGGTGGCTGGGCCACGTATCTAGAATGGAGGATGAACGTATTCCCAAAGATCTCCTGTACGGAGAACTAGCCACAGGGAAGAGGCCAACCGTAAGACCCCAAATGCGATACAAGGATTTGTGTAAACAATATATGAAATCCCTCGGCATAGATCCAGATACGTGGGAGAGAGTTGCAACAGACAGATGTTCATGGAGAGGAGATGTACGAAACGGACTGGCGCTCTTTGAGCACAAACTCAGGACAGGGGGTACAGGCATAATATGCAGTCACATACTTCGTTATCTGCCTTGTCTTACAGATGCGGAAACTGTAACAAGTCCTACAGGACTGAAAGAGGCCTACTACTACTATATGTGAGACCAGATGGCATTATAACTTCCGAGGAATATATAGCATAATCAATTCTGGTGGAGAGGGAACAAAAACAGCCAGAGGTAGCAATTATAAGAGATATCGACATGTAAGAAGAACAATGTGAGTTTGTAGATGGCAAAGGTTCAGTAAATGCTGTATATACGCTGAGAACATTAATTTAACGTTCTATAGAAGTAAATGCCGGCTTCGTGGCTTAGAGGTTAGCGACTTCTCTCCGTAATCTCGTATACTCTCGTAGGTAACGTGATGACGGTGAGAATCAGCAGTCATTCGAATCGCATCGGTAACTTTCGGGGTATGTGAGCCAGCCGCTCAGAAAGCAATGGCAAACTACTGAGCGTAATCTTGCCAAGAAATCAACATACGAGATGCTGCTGTTGACAGCGATGTCCTGTAAAAGATATGCACACAAAAAAAAATTGAATTAAACAACAACCCACATCTATGCTTTATTGACTACCCAAAGGCTTTATATAAAGTAATACATGTCAGTATGATGAAGATGCTTGCAGATCTACAAATCGATGGGAAAGAACTTAGACTTGTAAGAAACCTTTATTGGAAACAACAAGCTGCCATGCGGATTGATAATGAAGTAGGTCAATGTCAGCCTATTAAGAGAGGCGTGAGACAGGGATGTGTAATGTCTCCATATCGTTTTTTCCCGTACAGTGAAAATATTTTCAGACATATAGAAGTTATTAAAGGAGTCATCATTGGAGGACGTAATAATGTCATAATTAGATGTGCGGATGATACATTATCGATTGAAGACAATGAGCAGGATCTTCAACATTTAGTAGATGCGTTTGTTGCATACAGTGAACAACTGGGCATCGAATGTATTGATAATTCGCTTTAACCAGACTGCTCCAGTGAGCTGGCTTGCGAAATACATTCCGTCGTGTCTGTTGACCTTAGCCCACGCGTTAATGTAAGTTATAGTAAACACCCAGGCTTACCACACAGCTGCCGTGCCTGGTCAAGACCTAACTTACACAGGTGTCCCCTGACCCGAGGTCAACTCGTACATCTTGGCCAGAGCACTGGCCCACGGCTGCAACTGCCCGGCCTGGTCAATAAGTGATCCACAACTTAAATACAAACTTAGTTAAGCGATACCAAGTATAAATGTGTTACCTGTGAACTTCGGAACAACTATACAACAGATAGCGACCCGGTAGGTTCATCAAGCCTTCAGCTGTAGGTCCTCTACGGAGCCCCAAAAGGTGCACCATGATACAGCTGGTCGAAGGTCCGGCCTCTCATCTCAAGGACAACAATGCTACCACTGTAGATCAATCTCTGATTCCGTAAGAGTTGCATAGAATACAGCTGGCGGACACGGCCGTGAAATGATGGCTTCAACAACAACCTCTGTAGAGCATTCTCCCTCTCCCCGTGATGCCAATTATACAGCGGGCTCTAAGGGCTTGCGAACGCGGTTTGTGAGCCCGTATACCCGGGTTCGAAACACGGCGCTGCTGGTTTTTTCGAAAACGGTATAGGGGCCGGTCGTTCAGAAAGCAATGGCAAACTACTGAACGTAACACTTGCCTAGTACATCAACAGCAGCTGAAAATGCTGGTGTTGACTGCAACGGATACGCAAGGGATATGAAAGGGATACGCAACAAAAACAATTTTTTTTTTATACAAGCAGCTTCCCTTCTCGATGATCGGCTACCGATCATCGAGAATTGGCCTCTTCGGGTCGGGTCTGGAAGAACACACTCACGGAACCCGCCGAATATTTCCCAGTATTACCACACGAAAGTGATGGCTACTCATGATTCCCCGAGATTTACCAGAATGTGCGATTTACAACATCCAGTATCTACGCACATTCGAACAGTTGAGGTATGTTTCTCGGGACCAGTGAAGTTCATGACAACCCTTATACATAACTGCGTATGAACCCAGAAGACGGTCCTAGCTCTTTTTAATCGGAACTGCCCACTCACTCGCCTTCAAATGTGGCCAAGCCGCATGAACGGGGTGGGACAAAAGTGGATAATGTGTTGTACCGTCTGAGGCCCACTTCCGTTTCGTGACAAACCTGTCTTACTACTAGGCACGTCCACCGGGTGGCCGATTGTGAAGTGGCCTCTATACATTTTGGATAGGGATTAGCTGTGAATATGTTGAATTAGCAGCCGTGTACCAACACAAGTGGTGGTTACTGAGGGGAGACGAGTTAGTTGGAGGGACAGCTATCTCTATAGAATACCTCAAAACTCTATGACGTGACCATCGGCTGGTAAGAGGCACCATATATAATCTCTCCCCCCTGCTACCTTGCAGAGTTTGTCTTTTAGAAAAAGGCTATTGGAGTCAACCATACACAAACTGGAGTGTCTTCATCTGGTAGAGAGCATCATGTGCTACAGGTGATACTCGATCGTCGTCAAGCAACTGTATGCAAATTAAAGGTAACAAATACACTAAATGTTGGTACATGGAATGTCAGAACACATAGCTTGAATGGAACATTAGATAATATCAAGAAAGAAATGGAAAGAGCGAAGATAAATATATTACAAATTAGTGAAAAGCGATGGCCAGGTGCAGTAGGAAAATGTTTAGAAAATTATAGAATTATTTACTTAGCAAGGAAGGACTACAAAAGAGGTGTTGGCATAATTTGGGAACAAATGAGTGCTAAGACAGTTACAGGATTTTGGACAATCTCGAATAGAGTATTATTGGTAAACTCCATGGCAAATCTCTGAATATTAACATAATACAAGTACACGAATCAACAGCAGACTTTAAAGAAAGGGATATAGATATATGTTATAACGAATTAGACATGGCCGAGAAAAAGTGTAACAATTGTGAAATGACTGTCATTCTCTGGGATTTCAATGTCAAAGTAGGCAACGAAAAGGTGAGTGGTTTCACTGGTGGCTATAGCCTAGGTCAGGGGTGGGCAAACTACGGCCCGCAGGCCGCATGCGGCCCCGCAACTGATATTATGCGGCCCTCGAGGGCATTTAAAAGTGAAAAAAAGTTGACTTCGTTTTTAAGTTATGTTGTTGAATTTTACAGAATTTTATGTACTGTTATGATTGTTTTAACATTTTTGATAAAATTTCTTTGTAATTTTCTATTGTTGTAAACAGTCCTTGACCTTCGTAATATAATGCTAAAATGCGAATTTATCGATGTTAATACAAATAAATATTTATCGACATGTAAAAATGTAATAAGGATGACTTTTATGAAAAAAACAAATATTTCTCCAGCGAATAAAATGATTTATTGTGCAAGAAGATATTAACTTTAAAAGTTTGGTTTTTTTTTTTTTTTTTTGGTTTTTTTTAAATAAATTATTTTCACATTTACAATGTTTAAATTAATTTATTTGTTGTAGTAGTCTTGATATATTTCTGAAATTTATTCTGAGTTTACGCCTTTGTCAGGGTCCAGTATGTAAGCAATAGTGTAATTGCCTGTATGTAAGCAAGAGTCAGTGTAAGCAATAGCTGAGGTCAAGGGCAGTAGGAGACATCACGGCTTGGCTAACGGACGGTCTGGCAAGAAGCCCGTGGACAGACCCACGTGATGTGGGAAAGTCAAGGAGGACGGAGGCAGTGTGTGTGAGACAGCGGATAGAGACGGACGTGTGGAGAATAGCGAGTGATAGAACGATCGAACGATAGTGTTGTGATGGAAAGATGAGATGAACGTTGTGTATTGATATTCGAGGAATGCACTAACTGTGATATGTGCGGGATGATGTGAGACTGTGATTGCGAATGGTCATACGGGCGACAGTGTAACGATCGCCCATGTGGACGTGAGCGAGCGTTTGGCTGCCTGTGTAGAATGATTGCTTAAGCGTGAAGTGAGGCCATATTGTTATCCTGTAGTATAATGTAATAAAGGTTGTTCAGGAGACTGCTCCTGCAAGTTTCCGATTGCAGTCATTGTTATTAATATATGTGTCGTGGACGTTGTAATTTGCCTGTCCAAGTCCAGTGAGCTAGAAGGAGAAGATAGTTAGGACTCTGACAGCCTTGTTTTCCGAATATTTTATTTTCACACACAGCCGGAAGTAGTTTTGTCTCATTTCCTTTTTAAAGTTTCTTTTAAAACAATGAGTGTCATTAAAAAAAACGGAAGATTGAAGATGAATGCCGTGCTTTTAATGATGAATGGACAACTACCTAATCTTATATATAAATTGCGATCTCCGTCTGTCTGTCTGTCTGTCTGTCTGTCTGTCTGTCTGTCTGTCTGTCTGTCTGTCTGTCTGTATGTATGTATGTATGTCCTTTATTTGTTCGCGAACGGCCCATCCGATTGAGATGAAATTTTCTACACGTCTTCCTTTCATTCCAGAGCTGCCAACTGTGATATTTTTTAGTGTGAAATCGCCTACTTACCCAGTATTATTTCATTTTTCATTTTTCATTATAATTTCATATATCTCAGGGGACCTAACTCTGTAAAAGTTATTTCAAGGGGCATAACTTTTCTGTATAACTTATAGTCATATTGTGGCATCGTTTTCAAAGATTTATAAACTCTTTGTCCATAGTTATGTACCGGCATATGAGTTATAATAAATAATGATACAATCTGTAAGGCATTTTCAAAGTTTTCATAAAAATAATGCACAATGCATAACATTGTAACTCATCTTTTTTTGCTTAAGAAGTTACTGTAGTCATGCAGGTGATTAGAAAGAGTTTTCATTAAAAATAATGGATGGTGTGTGGAAGGACATTCTTTTAAGTTACTTTTTTTGTTGTATGAATTTAATGAGAACTTATATGACTACTTATATGAATTAAATGAGATGCTCCCCACCAGGGACTGGGCGAAGCCGGACAGGGTCAGGCAGACAGATAGACAGACAGACAGACAGATAGACAGTCGGGAACAGGAACTTATATGACTACTTATATAAATTAAATGAGATGCTTCACACCAGGAGCTGGGCGATGCCGGGCCGGGTCAGACAGACAGACAGACAGACAGACAGACAGACAGACAGACAGACAGACAGACAGACAGACAGACAGATAGTCGGTAACGGGAACGGGAACTTATATGACTACTTATATGAATTAAATGAGATGCTCCCCACCAGGGACTGGGCGAAGCCGGGCAGGGTCAGGCAGACAGATAGACAGACAGATAGACAGACAGATAGACAGTCGGGAACGGGAACTTATATGACTACTTATATGAATTAAATGAGGTGCTCCACACCAGGAGCTGGGCAATGCCGGGCCGGGTCAGACAGACAGACAGACAGACAGACAGACAGACAGACAGACAGACAGACAGACAGACAGACAGACAGACAGACAGACAGACAGACAGACAGACAGACAGACAGACAGTCGGTAACGGGAACGAGAACTTATATGACTACTTATATGAATTAAATTAGATGCTCCCCACCAGGGTCTGGGCGAAGCCGGGCAGGGTCAGCTAGTGTTTTATAAAAGTTGGTATCAAACAAAACATTCAGATTTAGGATACAATTTAACATTGATTATTTGGTTGTTTCGGGATTTGAAATTTACATATTGTGCACAACCCACTTCTGGCAACGCTGATCGTATTCTGGTATGACCCTAAGGCCTATCCACGTCAATATAGAAGCACTATACTCGAGTTTCGCTCTCGTTTGAGCTCGTCAGTAGTGCATATCCCTGACCGGATCCGAAAACAAGCCCCGGATCACTGGTGTGTGAAGCGGGTGTGTAACCACGCGGCACACGCTGGACACAGCCAAGTTATCATAACAGAATATTACAACGTCACCCATCAATTTACAACCGAAGTGGGGGAAAGGAAATGCCTGGAGTTGGTGAAAAATTTGGAGAAACAGCAAACTGTTTTCACTAAACAATTCAAGATGCTGCAACAGAAGGTAGTCTTGTGCTGTCACACAATTGTAAAACAGAACAAACCATTTTATGATGGTGAGTTCATCAAGGAATGTTTGCTGGATGCAGTAAACATTATGTGTACAGAAAAAAACAAGAAAAAAAAAACTAATTTGACAACATTACTTTATCAAGGAGGACTGTGGTCAGACGTGTTGACAAAATAAGTGGCAATTTGATGCATAAACTTCAAGATGCAAGTTAACAATTTTTGTGGTACTCTCTTGCATTGGATGAGAGTACCGATGCACATGACACTGCCCAATTTTTGATATTAATACGTGGAATAAACACTTACTTCAAACTCACGGAAGAGTTACTGAGTGTTGAGTCACTCAAAGACACATCCACTGGCCATGATATATTCAATGCTGTTAGTATCTGTATTAACAGAACTGGGTTGGTTTGGAACAAGATGGCAAGTGTTACAACAGACGGAGCTCGTGCTTTGACTGGAAACACTGTAGGCCTGGCAAAGTTGATAAGTGACAAGATTAAAGCAGAATATCCTTCCCACACACCATTGCCACTTCACTGTGTGATCCATCAAGAAAGTCTATGTAAAACTGTTTTGAACATCAAACATGTTATTGACCCAGTTGTCAGCATCATCAACCTCATCAGGTCAAGAGGACTTAATCACACAGACAGTCCAAGATATTACTTGACGATTTGGAAACTGAAAATTCCGATGTCCTGTACCACACCAGTGTTCGATGGCTGAGTCTCGGCAAGGTGTTGAGGAGAGTGTGGGGCCTCAGAGAAGAAATAGTAATGTTCCTAGAGATAAATGGCATTGAATTTGACTTCAATACTAACATTGTCAATAAAGAGTGGAAATTAGACTTTATGTTTGCCATTGAACTTATCGAATAGTTAAATTAACTGAATGTCAAATTTCAGGGCAATGGTGTGTTTGCACATGAATTGTATGTACATGTAAAATCATTTCAGGCAAAACTCTCACTGTTCTCCAGACAAGCAAGTGAAAAAAAAGTTTTGTCACTTCCCTTTGCTGAAACAAGAAACCATTTCTGGTGAAATGATTGAAAAGTGCAAAGCCCAATTAGATGCATTGGCTGAAGAATTTGGATGGCGATTTCAAGATTTCAAGAACTTAGAGCCACAGTTCAATATTCTCAGTTCCCATTTTAGTGCAGAAACTGATATAGCCACAGAGGACATACAGTTGGAGCTGCTTGACTTACAAGCAGATCATGACCTGAAAGAGAAATTCAAGTCAAATGGTTTGCTGGTTTTCTTTGGATCTTCACCAGAAGAATCATGTTCCATCTTTAAATACTTTGCAACTAAACATGTATCATTGTTTGGATCAATTTACATTTTCGAACACGCATTTTCTTGCTTGAACTTCAACTAATCTAAGAATACGTCTTTATTGTCGGACTGCAACTTGCATGCTGTCATGCGAATTTCACCAAGTAAACACTCTCCATATTTCAAGAATATTGTCAAAATTTGCAAACTTACATCTCATTAGAAATCAACAATTGTAGTGACAATGTAGTTGGTTTGTGTCTAAATTAAAGCCATTGATAGATAAATCTTAAAAACATATTATAATTAAAAAAATGGTAAAATCTTGTTAACAAATTAGTAAATGTTTTTGTCCATATTGTAAAATATAATGTATAAGTGTATAAGTAAAATAAAATTGCAATAATTAGTTATTTATACTGTTTAATAACCTATAAATAATTCATAATTACTTATTGTGATAAGTTGCTGTAAACAAAGTGGACATAATATATATGCGCCCCCCACCCCCCCCCCAATAGATTTACATTTGTCAATGTGGCCCCACGGACAAAAAGTTTGCCCACCCCTGGCCTAGGTGATAGGAATTAGAGAGGTGACAGATTAATAGGCGAAATGAGCAGGACAAATACTGGCCTGCTACAGTCAAGACCTGCATGCACTGTTTTATTTTTTTATTTTATTTTATTTTTCACGCTGGCGAAAGACCGTGCAAGTTTATGGTGTTTATATTGACAAATATTATAATTAGAGAAAATATCATTTATATAGGGTGTCAAGAAGCTGAAGGAGAGGACAGAAGTAATAAAAGGATATAAGTTAGGGATAAGACTAAGATAGGATAGAGATAACATCCCGGAACAGGGAATAGAGATTCAAGGGACAGAAGTAGAAGATAGAACTCTTAAGCAGTTATCCAACAGGACACGCACGTGTCATAAGTAGGACATTGTAAGACATGACATGGAATTTACTCCCAAGTTAGAGTAGAATACACTGTTCACGGGAAGTACCCGTAAACAGCACTAACCTCGAGCACAGTAACTAGTGATAGGCTACTGAGCTGTGTGCTAGGTGACACAGCACGCAACCTTGCTGACGCACGAGGATTCACAAGTCCGCAGCTGGACAACGCTGCTAAGATTAGCCAGACGGGACTGGACAGCTCAGGAGACATGTCGATGTATTCGCCCTGACCTCTGTGTAGTTTTCAGGGCACAGTAGTATAGTGACTTACGTTAGGACAGATAAAGATTGTGCTTCGTAGTATTATAAATGTATTGATTGTGATGATGTGTTGATGATATATGTATGTTCATGTGAACTCGTGGAACCGATTGTAATCAGTACGCAATAAAGCAAATTTTCCCTTTGTACACCTACGAGTTGATATTCGTGCGGTACAAATGAAGAATCCCTGTATGCCTGTCTAAACTAGGTTGTTGACAGGCGGGATTATTCTGGTGTCAGAAGTGGGCCTTTAACGTGCCCACGATAAATACCCACAGAAATATTCTGGTGTCAGAAGTGAGCCTTTGACTATAAAGTGCCCACAGAAGTATTCGGGACTATTCTGGTGTCAGAAGTGGGCCTTTAACTGTAAAGTGCCCACTATAAATATCAAACGAAAAATAAACACAGAAATATTATGGTGTCAGAAGTGGGCCTTTAACTGTAAAGTGCCCACTATAAATATCAAACGAAAAATACCCACAGAAATATTCTGGTGTGGTAAAGTGGTTTTTGAACCTACCCATATTGCGACTGATATATTCTAGATTTATTATAGTGATATTATGATGTCAGAGCGTAGTTTCTTTACTACCCATGACAGTAATATTTGATATCAGAATTGTTGTTATAAAAGATATTATTTAAAACCTATCCACGAGAAACAATCATTGCAATTAGTATAATAGCACAATCAGAATGGCATATGTATGTTGAGTAATCACCCAGGAAGTGAGAAACTAAAGTGGTTATGTCAACTGACCACTAAAATGTGATTAAGATTATCGAAACCGAAGAGATTCTCCCATACATGTGTAGCGCAGTCTGTAACCGACAAACTGAAGACAGGACGACATAAGACAGACGACCGACGATTCATTCATTCATTCATGCAACCATTCATATTATTCATATCACATTTTCGTCTTCCATTCGGAGGGAATTGAGACATCAATAACATCGTGTATTTTCCAATAAATTATGTGTATTAATTGTTGCTGGTCTGCGTAACAGGATGTAACGTAGTAGCGAGCAGAAGTACAGGACGAACGAAGAAAGAGTGAAACAGTCCAAGGAATCAAGCAAAACGCAAATTCAGATGAGTACCATTACAGTTTTGATTAAGTATATTAACGAAGCAACTTATTTTGTTTCAAATTGTACTGTAAGTTATTATATATATCATTGAATATTCTTGTTCTCATTGCCATTGGTGTATAAATATAAACAGCAATAATGTCAAAACTCAGTGAATTTATCCAAACAGGGAAAGACCTAGGATTTAGTGGGGTTAGATTAGAACAATGGGCTAATAAAGAGTACAAAGAATACACAGAGAAGAAAGCTGCAGCTGAGAGAGATGAAAGGGCGCGGGAAAGACAACATCAGAAAGAGCTGGCAGAGTTAAGTGAAACCACCAAACAGAAAGAAATAGCTGAGACAACCAGATTGAAGGAAAAACAGCTAGAGATCGAGTCACAGACACAATTAAAGATTAAAGAAATGGAAATTGACTCTCATGTTCAGATTGCTACCACGAAAATAAAGAGTCACGAGGAAGAGAATAAATTCAATACGTACAAAGGGTTAGTGAAGTCCTATTGCCAAGGAGATTCAATTTCCGCATGGACCGAAAATGTCGAGTTCCAACTCAAGTTCCAGAAGGTACCATTAGAAGATTGGGCAATGATCTATATGAAAAATCTTTCTGGGGAGCCCTTAAAAGTAATTGAATCAATTCCACCTAAATTAAGAAATAATTACCAATACATACATGATCGCATCATGCAACATTTTTTGCTTGACGCCCCGGGATATCAGATTCAGTATTCCAAACTCAGACCCAAATCTACTGAAACTTTCATAGATTACATTTCAAATGTTCAAAGTATCTTTAATAAATGGCTCAACGCGGCAAAGATAAGGAAATGTTTTGAGAAATTAAGGGATCTGATGATAACGGACAAAATTATCTCCACTGTTCCGACCCCCTTCCAGAAGTTCTTACAACAAGCCGATATTGAAACAATTGAACAACTAGAAAAACATGGGTTGGCTTATTTTTCTTCTAATAGAGACGTTTGTAAGATATCGATAGAGGAGTCAGAAATTGCTGCTTTTGCAAAAAGTCAAATAAGAAAACCTCCTAGTCAAAAACCATTTCAAATGAAAGATAGGCAAAAATCAAAGCCACCTCAATGTATGTATTGTCGTTTTTTTCCATCATGAAATTTCTATGTGCGATAAAAATCCTTCGTACACGTCACACCTAGAAATGATGATTAAGAAGCAAGAAAACGAAAGAAACACGCACAGACGTGCCGTTAAATGCTTCTTTTGTCTTTCGTACGGGCATTATAGTGCTAAATATCCGGGACGGCAGAGATTGAGAGCCAGCAATGCTGTACTTATTGATACCTCGTCTGAAAGTGGGAGCGAGCACGAAAGTGAGAATGAGGAAGTGTTACCATTCAGTCAGTGTGAGAATGTGGCAGCTGCTAGTGATATTTTAAATTTCGATAAATGTAATACTTGTCACCAATTCCATGAAGATGGGATACTTAAATGTGGGCACATTGTACCGTTCTCTAGCGAGAACGCCAACGCAGCTATCGCCTCCAGAGGCAATTTAGTGTTCCACGATGCAATGGTTAATGACCAACCATGCCAATGTTTACTTGTTAGCGGAAGTACATTAATCGGTTTGAGGAAGGAGCTGGCCAAACCAGAGGATTATACGGGCGGCTTTGTTAAATGCCGTACCTTTTCGGGTAACATTGAAAAATACCCACTAGCGAAGCCCGAATAAACACCCCATTCCTTTCCGGCACATTCACATGCGCCATTTTACACAACTCGTGTACAGACCTGATTCTTGGGTGCCTACCAGAGCTGAAAAACTGCACTACAGAAGAAATATTAGCCTGGCAAGAAAACAATAAGGCTAATGCAGTGACCAGATCAGAAACGCAGAAACAACAAGATGACCTGCAAGAAGAAATGCTACAGTTAGTAACACCTAGTGGTACGATAAGTAACACCACAAGACAAAATTTCATAGAGGCGCAACGCGCCGATCCAACTATCTCACCCTATGTAAAGTTTCTGGGAGAGAAACCTAAAATGACCAAAAATGCGTCATGGTATTTTAAACTGCATAACGGTATCCTCGTGAGAAATTATACCGCAAATAACCATGAAATTCAGCAGACGGTGTTACCTGTAAAACACCGACAAACCGTGTTAAAAATTGCACACGACTCACCGTTTGCTAGACATTTGGCTTATGACAAGACCAGAGCCAGAATTCTAGCCCATTTTTACTGGCCAAAATTTTGTAGTGATATTAAAACTTTTTGTCGTTCGTGTACCATTTGTCAACAGTTGGTAAGAAAGGGAAAGCATGTAACAGCAGAGGTCCAACCATCAACATTTGCCTCTAGACCTTTTGAAAGTGTAGCGGTAGATATTGTTGGACCCCTAAATCAGGTGTCGAACAAAGGAAACCGTTTTATTTTAACCCTGGTAGATCTCTGTTCGAGGTGGGTAGAGGCGGTACCCCTAAAATATATCACCTACAAAGATGTAGCTAACGTCTTTTTGCACCTCTTTTCCCGGTTCGGATTTCCTCGTACCATTACATCGGATCGGGGAACGCAGTTTATATCAGCTGCTACGCAAGCTCTTACAAAATTGCTAGGGATTAAATAACATTTCACCACGGCCTACCACCCAGCCAGCAATGGGATTATAGAGAAAATTAATGGTGATTTAAAACACATGCTGGCTAAGGTGACAGCAGAGAACCCATCTGATTGGGATACACTGTTACCAACAATGCTGTTCGCCTACCGAGAAATTCCGCACTCAAGTACGGGTTTCTCCCCATTTGAGTTGGTGTACGGGGCTAAACCACGTGGACCCCTTACGATTTACCATCAATTGATTACTAACACCTCAGAGAATCCACCACCAGTATCACCTTATGAAATGGTGACAGAAACACGCAATAAAATCATGAAAGCGTGTGTAATAGCTAAATCATCTTTGGAGAGAAAAGGACAAATCTACCGCCATTACGCAAACAAAGGAGCCAAAACCTTACACCTTGAACCAGAACAAGAGGTGCTACTTCTATTGCCAGACAAACGTAACTTACTATTAACATCGTGGCAAGGGCCATTCAAAGTGGTACGAAAGATATCAGATGTCGACTATGAAATATCGATAAACCGAAAATTAAAGATATTCCATATCAACATGCTGAAACCGTATTTTTCAAGACGAGAGGAACAGACGACAGACGAACAGGATGCATCTACACCAATCAATCGGACGACAGACGAACATAACGCAGCTACACTAATTAGTTTGACAGAAGACGACGACAACGCAACCACACTTAATCAGCAAACAGAATACGCACTTAGTACCACCACAGTACTTAACCAAATAGAAGACGACGACATGGAACTACCAGTTCCAACAGTGGACATAACAGCGACAATTGACAGCATACATATAGAACCAAAACTCACAGACGAGCAGAAACAGCAGACAATAGCATTAGTGACGGAGTACAAAGAAATTTTTTCTGACATTCCAGGTAGGACTGACAGAATCGAACACTCCATTCTTCTATCCGACTACACTCCTATAAAATGCCGACCGTATTCCATCCCTTTAAATTATAGACAAAATCTAGACAAGGAAATTCTTGATCTTGACAGGAGTGGAATAATTCAAAAGTCTCAGTCGGAATACTCTTTTCCTATTGTCTTGGTCAAAAAGAAGGCCTCTACCACCCGTCTCTGTGTAGATTATAGAAGGTTAAATAAAGTCACCAAGATTGACGCAGAACCTATCCCTTCTTGTGAAGATCTCATCCTAAACATGTCTACATCTAGGATCTTCTCTAAACTTGACCTAACGAAGGATACTGGCAGGTCCCGATGAGCAAAAGTTCTATGCATTTGACTGCTTTCTCAACATCTCTAGGTCTTTATGAGTGGCGATTTCTTCCTTTAGGCCTTCGGAATGCGCCCGCCACATTTGTTCGCCTTACTAGGGATCTATTGCATGGAGTAACGAATACGGAAACGTACATAGACGACATATGTGTCCATACAGAAGACTGGACCACACATCTACAGAAACTGAGACATGTCTTTGACAGAATAAAACTATTCGGTCTCACAGTGAAACCGACAAAAGTAGAGTTAGGGACTGGAAGAAATTGACTTCCTTGGCCATACCATCACAAAAGGCCAACTCAAAACAGATAATAAAATTGTTACAAAAATTTTAAACCTCACCATGCCAACCACTAAGAAGCAGGTGAGAAGTTTACTCTGGGTTAGTAAACTATTATAACAAATTCATCCCAAATTTAGCTGAGATTACCAGCATTTTTTTTCGAATTTGTTGAAAGCTTCTGTAAAGATCAATGTAAAAGATGCTGAGTTAATAAACGCTTTATCAAAACATTAAGCAAATGTTTAGCGATATACCAATATTACGCTTGCCTAATCCGAACCTCACCTATTTTCTTAGGACAGACGCGAGTACTGTAGCCATTGCCGGCGTACTAGGTCAACATTATGATGGGATTTTCCACCCGATCATCTATGTAAGCCGGAAAATCACACCTACAGAATCGAAGTATGGAGTCTCTGAATTGGAGGGGTTAAGTATCATCTACTGTGTCCGTAAACTTCATAGGTTTTTGGCAGGGACACATTTTGTCATCGAGACTGACAATTCCCCACTCACCGATCTGGAGTCAGGAGTCCACAGAAACAACCGAATTTATAGATGGTCTCTGATTCTCCAAAACTACTCTTTTCACCATCAAGACATATTAAGGGTAGAATGAACTTACTTGCTGACACTCTGAGCCAGACCCTCTGACGTCGATATACCTCAAGTAACGCAGAGGAATGATCCAACATTACCATAGTCAGTGACACTATAATTACTGTGTCCAGACCGGTGTGTTACAAACACTAAGTGCTCATAGATTTTGTGTCTCCATAAAGGAACTGTGCATAGAACTGTGTCATTATAAATTAAAACGGTCAAGCATATATGATTGCCGTCATTATACATTACAAGCAAGTCTACAGATAGACAACCCAGGATCAGCGCGAAGAATATCAGACTTTGTAATAACATTGTGAAATAGATTATATTCACTTCAAAGAACGCGACTTCACCATCATATACTGGAATTAGTTAGAAATATATTGTGATATGTATTATAAATGTTTTATGCAGTTGCATTAATTGAAATCTGTGTTAGGTAACATAATTTATAAAAACATCCCTATTTTCTTTATCGATAGGAAATTAACATTAATTTCTAAATTTCATTTACATTCATTTAGGAATTGATAGATCTGAAACTACGAAACTATATCCATTAATCTCATAAGCACATTAGTAATTCATCTTTAAGTACATACATTTTAAGACAAGTTAGTTAAATAAGTCATCACGTAAATTTATACCATTATTTGAAATTTACATCATCACATTTATAAATATAATAAGGTAATTAACACATTTTACCCCATTTCATTCATCTAGTTAGATTAGTTCCCTTAGCTTAGTTCATTCACTTAGTTAGCTTAGCTCAGCTCACGAAAATAGAATAGAATAGGTAGATTAGTCATCATACCCAGTATTGATTACAAACAATCCTTGCAACCATGTAAATATTTTTGTACATAACATGACTAGTGCGAACAGATAGCACAGTCATACGGCTCTATAACTCTGTAAACTGAGCCCAAAGTTAGTGTAAATATTTTTGCATTCAATTCCTCTTAATGACAATATTTTAATGACATTTTGTTTTTAACCTAATCTGGAGCGAATGTGTGAGAAAAAGGAGAGAGAAAGAAAATGAGTGAATGGATGAGCGAAACATTGGTGCGACATTTTTCCGCACAACGCGAGTTTTTGTAATTTGTCTTCGTTCCATTCATGTAAGCACATGTGTTGTCCATTTTTACTGTGTGTTACAGCCACTAATACATGCAGGTAAGGAAACATATTTTAAGCTTCCTAAACCGGCAAAGCAGTCATGAATCAGGACACTACGCACTCAGTTTGTGACTGCAATAAACCTTTTTATGGCGCTTGAAACATAACACTCCAAATAAATTATAGACATACACACATGTTTGTAATTTACACATACTTTAATTATAAACAAACACGCAAACAACCAGGAATACTTTCAGATAAACGTACATCACCATTGACTGGAAAGGGGCTTAACTATGAACAGGGGACATTACAGACTCACGAAACTCTGGTATAACATTGAAAGATGTTTTCACAAACGGAAGTTAGATAGGTAAAAAACTAGCACACACAGCATGTAAACGAGTTGGATTAGCATTATATGGGAGCATGAATATTATTCATGTATTGTACCCATAACAGGGACAATTTGTTCGGGTTGTCAGTTATTTGGCAAATTGAGAAGCAGGTCTTAAGACAATTGAATTTGGTTCGAACAACTCCCAGAAGTATAATGGAAGAGGAGCATTGGCTCTGGCCAACACTACAGTTGTGTTGTGATAATAATTAGGCAGTGGATGCATACAACAGTGTGACATCAGGCAGTAGAAGTCAGTCATTGGACCCAGAACATAGTTAGCAACCTCAACCAGCTCTTGACAAAATTAGACAGCCTAATTTTTAAGATAACCAAATTGCGTCACACCCATAACCTAAAGTTGGTGACGCAACACAGACGGGAGGAGAGTATGTCAAGAAGCTGAAGGAGAGGACAGAAGTAATAGAAGGATATAAGTTAGGGATAAGACTAAGATAGGATAGAGATAACATCCAGGAACAGGGAATA